>JAWMRA010000078.1:131198141-131220408 GCA_035584735.1 Pseudotriccus pelzelni | reverse complement strand
AATCGCGTCTTGTCGATATCAGCTGGGGAGTCTTTCTGCTGTGCCTTTTGCGACCGGACTTGTCTGTCTCGCATTGGTCTTTTTAGCCATCAGCGCGCTTGTAGCAAGCGTGGGTAGAGCCCTTCCCAAATCTTCGTTCGCCAAGCCTAGCCATGATGACTCTAGAATATTATTTTATGCAGAATGAACTCAAATATATACTTAAAACTGATATTTCAGAAAGAGAAGGTTTGTAGGGAATCAACAAAATAAAACAGTAAAAAATTTTTAACATGAGATGATATTCAGTGTAAAACATCTCAAGTCTGAAATAACTGTTAACTGCAATACAGCCTTTCATTGATAAGAAGTATAAAGGGTGGCAAAAATGTCAATTTATTCATTTTTAAGGAGTTTCAGCATTATATCAACTGAAAAATAGACAAATGAGTCTGACATCCACATTAGACAGATTCGCAGAAACCAAAATACAGAATAAAATTAGCAAGCATATGAATAAATTATGATAAAATGTGGAAAAGTCAGAATGGTTTTAGTGGAGGGAATTTGTGCCTGTTACATGTGTTAGAATTCTTCCAAGGAGTCACAGAGAAAGTGAGTAAAGGGGATTTATTCCTACTGCTGAGTTGGAACTACAGAGTTTTAAAGAATCTCAGCTGCCATGGAATAGGAATAAATTCATCCATGAGAAAATTCAGTTAATGAAAAGACAAGAAGAAAAAGACAGGACTAAATGGTCAGGCTTTTTTTGAGGGAAAGGTATTACCAGTGAAGCCTCACAAGGGATCAGTCTAGAGAGACTCTGTTCAGCAATTATCTAGGATAAAAATGAATGAGACACAGAAAAGCCTCACGCTAAATTAGCAACAGTAGTAGAAAAAACGCCAGTTGAGAAGAGTTTCAGAACAGACTCATAATAGACTGAATGGAGAAGCCAGCTTACAGAAAGACAGATTTAGGTTAGATGGTAAAAAAATCTTTCTGTGGTGAGCATGGTGAAGAACTGGAGCAAATTTCCAAAGAGGCTGGGGAAGAATCTCACTGCAAATCTGTCAAGAGACTTCAGACAAAGATCTGCCACGTTCACATGCTCCATCCCAAGGAAAGTGTAAACAGTGTATTAGGAAATGAAACCTTCTCCCTAATGCACTTTTTCTATGTTTGCAAGTATGTAGGCATAATGACTCAAATATCTGTCCTCATTGGCATTCATAATCAGATGAAATTACTTCAGAAATTATCATCTCTCTTATTACCGGCAACAATTTAGTTTGTTATAAAAAACAAATAAAAATATGTGAACTTACTGAAGACAAAATTTTTAAATTATCTTGATGAAATCCAAGGCAATTTGATACACTTACATATAATCTCAGTTACATTAATCATCAGGAAATATTACTATACTTTTGTATATTTTTAGATTTTTTACTATTATTTACTTTGTCAATCCAAAACTTCAGTCCATTATTTAAACCTACCTTTCAATCTTAGACAAGGAAATACCATGCATACCATTGTCTCCTAGCTTCCAAAAGATAATATTTGTTGATTGCATGGTATTTGCAAAGAGCATACTACAGAAAAAAAATTTATGGAAATAAACCATATAAAAATATTTTAATAATAAATACTAAAATATTACATTATTTTCTGGCTTTAAAAAATTGTTTTTCCACAAAAGACTAGTGTAATACAACTGGAGTATTGTCATAAATCTTTCACGAGTATCTGTCAGAATCTGAGACAGATTCTGTGTATCAGATCTGAACACTATATCTGAAATGTTGAATAAGCTGATCTCAACAGTTTTCTGTGATTACTTCAGTTGTGCTGAATTTTTACTCTGTCATGCAACTTTTTAAAAAACTCAGAGTGTGTTTTGCCTATTGTTATACAATAAACACCAGTATATACTAGTTGTAACAATATATGTTAATGCATTTAATTTTTTCCTAAAAATAGTTTGACATTTGCATGTGTATGTATATATAAATATGCATAATATATGTGCATATGTATAAGAGATAAGAAAGGTTTAAAAGCATGATATTATACTATATATAATATTCTAACACTAATTTTACCATAATCTTGTGCAGAAGAGCCTGAACAAGCAAGAGAGAAACAAAGCCTTGCTCTACCTTGTAATAATCCATGTCTCAGGAGATCACTAGATATATTTCCCTGTCTTAAATAGAGACTCATCCTCCAATCAAAGAACTGTCCTTTCATGTGCTTGTTAGTCAAAAATTATACGTGTTAACTTAAAAGCCATAATCACAAATCTATCTGCAGCTGAAAATTACATGAGATGAGGACAGATGTCTTAACAGTCCCTGAAGTAGATATCATTACCTCCTTAAAGGAAATCTGTTTCAGTAGTTGTGTGATTTGTGTGCATAAGCAATGGATAAGAGAGACTTAGGAGAAGCTTGTTATACTCTCACAACTCCATACCTTATTTGACCGTAAAGACACTCGTCCTCCGCAGCGCGCACAGAATTTAGTTTGGCAATATGAACAGTTATGGCCACAGCCATCAGCAAACTTTGTTTTGTGGCAGATGCCACAGGTTGGGGCATCACCCTTCTGCTCCTGCTGCTGCTGTGATTCTTCACCCATCTTCTTCACTTGCTCCTTATACATTTCAAACTGTTGATGTAATTTTCTGCAAAAGAGAACACACAAATACAAATAAAACACAAATCAGAGTGAAATACTGTAGTAAAGCAAATACATTTAATTTATGGTGCTCCAGAAATGTAACATTCAAGAATTACTTCTTTTTCATTATAACTAAAATCTAGGAGTAAGCTCAGCACTGATAGCATTCAGCTCACAGTCCAGCTGTTACAAAGAGAAGTAACTTTGATTTAGGATGCGACCAGCTGTGCGCTGAAAATACAACAGTAAGAAACAGTTTGAGTGATCCAAGAGCTCATAGCACTAGACAATAAACTCGTTAATTGCGGGGGAAAAAAATCAAATTCATTCTTCCAAGTGTTCTTTTACCTAATTCCGCCAGACAAATGCAGATATCTTCTCTTGGTATGGTTTATCTTCATTTATCTAAAAATACTGCATAGAATAATGATTCTAAAATGCTTTTTCAATGACTTTTCAATCACTGGGTTCAAGCCCATAATAAGTTACCTCATCTTAACCAGTGATTATAAATCATTTAAGCCATTCATATCATTAGATAGGAACTGCCATCTTATGTAAAACAGGTCTAAGACTACCTTAGGTGTAAAATCTAGGAATGGTCGTTTAAGACACACACACATTTACCTTCCATTTGCAGAACTGGAAACACATGCATAGTCAGTGGCCATGTGTGTACAAAATTGCAATGAATCTTTCAGTCATGCTACTTCATTCATATTTCTGAGTCTCCAATTATCAAATCTGCATATATGATAATTATGTATCTCTCACTATGACCAAAATTACATTACATGATTTATCTCATGATGTATAATGGCATCTTTTTCTCAAAACCTCTGTTTCTGAAGGTAAATGATGTTATGGGAAATTCAATTTTCATTGTAAAAAGTCATCATCTTTTAGCTCCCCCAAATTCTGAAAACAATGGTAAATGTGACATAGCATATTGTAAGAGATTCAATTACAAAGAGAAAACAAAAAGAACTTTGTCTTCTCTTTTATCCTTGTCATTCAAAGGGATCTGAACAGTGATATTTAAATTCATGGCGTGGAATTCAACTCACTAAATTTGCTAATAGACTCTGTACATTTTAACAGACTAAAAGTTATTAATCTAATTTAGGCAGATTATTAGTTGATTGAATAAGATCAAGCAAAACCCCAAAAATGAAGCATTTTTTATGAAATATTAAAAAGATAACCTAAGAAAAAATACTAAAATTGCAAAAGACATTTACTTTTTCTTATAATTATCCTTCTAGAGATTCTTGAGTTTAGGTTATTAAAAAACACACATAAAACAAAAAATAACCTCCTAGAAAAAAACCTAAATCCAGAAGACCAACTTCCTTAAGCATAAACATATCCTTTATGTAGATCAGATATAAATTAAGGATGAAAAACTATTTCATCACAAGTGTTAGAGGCTCCTACGAGAAGAAATATTATATAGAGTCACTTAAAGATTAACTCAAACAGTTATTTACCACAGATATTCACACATATGGCAAGAATTGTTGGGATTTGCTTTGTTTTTCACGAAAACCCCCCTAAGAACATACTTTACATTAGTCCACAGAGGAATTGTAGGAACAAATAAGCAGCTCTCTCTCTCCATCAGGCAAGACAGGAGGCTGGAGGCTTTCCTCTTCCTCTGTGTCCCAAACTGCTGCCTTTAGTTCTCAGCTGCCACTGACCCTTTCCCAGAAAGAGGGAAAGCGGGGTTACTTCATCGTGCTTACGTGTCATTTATCTAATGTACCTTCTTCTGTCACTGTGATATCAATCCTGAGTCCACAGGCTGGCCTCGGGGCACAGCAGTGAGCACTCAGGATAACAGTGGCATATTTTTCTCTCACTTTCAGCCCTTCCCACATTCCCAAGCCTCCTGGCCTGCAGCCGGGCAGGGACAGGGTCTTGTCTGAGGCATCCACAGAAAGGATGTGAGGGATGTCACTACCCTAAAAGCCACTGAGGGAGTCAGGGCTGAGGAGCTTCCTCTGCCTCCTCACTGGTTCAACAGAGCTCACTATTGAGTGTTCTTTGTTGAATGGGGCAGGACACAAATTACTAATAGGCAAGAGCTGAATGAAGTTGAAAACAAAATTTAGAAATCTGGAAACCTCGCACATTTCAGCGTTTTACACTGACAACAGTATATAATTGGTAGTTGGTAGTCTGGCCTGTTTCCATCAATAACATATGAAAGCTCTGAGACCTTGCTTGCCTTTTAAATTTGCTTAACATTGCATTCTTCATTTAAAGCATATTAACTATGCTGAACTCCAAGTTTATTTTTAGGCTCCATTCAGTTTTGTGGCTTCCTTATAATCTACAGCCTTTGTTTGTATGATTATTTGCTTACCAGTCTCACTGATGCATGAAAAGCACAAGCCTTTTGCCAAATCTTAAGCCTCATGTACTGAAATAATTTCACTTTTCTTTCCTCTTGAGCACAAGAATCTATGTAAAGGTCACAACTTTTCCCTCAAAGTATAAACTTTTCAAGGTTATACAGAGTAGTTTTTTTAAATCCTTGTTCTAGTAGGAAACAATTTATCATCTGCCAAAGTAGTTCTTTACGACATCTTTTTCTGCTCCAAGAAAAATGAATTGAGAGCTATCAGAAAAAGTTAAACACAGAAGAATCTATGAAGTACTCAGTTTCACACAATGTGTTCTACTTACTAAGCAGAACCACTTGAGATGAATGTGCATACTTGAAACAAAATAAAATTTATTCATTTTAGGAAGCTCATAAAAAACCTGTCTATTTTGTAGATAAATAATTTATTTTTTTTTTGCTCATCCAGCCTGCACAGGTTTAAGCCAAAAATTAAGCTAATAACATGCAGCAATAGTTAGGTGTTTAGAATAGAACGGTACCTGAAAGACATTTAGTAAAAAATGTTTAACATCTACTTTTCAGAAAACCTAGTGCAAATAAAACTCCATTTTGCTCAAGCTGTCTGCACTCATGTTTTAACTCTGAACATTGCTGAGAGGGCTCAGGACTTCAGTTACCAGGGAAAGAAAGTAAGCAGTACCAAGGCAAACTTCAGAGCCTGGAACTGAACGAGAGTATCCCAAGACCACAATTTCCAGTCCTTGTATCCAGGGAGTTACTCTGTTAATGCAAGTGGTCAAGACCCATCCATGATTCATAGAATAGTTTAGGTTGGAACAGACCTCTAAGATCGAGTCCAACTGTTAACTTAGAACTGCCAATTCCACTACTAAACCATGTCCCCAGGTGCCACATCCACATGTCTTTTAAATACCTCCAGGGACAGCGACTCAAATACTTCCCTGGACAGCCTGTTCCAATGCTTGAAAATCCTTTCTGTGAAGAATTTTTTCTTACTATCCAATGTAAACCTCCCTTGGTGCAACTAGAGGCCATTTCCTCTTGTCCTGTTGCTTGTTACCTGGGAGAAGATCTCCTCCTAAAACCTCCTTTCAGGTAGTTGGAGAGAGTGATACAGTCTCCCCTTCAGCCTCCTTTGGTCCAGGCTAAAGATTCCCAGCTTCCTCAGCCACTCCTCATCAGACTTGTGCTCCAGATCTTTCACCAGCCTCACTGCCCTTCTCTGGACACACTCCAGCACCTCAATGTCTCCCCTGTGGTGAAAAAAGGGGTTCCATACAGGGGTTGCATTTGAGGCCAAAATGCTTATCCATAATGAAAAACCTTATTCTCATGCATGATAGGGAAGTTGTGTTGGTTGTAAACCCAGATAACTATATCAAACCACACAGTAACAAATTATTTAAGTAGAAAACTCAGCAATGGATATTTATAACCCTTATATATGTGTATTTTGAGAATGGTTTCAATAGCAAAAGCCATCTAGTTGTGTGATGGAAAGCCTCTCTCCTTTATTAAATTTGTTTCAAAAATAGATGGACTTCAATAACTGTTATAAATTTTAGGAGAAGTAGAACTTGGTATGAATTTATGAAAACACCAAATGACAATGAAAAGTGAGGCTGAAAAATCATTAATTAAGTTCTGCTCCTTTTCATCTCTTGATGAAGTTCCCTGAATCACACTTGTGTCTGCTGGAAGTTACAGTGGTGAAGTTCATGGGACTTACATGACTAGTCGAGATTTTCTTTGTACTGTAAAACATTATATCCAAGACAGCTTCATAGAGGACTTCTCAATGTCAAAAGCAACTGTTTGTAAGAGCTTGGATTGCTCTGTCGAGGTCAAGAAATAGTTACTATTTGAATACTTGCTTTGTTCAGGAAGGGAGTTAATTTAAATCTGCTTTTTCTTGCTTCCCCACACTTCTCCAGGAATGAAAAATTCCATATCAATCAAAAAGCAGTAAACTGTGAGACTCTCATAATCCATGCCAAAGGCAAGTAAGAAAAGCAAGTTTAGCAGTCTGATGTTTCTTATTATTGTACAGAAGTTTTTATTTTTTCCATCTTCCAGAAATTTCCATAAAACTTCCAGCATTTGACCAAAGCAAAAAAAAAAATGTATTGACAAGAAGTTCTGAAACTATTCCTGCCTTCCAAAAGTTTACATAAATATGTCTGAAATTTCCAAAGCTGCTTAAAATCTACCAGTGGAAGGGTGACTGTTAAGTGAGTAGTCAGGATGCTTAGGCCAGCTGTAAGTCTAACAGCCACTGCTTATTTCCTGGCTACACTTCTCTTGAAGTTTTATTACTAATGTAGCCTGTGCCTCATTTCCCATTCCCAGGCACAGAGCATGGATGTGGCTTCAAAAAGACTTTGTGTGCTTTCAGTTCTGCCAAGTTCAGTCATTTAATGATTTTTCTGCCTGGTGGCAGTGACTATCTAGCAGCATATGACATTCTTCCCTGTACTGTACACTTAAAGTTTCTGCTTTTATCATAGTGCCAGCTAACCTGTCACCTTCTCTTCTGAATGAACATTATTCTTAAATATATATATAATTATACATATTACTCCGTGCTTTGGTAGAGGCTGGGAAACAACAGGCTGAACAGCAGCTCTGCTGACAGGAAACCCTGGAAAATAGGGTGGAAACTAGACAATGAGCCAGTGGTGTGTGTGCTCGCATTACAAATTGAACAAATTACACGTGGGGTCAAATTAGCAAGAGTATAAGCAGCAGGAAGTAATTTATTCCCTTTAGCTGGCACTGGCAAGGCTGCACCTGGAATATAGTGTCCAGACTGCACTCTGCCAGCTCATGAGGGATGCTGATAAACTGGAAAAGTCCAGTCTGTCAACAAAGAAAGAAAACAGTCTTGTTCCTAGAGCAAGTAATCTGCAAGGTGGGAATACAGAAGCTCTGTTTGTTCAATCCAGTGAAGAGGAACAGACACCTGCCTGAAAACAGCTATCTAATCAAAAAATTACCTGGAAAAATTACAGAGACAAATTCTTCCCGGTAGTTAAAAATCCAAATAAAAGCACAAAAGGCATTATAATGGCACATGGAGAGGAGGTTCAGGTTGGGCATTAGCAGAAGCACGTTCATTAGGCAGGCAGAGCACCACTGGAATAAGTTGTGCCAAGAGGCTGTGGGATCTCTGTTCTTGGAGGATTTCAAAACCCACCTAGACAAAGCACCAGTTGCCCTGACCCAGCATTTGCAATAACAATGCATTGAGCAGGAGGTCAGTTCAGAGATCCTTTTCAAAGAACATTTCTATCATTATACAATTGGCAGTGGCTTTGTGGAATCAGACAAGAAATATGAAGTATAAAGTCAAGCAGAATCATAAGGAAAAGTATTCAACAACAATTACTTGGTTCAGCAGTGCCGGAAAAAAAAAAAAAAGTGACCACTTTTACCAATAGAAAAAAACAATCTCTTCAAGCTTTTTACAAATTATTGTGAGAATAGTTAACTCTTCAGATTAACTTCAGATTACCAAAATATATTCAGAGAATGCAAGTTGAAAAAGCTTAAAAAACACACCGTCATGCCTGGAATTTACAAAAACTAGGAGAAATCTAAGATATTGAAAAGAGCCAGTCAGAGGCATTTACTTTTATTTCCTGATAAAAGTACCAGTTTTAACTAAACTTTCACTAACATTTTCTTTTACATCTCAGATATGGTATCCAGAAAATAGAAGATACCATAAAATCCAATTCGTTTGGGTATTTGCCTGAAATGCAAAAGACCCAGATTTGAATTTCTACCTGCCCTGAATCCAAGAAATCTATGCAGATACAGTAACTCACAAGCTTATCTCAAAACTGTGCATAGTCTCTACTATGAGAGTTGCACTTTGTATAAATAATCCAAGTGTTTTTTTACCTGTTCAAGTGAAGAATCTAGCAGAAAATGAGCTCCACCATATTTTTTTCAGATGGGAAATGCATTAACCCTATTAATAAACAGAGATTTTTTCCGAGCATTTTAAGTATTTTGTTTAGAACAAGAAGGTTAAATATAAGCCCGATAGTGACAATAACAGCCATGTTCAGCAATGTCAAATAGCGTCACTTTTTTTCTAGAGTGACTCATCCTGTAATTGTCTGTAGAAACAAATCTCTGATATTTTTTGCTTTTTCAACTATTACAGTTTGAGTTGGTTTACAGGTGGGGCTGAAAAAAAATCATCATTTTCATGTTTCCCAATCTCTAAACTATTAAGGAATATGTACGTTAATTATTTTATGTTATTCATTAACATGAAATAGGAACAGAGGAACAGTGATGCAATTTTAAGTGCAAAACATCTTTAAAGAGCCTATGAAATTGTGAGGGAGGCCCTAAACATAGTGAAAGATTTACTTACTCATAAAAGATATAATCTTGTTCACACTAAGAAAAATGCTACCTGCCCCTCAATTACAGAAATATTTCTTTATCAATATAATACTCTTATTGAATTAGAAAAAAAAAAAAAAAAAAAAGGTGGCCAAGGGTGTGTTAAAAAGGCACAGGCACAGTTAAAGTAAGTTCACAGATATACAACTTTATGTCTTTGGATAACTTTCATGAAAGAATATTGTAAAATACATAAATTTATATTCTAAGTCAATATGTATGCCCTAAATTTACGTAAGTTAGACTGACTGTGCCTGAAATGCTGAAGAGAAGAAAAAGAGCTAAGAGCATTGGAAAAAAGGAGTGTGGTTGTGAAATGATCCTGCCCTTAGTTTATACCATTGCGGCAGCTCACTTGAAACTGAAGTGGGAAACGCCAGTTACAGCAGAGATAATTGGCATCCAAAACTATCCAGATCTGTTTCAGCCTCTCCTTTCCATGCAAGAGAGCAGGGTAAAGACATCTGTAATATCCTAACAGCATTTGCCTCATGCTCAGGAATGAATCCAAATATTGTCTGCTGGTGGGAACCTCATACTAGTCATTCTTACAAGTAAAATACAAGGCCAAGATGATGTCTTCAAGTTGTCCTGGCTCCATTCTGTCTTTTCTCCACTTGCTTTCCACAAAGGCTTGCATTTTAGCCCATTTTGTTCTCAGTTTGACCTCCCTCACAAAATAGAAAATATTCTCCCATTGCACTTTTCCTGATGTCATAATGAATTCATTAATTTAGTATGACCCTAAACAAATTTGTAACTACAGATGAAGTCGTGTCACTGAATTTAGTTTATTTTAACACATTCAGAAACCCAGTTTAAAAAAAGTACAAGAAAGGATGTGGAAAAAAAAACGCTCCATTTTAACAAACAAGGATGATAAGACTCTGCGAATGAATCAGCAGATAACACACCAGCTAGACAAAAACCCTAACTGAGACTGACAGGATTAGCTTACCTATTTTTTTCCATTTATAATGCTCAGTATTGGATAAAACTGCAGCCTTTGTTTATTAACTTTGCTTATTGGCAGCAGCAAGACTGCTCTTTGTTGAGGAGGGAGCAGCGAACAATAGCTAAATACAATAGTCCTGAGCACAGTTACAAGAAAAAGTGAACATGGAGGGGATGAACACACGGACTATAAAGGGCTGAACCAATTAATGTTATCATATTTCTGTGTAGCTTCAGTGATATCAAGGTAAAGCTAGACAAGATGCATATAAAGGAAAAAAGAAGTAGATAACTCCTGGCTGTACCTGTTACTTCCAGTTTTCCTCAGAACAACAGATACTTGCTTCTACCTTTTCCTCAGCAGTTCAAACTAACTGCAAGATTAAATTGAGAAGTGGTTCTTTGTAATTGTTCCTTGTTTGTTAAAATGGATCTTTTATTGTGGTTTTTATTGTAATTTTACAGTATATAACATACAAAAAGCTAGAAAGTCACAACTAAGTTTTAAACAAGCAGAATATAGTTAAAACATCCAATTTATCTAGATCTCTTCCAAAACTTTTTTGGCTCTAATAAGTAATATGGACATTTAAAATTAAAGAGAATACCACATTCCTCCAAGAGTTTAACCATGGCCAAATCATTCAGACAAAGCTCCCTAATGTCTCTACAGCTGACAGTATGATGAGAGTAACCTCCTGTTAGTAAGGAAAGTTCCATCATAACTCTGTATCGAAATTACTTTACACCTTTGGATATCTTCACACCACTAGGTGTTCTATTTCAACATAATCAAGAAGGCTCCAGTTATCCTTTTCTGACTCTTATTTAAAATCCTGCAAAAGTTTCCACAACTTTCCTATATTTTGGCGTTACACTGGGGTATTTTTTCCTCATTCTCATTAGCTGCTCATGCACTAGAGAAAGAATTAGAAAATCACTTAAACCATTATGAGTGCCTATTCCTACCATATTCTTCTCATTTAATCCCAAAATAAATTTTCTTGGTTAAATTTTTAATTCTTTCTTCATAAAAATTTTTCTTCTAATAAATTTTGTCACCTATTTCTGCATCTTCTGGAAGTATCAATAGGACTCTGTTTTTTAATGTTTAAGTGTCAAGCAGGTAAACACTACATCCATACTATTATAAACAACAGTGGTAGTTTTCCTTCTGCTCTTTACCCTTGTGACAATGCCAACACTTCCCAGGTAATTTTAGGTCTCATTCAAAGTAAGATTAACCATGCCAGTTGTAATTGAAAAAGTGCCTGACTCTCCAAGGAAAATTTCCAAGTTCATTCCACAACTGCATTCATGCAGTTAAAAATATTTTATCTTCACTTCCATGGGCCTTGTCCCTGTGTTTGCATTCCACGCTATCCCAAAGGAGCTGCTTTGATAAATTGCTGAAGCTGTAAGAACTAAACCTCAGCTGGCAATGAAGAACAGGACCAAGCAGTTGAATTTACAGTAAAAGTAGGCTGCCAGGAAGTGTATGTGAGAAAGCACAAGAACAGGATCTTTAAAGTTGAGTCATTCCATTTATATTTCATCCAAGTTATAGTAAGTAAAAGAAAAGGCAAGATTACTGGTCAAAAATTGCAGATAATTATGGTCAATGTTTTTTAACTACTTTGTTACAAAAAAAGATGTAAGCAGTCACTCTGCATGCCTTACATATCCGGATACCTTCAACTTCACTTAAACAATTTCTGAGAACTCTGTCAGGAAAGAACAATTGCATTTCAAGTTTGGAAAAATAGTCATAATGACAGAAGGAAACTTTTGGAACTGTCACATCTAAGGGCAATGATGCAACACGAACTCAAGATTTATTGAATCTTAGAAAGGCTACAGTCAGAGACACCTTAAAATACATGATACTATTTGACTCTTCAGCTGTACTGATACCATGACACCACGACATACTGCTGCTGCTAAGCACTTTGGACTGGTGGAAGTGAAGTTTTCAGGACCAGTCACAGGAAAAAGAAGTGTTCCTGAATTCAGTCTCATACTGATGATGAACAGTATCTGTCCTTAATTTCTATGAGAGAAGGCACAAAGGACAGGAAAAATCTGTAGCCTGGATATTGCTGTAAAATAGGCACATCAGACACAGCATCGTACATATGTAGAATCATGACACTCAGCTACCACCACGTGCAGTAGTCTAGCTATTAGAAAATCCCAACCAAAAACCAAAATTTCTCTAGACCCGTAAGTCAATCAACCACAAAAGGTCTCCAGGTAAAATAGTCTCCAGGAGGAGTAGATCTCCAGGAAGAATAGTCAGAGCTCCTTGCTAAACAGAAGGGAAATAACATCTCATGACTTTTTCTTTTTTTTTTTTTTTTTGGTAACAGAAAACCACTCTGTAAACTAGAATGAGGATTGTTTTGCAGCTATTGCAGAAAACACATTGCAGCATAACATATTACTTTATGAGCTTTATGCAAAACTTAAGACTCCTGTTTGGATATTTACCTTACAAGGCTGAGGCAGATGTACACAAACTTTCATACCCCATACAAAAAATCTCACCTGAAATCTAAATTGCCAAGAAAAACACTTGGCTCTCATAAAAGTTTCCTCTTACAGTCTATTTCTAGGCTGTCATTTTAAATTTTGTATTTAAAAACATATTTATTTTTACAACTACTGTTACACAATTCTTCCTTATTCACTTGATTGCTATGTTTTGAGGCAGAAATGCCACATTAATGTGAAAGCATTAGAACTATAGCTATATGTTGACTATTTCTGCATTTTTTCTAATACTGTTATGTTAGGAATTCTAAAAAAAATTAAGAAATCTGAGGCACACCTATATACTTTTTAATTACTAGACCTTTATTTTTTAAACAGCTTCATTATTAAAAGTATACAAATTACTGTTCTGTCCAAATTATTCACTCACAGGAAGTTTCAGAGTTTATCTTATATTTGACATGTTTTCATAAATCATACTCTTAATTATTTTATTCTAACTTTCATTTTAAAGATATGCGGTATTTGCCTGAAAAAGAGGCTAATTCAGTTCTGTCAATTAAGCACATTGCAACATTATTACAGTTATAAAGGGCATCTGTAGCAGAGATAGTATTTCTCACAGTCACTCGGGTTACTTTTTTGCATCACTGGTTCAGTTCCAATAGGAAGCCGTTCACTTCACACCTGTAGTTTTAGAAACCCCCAAAATAATTAAGTTACTGTGATAAACTTTTTTATCCTGACTATGAAAGCCAAAACTACTTTTTCATTAGACAATTACACACACAGCCAAAATAAATACATGCTAAATAATAGGTCACAGTGTCTAGGCTCCGAAATGTAACACCTCCTGACATTACAGTATCATGATTAGAACGAGTTCATTCCACATTGTTTACAACATTCATGAGCACTATCAATTATTAAGCAGCCCCTATCTTTTTACTTCTGTGACAGAAGTGTTCCTATCTTGATGATTTTCCTTTTTTAACAAACAGGAAATAAATTTGAGCAATGCCAGGAAAGCAAGAGTAAGCAAGTCTCAGTTGTGTTCACCAGAGTTGTCTCAGCTTCACCTAAGCAAACTACACCAACATGTTTGATGCTGAATAATCACCACCAGAAGTGGTGTTTGCAAATATTTGTGGTGCATCCTGCTTTTGACTGTGCCAGTATTTTTACTGTAAAATTAGCACCAGTGGAGCCACAGTGCCAGCAGCACTAGAGGGGGAGAGCCTTTTGAAACAGTTTGCCAGTTCTCAGAAGCCTGTAATTTTCTATAGTGTTCATATTTTTAAAGTAGCAGGAAGTAGGGCCAAAATACAAATTATTTTCATGGTGCTAATGTAATTTTTCTCTCTTTTTCTTATGAGAAAGGAACTCACAAATGGAGAGACATGTTCTCACTTGTAGGACTGTGCTTTTGTAAGTGTATGAACAAGGTGTGTAACAGTCTCCCCCATACTGATGATATCTCAGTCCATGCCTCCGTACTTCCCCTTTAGTGAAAAAGTGCACTGAACCTAAACTTTGCTTCTCAAAAGTAAAATATAACGTCAAATTAGATTGCAGCAGTATTTCTCCATTTTAGATTAAAAGTATCTAGTAATGATGGAAAAAATAAGAGATTTGTGCCTCAGAAATGCATAAATTGTAATTAATCTAATACTATTTCTGAGAGATAATGCTCAAGTTTTCCAAATAACTGGAGTTGTACAAAACCATGCCAAAGAATCAGTATCAGAGAGAAGATCAGAATTTAATCCTATATGTAAATCCTTTAACCCCTTAATTAAAGCTTATTAGTTAACCATTAAGAGCTCCGAGTTACTGGGTATAAATGAGGGCTGTAAGAGAATGAAGTCAGGCCGCCGGTGGGCCTGCTGCCCATAACCCTGCAGAGTGGAAGGATGCAGTAACAGCGGGCCCCCTGAACTCGCAGAGGGAGTGAGGACACTGTCACTCAAAGGACAGGAGTTATCCCAGAGACAGCACTGTGAATGTCTGTTTTCCTATGAAGCTTGAATACTTCTCTCTGCCAAGATTCTTATATCAGTTTATTAAAGCCTTCTCCTGGAGTACTTCTGTTTAGAAAAATAATATATATGAACAGATCTCCCATCCTAATTATAGACATTGTGGAATACAAATTGGAGGGGAACAAAATATTTATTATCATTCCTACTACAGAACTTGGTTAATTTCACCTATAGAAAATAAATCATGCCCGAAATCAATTGCCATTCTTATTTTACATGTCTTTTGTACCTAGGATTGACTAGACATCACTATTCAAAGAAGACATGATATCAATATTGATGTACTTCCAATTCTTTCTGTGTTTGTAACTAAGCTGTTCCGATAGGATCTGTGTAACAGTGGGTTTCCAACGTTGGAACAGGAGCCCTCTTTAAAAGTGGACATCCAAAAATAAGCTTATTATATATGAATTTCACCTCTCTCTTTCCCTGGTCTCTAAGGGAAGAGTCAAAAAGAGGCAAAAGCACTGGCTGGGGTATAACAGCCAGTAATTAAACAAATCACTGGAGGAGACAAAGTTTTGATCCTAGAATTATCACAGCTCATCAGTGTTGCATGTCTAATCAAAGAAAAATATTCATTTAGTGTACGTAGGTAATTCATACTGTAATAGCTAGGATATATACACAGTGGAGTCCCAAATCCAACAACAACTCTTTTAAATAATAGTGTCCAAAAGAACAGAAAGCATAATATTTTCTTAAGAGATTCAATATTGATACTGTAAAAAGGAGAATGCAGCATCATCACTAGATGTGATGAAATAAGCTTAGAGTGAATTTGCTACTTTAAATTCACATTTAATTTTGAAATGGACAACATTCTGCTGCTTCTGAAGTTACCTGTTAATCAGATCCTTTTCATATAAATGTTAGTGGGTTTCACCCTGTTGGTGAACACTGCACTAGAAACAATAAAACGTATTTTGCTCTTAGGTAAGCATTGGGAAATAATTGGGAAATGTGGGTGTCCACAACTGTTCCAAAACTGTTTTCTGACACAGTCTGCATACATGGACAATGTACACCTAAGATGAGAAGTCTGACTCTATTCCTGATAACAAAATCCAAGTTCTCTCTTCTTAACAACATTGCACTGACACAAGAAAATCCATTTCCTAAAAAAAACCTATCCCTAGTAATCAGCTGTGGAACCAGAGAATATAGAAATGGGTGCAAAGCTTGCTGAAGGATGAGAAAAAAGTGACATGTAGAATGCATAATTAAAATTACTGACCAGCTTTCAAATTTTAGAGTCATTGAATCACGTTCGTGACAGATCCAAATTCCAAACAGGCCCAAATAAAAACTGGAATTTTGTTTCTGTGACAGTGCTTTTTTTTTGCTCTGTGACAATCTTCACCGTCTGTTAATATTATTCATAGATGAGACTTTGTACCCAGTAGTATTCCTCCTCACCCCAGGCTTCTGATCAGCTCACCCTGGCACCATCTGTCTATGTTTGTTCTGAGTCCAAGATACTCCAGGAGCCACATCACTATGAATTTACTTCAACTTTCTCTCTATACAGACCATAAGCTGGAAAACATCTTTCAGAAGAGATAAGTGAATTTCCTTCTTCTGTAAAATCAGTGACTGCAGAAAGCCACCCATGAGGGTGCATATAAAAGCAAATGGGAATGATGGTGTTGAAAAAATAAAAAGACACATTGAACTGTAAAATAGATGAGCTGATGGAGGGTTTCATGATATAAATACTTTAAGGACCATGTTCTTTTTGGAGCATACCTGAACGTTTTGACTATTTTTTCAGTCATCCTCAAATCTCTAAAACCAAGACTAAAGTGAAGACTGCCAGCACATTACAAAAATTTGCTCTTGGTGATAAAGGACAATTGTCTCATGTAGTTTGTCTTCCCTAGCCAAACATAGCAGAGCTCCACATCCTGTAGTCAGCCTTTCTAAATCAGTCTAGTCCTTTCCTGCCTTAAATAAGGAAGAATAAATAGACATTTCTTTCCTCTAGCCTTGCTGCCTCTCCACACCTTCTCAATTAAAGCATGAATATTTAATTTTATTTTATGTAATTAATTTACAAAATGCTCCAACTACTCCTTATCAAAGAGATAAAACAAGACAACAGTGAAAAGAACACTTTACTCACCCTTACTCATTCAAACTTGTATTACAATCAACCACTGCAAATACATCAAAATAAAAGCATACAGCTGAGAGAATAAACCCTCCCAAAGATAAACACAACACTGATTCACAGCTATCTGTCAAGTAGAAATGTGTTTGAAAGGAGTTGGGACTTTAAAAGCATGTAACCAACATTACTGAAAAGCATGAAACCAACATTACTGAACTTTCATCTGAAAAGTTCTGCAGCTGGGAAGCCTAATTGTATTTCCAGCAAGCCTAATTGTGTTTCCTGACTCCAGGGGACAGGAATTCCCCAGACACTGATGACTGACAGGTCTGGTTCTGCTTTCAACCTGCAAGTAAGCAAAAATACCCACTGCTATGTGAAACTTAGCATGAAAAGCAACCACTGTTTCCACTGGTATCCTTAGCAGCTGGAAGTGCTCAATACCTCATATTAACATTCAGCACGACCCGCAACTGGGTCATTTGTAGAAGTAATTTCAGAGGTACAAACCACTCTCAGTACTTACATTCAGTAGCAAACATTAAGATGTAGGGCTTAAACCACACAGGAAGCCTTTGTGAAGTTCCAAACATCTTTCTGTATCAAAGAAGCTCAGGAGATAAAAGGTATCCACCAGCACTTCTAGAGTTACTGGCATGAACTGGTTTAGAACTTGCTTCCTGGTTCTGAAACTGCGTATTGGTTCATTAACCTAATTTTTACTTTTCTAAGAATTTGATCCAACTTCCTGAGGGTAGTTATGCAGTTGCAGTTTTATAATTGATTCAACCATGATCACTAAATCTCTCCTCTTTCTTGAATATTTATTCAATATTTTTATTATGCTCTTTCCTTGTCTTAATCTCTCTGTGGTTCAAAATAAAAATATTTAAATTTTTTTAATCAAATTACCATTCATTAAAACTACCCTTTGAAGGTCTTTTTTATTATACCGATCACTACTAAGAAGTTCAATGTATTTGGTATAAATCATTAAAAATCATCAGTAAACTCAGTTTGATTGTTTCAGGAAATAATATTTTTACTACCAAATAATCTTTTGTACATTTCTGACTTCAATTTTTTCAGCAATTCAATTTTTCAGTCTTCCCAATTCACCCAATAATTAAAAAATATCTCCTAGTTATTTTCGGAAACTTTTCAATCGCTCAGTAACATGTATGGCAGAAGTTATGAAAGTATCTTTCTTACTACCAGTTTATATGGGAAAAAAAAAATTAAAAATAAATAAAACAGGGATTACAGTGTGAGAAAGCTACTGCTGTCCTAAAACCAAACAAGCTACCACCTCTACCTGAGTCCTACCCTTATTCATGTGTGAGTCTCAATATTTTGGAGGTGAAACTTTTCCAGGTGAAATGTTGAGAGGATAAAAGACATTGAAAGAAAGTGATGAGAAAAAAAATGAGGAGAGGTGTTGAAGGCCTGTTTTGAACTAGAGCCTCGTGCAAAAGGTCTAGAGAGACCATTCCTTGGAGAAATTAGCTCTCATCCTGTAATATCAGGAGAGCCTACTTACAAGTGTGGAACACGACAGAGAGCTCAAATCAGGAGTTTTCACGTGGAAACAAAAGCTGTAACACCAAAACAAGCCCAAGTTAACTGTGCCATAAACATATTTCCCAAGTGATGGAAACAGACACTCACAACTCTGCTGCCTTGTGTGAGTGCGCCCTGAGCACACTCCTTACATTTACAGTACTACCAGGGCAGCTGCATGACTCACAGAGCATGGCTTTAGGGAAGAGAGAGATCAGTTCCACTGAGGCCGCTAACTAATTCCAACATCCTTTGATTTCATGAATCTGACTGCTAAGCTCATTATTTTGTCTTGGAAAACTCAACCACAACAAGAACACTGACCTATAAGAATCTATTCTGACATATTTTTAAACTAAATAATGCAGACAGCACTATAATGTGTTGAGCTATTCTTCAAACCCACTAGTATTAACTAAAATTTAAAATGTTTAGAATCACAGAAAATACTGGCAAAAAATAATGTGTGTAGGAGAAAAACCCGGATAAGAGAGTGGAAAAGCCCAGAGAGAAAAAAAAAACAAACTTTTGGAAATAAAGCTTGCCAGAGAGAGATGGACACAGAAATCTTTGAACTAGAAAATGGGAAATCTTTGAAAAAGATGGTCTATGAAAACAGTTTCTGTGTTATTATAAGGAATTGTCTCAGGTAGCTGGGGCCCAGAAATAACATAGACCAAGCACAGCCTGGGTGTACCATCTGGTTTTCTCCTTTAGGTTTCAGACTAGGATTCTGTCTGTACAGGAGGGCTGTAGAACTGCTGAGCTCCCAAGCTTCCCTTCAGTTTCAAGCATCCTAACTGTATTTCCCTCGGATAAAGCTTTTGTGCTTGGCCTATATTCCCAATGGGAATATTGAATCAATAACAAAAATTTACCAGAGGGCAAATAAATTACTTAAAGAATGCTATGAAAAGTGACTCAGATAATATAAATCAGATTTTGGTATTTGTTATGTTCACAATGAGAATCATGAACCTGGCCAGTATTGATCAGTGTAATAAAACTTCTGTGTTCTTTATTTTCTGTCCAAATATCAAAAGATAAATGTTCCCTGCCTGAAGACTAAGACAAATGTACAAAAAAAAATGATAATAGTTTCTATCAACCTGCAAACAAGTCATAAGTACCAGAATATATTCTCTTTTTCTTTTCTTATGCTTAGTCTCTGCCAAGTCATCTTCATGAATGTGATTATTTCAACAAAATAGAAACTCTGTAAGAAAGCTAAGAATATGTTGCATGTGACAATATTTCATTGGTTAAAAAAACCCAATAGTTACTAAAAAGTGACTTCTGCAAACTTGTATTTCCCTCAAATTGACATTAATAAAAAAGGTTCTACACAGTGAATGGTTAAAAATTGATACATAATACATGAAAAAAGCTCTATAGATAACAGCAGTTTTGGGTGCACTGAATAGTCACTTCAAAATAAAAAAATAGATGTCCCTATAATGGACATCTGTATTTGAAACAATTAATAATTACTTACTTTTTTTTTTTCATATTTTCAGCATAGTTTCATTAGAATGCCTGAGCAAAACCAGCCATTCTTTGCCAGCCTAGTCCCTGATAGATACAAAACCAACCAACCAACCAAAAACAAACAAACAAAAAAACCAAAGAGGTGTCTGTAATGGACTGAAAATTGCATGGGAAAGTAGAAGCATTTTGAAGGAGTTCATGGATACTCACACCCTTCAAACTGGAGTTTGAGAGAAAGTGCTCGCTTGGAACCAAAGATGGGACAGGAACTATATTGAACAGCCACATGTTATTACAAGTGTAAATGACCATTTGCAGTCTAAAATGATCACGAACACTAGGGAAAGCAAGGTTCAACTTTGATTTGACAAGTCAAAACCATCTTATGCCTCTTTTTGGAATAATTTCTGATAATAAAACTTTTGGAACTAGTGATATTGCAAGTAAAATAACATTCACATCACTTCTGTTTACAAAATATAATATGCCCTGTCATTTTAAGGAGAAAGACTGTACATTACAGTGAATAATGCAGAGCTAGTAGAGTGCAGCAGCTGTGATTTGATCCTTTCTGGAAATTTTGACCTTCCTAAGACAAGATTTGATAAACTTCATATAAATTTAACTTGCTGCATGATCTCTATCATCAGTTCTTCACAGAATGAAATGCACAGTTATTTGGAAAATAAAAATTAACACATTCGTTATGGTTACAGTCAATGCCAAAATGAGGGTATAGCCCCTATGTTTTGCCAGAACCCCTCTTGTCACTGTCCCGATGGTCGGTTCCGTTGGAAACTGAGGTCACCGATTCAGCTGCATGCTTAACAGGCTTTCCTCTTTTCAGAAGAGTATCACTTCTGTCTTGTTTAAGTTAAGCTTAAGCCAGCATTTTCTAAATCTATTTGCTTATCTCATTCAGACAACCTGTCATCCCTCTAGGGGTACTGTCTATTCCTTTTGGAAAGCAGTTCAAATCAGGATGTTGTCAGCATATTAGCAGCGCCACAGCCTGTGACATCCACAAACTCTGAGAAATTGCAAAAATTAGAGAGAAAATACTCTCCCACAAAGCTTTTAGGAGATGCTGTATGTTACAACATATTGCTGTCTGTGTTTTCTATACAGCATTGGGTTCATTTACACCTATACGTAAACACATATGGAAACATTCCATCCTTCAGTCATGTCATGTGTTTACTTCTTACTATGTTGCATAACACAAAATGTCTAGAGAATTTAGTACACAAAAGTGTTCAGCTATAGCTCCACTTCAGCCCTACCGTATAAATAAGTGGAAGTATTTCTCTTTGTTACTATTTTATCCAATTTCTTATTTGAGTAAAATATGTAAACAAATATTATCTCAGTTTGGGGGACTTTCTTCCACTTTCTCCTTGCCCATAATGCTAACTGCTGGCCAGCTAAATAGTTCTGGTTGTATTCTTCTTTCTATATGAAAGTCTGCTTTTTAACCCCAGATTCTCAAGAAATTCTTCATTGTATCATACTACTTGATTTTTGTTTCAAAGTTTACTTTTTTCTTTCACAAAGAGATAATACATTTCTCGCATTGTCCATGACATTTTTTCAATTCCTAATTAAAAAGCTTTCTTAATTTATCAAAAATGAGAAATCTATTATCTTTGAACTCTCACATTCTGTGGGTTCCCCTGTCAAATTACAAGTCCATGTATGTTTTAGGATTGAAACAGGCCAGTTGGATTCCAATTTAAATATAAAAATATATTTCTTATGATCATTATATTTACCTGTTCCCAAATTGTTTATCTTTGCTTTCTGATAGAACCGAGCTCCACCATATTCATAGAATCAATAAGGCTGGAAATCACCTCCAAGATCATCAAGTCCAACCTTTGATCAAACCCCACCATGTCAACTGAACCACAGCACCATGTGCCACATCCAGTCATTTCTTGAACACTTCCTGGGATGGTGAGTTCATCACTTCCCTGGGCAGCTCGTTCCAATGCTTAACCACCCTTCCAGTGAAGACATTACTACTATCTTAACCTCACTAATATTGTGAACAATTCAAGCAAAATAAATAAGGTTTTCTTGGCAGCCCATGGCTTGGACAGGGGCACTCTGTGCTGGGTTAGGAACTGGCTGGATGGCCGGGCCCAGAGAGTGCTG
>JAWMRA010000078.1:131088305-131196275 GCA_035584735.1 Pseudotriccus pelzelni | reverse complement strand
TGAGGCTGGATGTGGCACTGAGTGCCATGATCTGGTAATCACAGTGGGGTTGGATCAAGGCTTGGACTTGATGATCTTGGAGGTCTCTTCCAATCCAGTTAATTCTATGATTCTATGATTCTTGTGTTAAATATTTTGAGGAAAATGTTGGAAAAACAACAATACAAACACAATATCACATCGCAAGTGGTAACGGTAGGAGTCCTAATAAGTCATCAGAATCAAACAACAGACATTGTGTTAGTACCTTGGACACAAAAACAGGTTTATTGTTAAAATAATATTCGTGGATCTATATTTTACATCAAAATAGTTACAATCTCCCTGCAATTTTTCATACTACAAATTATAATTTCATTTTTAGCTCATTTATTCTCCGATTCCTTTCTGCCTAAGAAAATTAACACTGCAGAGTCTTCTCATTACTCCAATTTCACAAGTCTATTGGCTGCAGAGACCTATTTTTCTCCTTCAGGAAAGTATTTCTTCAAGTGGAGTGTGTTATTTGCAACAGGTTCTGTTCAAAAACATTCTGAACAGGAACTGACCAGACTGCAAGTAAACCCACTGACTGTATATAGTGTAAACTGCATTAAATAATTGTTGATGTGGGGTTGCTATCACACGTGGGGTAGATAATTTGAAGACATTCAAAACTACCTAGTGATTGGCAGACATATTCTTTATGCAGTAAATTTAGAATACAAAAATAATGATCCATTGATTTAAGTATTTGAGAAATGCTAATCATCTTTTAACAAGAATTCATTAGAGGTTCTTATAAATGGAGCAATCTATTTCAAAGATTGCTTTAATTCAGACACTGAGTAAAGTATGCAGAACATTTCCTTATCAGATAAGTCTAATTTCATGAAGAAAATAACATATCTAACCAAAGAAAGTCTACTTATCAAATGCTGAATTTGGGGACTAGTAAGACTGAATTTCCACCATAAATAAAAAAATGCTGGTCTTTTGTGCAACTTTATGCAATAGTATCTTAAAGGAGATTTGGAATAATGACACTCTCTTCTCTATAAATACAGTCCCTGTTGTTTACAATACACACAGTTCAAATACTGAAAACTTTTCATTACATCTAGAGTGATTTTATACCAACAGAACAGAGCACGTTAACGAAACTATGTGTGTGATCACAGAGACTATTGCGAAAACTTGGTATTACTTGATATTCCAAATAGCAAAGGAGTAAAAATGTAAAAATCAAGCATTTTTGAAAGATGATTTCTTTCATTTACAGTTGTTTATGGAATTAAAATTTTTTAAAAATCTTTCTCTTCAAGATTACAGGAAAAGGCATTTTATTGATAATTTTACTGGTTTGCAGGTGTGGTCTACTAGTAGAAAAATAAATTCAGTATACAAAAAAAACCTACAGAGAAAGGTTCATTTCCTCATAGTGACAACATAACTTCCAGAAAAACATGTAAATATTTGTGTGTTGAAAAGACATTATTAGCAGCAAAAATCCCAGTGTTGTGCTAAACAATACACATTTTTTGATCTCTCCTAAAATTAGTATAGTGAAAGAACAAAAAGGCAATGGAATATTTTTTTCTATTTATTTTGAAATGGTTTAGTTACAAAAAGCATTATGCTTAATGACTTTTGATATTGACTGTATTTTTTCTACTGTTTATTAATAACGTGCTCATAACTACCAAAACGAGAAAAGGAGGCTCAATTTCTTCTCTCAAAGTCAATGATCAATCTCTTGCAGTTCTTAATGAGTAACTAAACTTTCAGCCTGAAAATAATGAAAAAATGTTCATGGGAGAAGGAAAAAAACCCACTATCTTTTCAATATGTGGATATCTTCAAGCAGCAAAATTTTGTCCTCCCCAGATTCACTGTAGGTAAGTATTTTCATCAGCAAAAGTGGACAGTCAGACATATGTTGAAATCCATTACAGACTCAGACACTGACAGTGATTTCAAGTGGAAAATGCCCTGATAAGTTTGGATAGTGATAAAAATTTCTTCAGACATCTGTTCTCCTCCCCAGTGTCCCTCAATGTTCCCAGGTACAACAGTTCTCTGCAAGTCATTAAAGAAAAATAAATAAAATTTAAAAGTTACACCAATACACAGTATTTCTGTTCAATTTTCTCCCTGAAAGTTTACAATAATCACAAAAATAAATCCTGATCGTTAATAAATTAATGAAATTACCACAAATAAGCAGTGCTGGAAGACACTTCCAAAAATGTCTTTCAATAGTCACTTAGTCCATTCTCTTGGCCCAGCATGGCACCAGATACACTTTTGTCTCTTCTAGCAGATATTTGCCAAACTTGCTCCTGAAGATTTTCACAGCTTCCACACAAACCCTAGACAAACTGCAAGCATTTTAAGTTTTCTTTCCATGAAAGGTTTTCCCTATCCAGCTGAATTCGCCCTAATACAGCTTCAGTCTACTCCTTTCTCCTGCACCACCACAGGCATGCAGAAGAGATTATTTTCTTTCATGTTTCAACAACATTCTGCATAATTAAAGATTTGTCCATCTCCTTCATCCCCTGGGATTTTCTCTTCAGGAGGCTAAATCACCTCATATGTTTGATTCTTTCCTAATATACATATAATACATATCTTTCTTAGACATTTAATTATTCTTTCTTATTGCTCTCCACTGAATTTCATCTGCTCCAGACAATTTTTGAAGAATGTTGTCCAAAGAAGGGCCTGCCATTCCAGGTGAGATCTTAGCAAAGCTTCGCAATGTGGAAATTTCTTCATGGTGCTTCCTGGCTGCTGTCTGCACATTCCTGTATGACATTAATCTCTTTAACAATACTGGCTACAGCTCAACTTACATACTATTACGGCTCCCCGATTCTCTGCTAAGGAACATCTCCCTACACCATTTTCCTTTATCCTGTGTCAACCACATAAAGAACCCTACATTGCTGCACCACTTTGCATTTATCCTTTTGAAAGGCATCATCACATCATAACCTCAGCTTGGGTTTTCAAGGATAGTTTTTGAATACAGTAGTGGCATTAGATGTTACACATCTCCCAATCTTATGCTATCTGCAAGTCACTTGAGTGTACAAATTAGTTAATTTGTTAATTATATAATAAAAGCACTGAACAGAGCCAGTTCCCAAGGAGATCACTGTTCAAAAAAATCCTTCTGTAATAACAGTAACCATTTATAAATAATTTTTGTCATCTGTAACTCAACTGTTTGCACTGCCTATATAGTATTTTTGGTTTCTTGAAAGCCATATGCTTCATATGTACAAGCAGAACAAACTTTGCTGAGTTAAGGAAACTGGGAATACAAAGGAGGTACTGAGGTGTGGGGAACAAAATGTAATATTGCCAGTATCTAACAATAACCAATATACAAAATATTCAACTATCCATATTACATACAATTTCATAAGACCTTAAGTGAGAATATCAGAAACAGAGCTCAGAATAATACACTGTTTTACAGAATAGCAATTTTGAGTCCTATTTTTCCATTTCAATTCTTGACAATTTCTTACTGTGTATTCAAAAAGCATATCTCAGTTTTCATGAAGTGTGAAGGTCCACTTAAATATACGTATTAAAAAACAGGCTAAAATTGATTCTGCTTGGAAGATAATTAACAAGTTAAAAGCAAGCTTTAAACCAGTTGTGCATGAGTTCAAAAGCAAACGCTTCTTTTATCATGTGAACTTACAAGGCATTCACCTTTAGAGGAAAGGAAAAACAGCATTTTAACTGTTTAAAGCTTAAATAATGTCAGAAGTAACATTTTAAGAATTTGAACATTTGGATTAATAAATATTTTTTAGTTTGTCTTTATGAAAGGAATATTTTCAGCTCCGTGCTTTAAGTTCTACTCTAAGACTGAATGTCCTAGCTTTGCCAGTTTCTGTTAAATCTTAAAATTTTCAATAGCAAAAAAATGTAATGACTTAACAGTATAAAAGGTCTCTGGATGAAATACTGGCCTCTTGACTGACCCAAGATTTCACCTTATATCTGCTAAAGTTCTGAAACTTTACAGATATTTAAAAAGCATGAAACAAATGAAATGACATTTTCCTGGTCCTTAGAAATTTCTTCATACATATTATGTATATTCATATAGCATTCTATGCATAAACAATATCACAAATACCATGCATGTGCATAGACATGCTATACATAATACTACATGTCTTATCATTCCAGCTCCTCATGCACAGTAAACACATCACTTCACTGGGACTTTCATATATGGAACATTTGCAGAAAAAAAAGACAAATGAAGCAGCAGTAACTCCTTAAGTTGTACTCTAATGTAATCACTTATGTTACTGATAAGGAGAGTAAAACCTGACTTTTGGTTTTCCCTTTGCAAATGAGGGTTGGAAAGCAAATGGTGTTCACCTTGTAAAATGCCCTCAGCTGAGTGTTCTAAATGGCAGTTACTTCAAACATACTCTCCAGTATGCTCTGATGCTACACAGACATTACTTAGTCTACAGAGAGCAGCTTACTTACGTCTGGGGCTCCTTTTCATTTTGCTGCTTTTGCTGTGGTTGAAGAACGTTATTTACCAGTTCAGTGATCCCACTAAAGGGAAACCACCTGTTTAAACAAGCAAATAATGTGACCAAATTAATGTGACCAATAAAACCACACTAGTTTAAATGTTTTCTTATCCAACATTATCAGAAATACACAGGCGGAAAAGCTAGAGCCAATGGGAATATTAGCTGCAGAACTAAGTCAGCCACTAAGGAAGTAAGGGAAGTAAAGTTTTACAATTCACCAGCTCACAAGCAGGCAGCGAGAACCTACATCCAGCTAACATGTGGATGGAGTAAGAAGCTGCAGGCAGCTCTCTTACAAGCCAGTCAGGAAGCAGATGACAAACTACCTGCAGCCTATCAGGTATCAGTGAAAGCTAATACCATCAAAGGTGCAGAGAGCAGAACATGGCAAAGGTAGAAAAGTCAAGCCTATTGCATCTTTAAGATATTTTACTTACTGTGTCGACTGTGGTTTTTGCTCTTCTTTGACCCTAAAAAGATAAGTTTGCACAACTGAGTGCAACATGTTGTAAAACAACAACCCTAAAGTTCTAAAATCTGTATCAAACGGGCAGGGGAAAGTTCCTACTTTGAGTTAAAGGGATTTCCTTTAATATTTGTTGTATTAAATTGCACTCTAGACTTATTTCCATTTAGGATTAAAAATGGGGAATGCCAACTGTAGGAAACTTTTAGTTGCAAAAGTAAATTGGTAACGTTTTATAACTCACTTTCAATTCTTTGCAAATAATATTATGTTTAAAACATTCCCAGGAATACATTCAGCTATAAATGCAAAGGAAGGTGCTTTCATTATCTAAACTACAATCTCTTTTTTTATTTTTATTTAGAGCTGAACTGCCTGTCATAGTTCAATGTGATTTTGTAACATGTAACACGACATTTAAAACACAATATCCTAAATTAATCAATTAAAGGAAAATCTGCACTACATTTATCAAACTACAGTGATATCAGGACCTGCAGACAATGTAACTCTAAAAACTAAAGAAGGAAAGCTAGGAAATTTTACTCTTTGATTAACTTTTCTAGGACTTGCTTAAATAACTAGATAATACATACAGTAGGTCTGTTTAGTACTGATTAATATTTGTCCACTGCATTCCGGAAAACATTCCATCTGAAATACATGCTTTAACTTGAGTGAGCAAGCTGATGTGCTAGACCAAACCCAAGAATATTGACATGTCGCCACAGGAACATTTATATCCTCTAATTGCAGGTATTGGTCTTAAATATTAAGTTAGGATCTACCTTCCCTGTATGTTCAAAAAAGCCCAAAAATGTTCCTAAATAGATATTCTGAATGTCTGTATAGAGAATACTCTCACCTAATGAAACAGGAAGGGCAGGCTTGTAATTTAAGTGGATGCGTAGGGTTGAACAGAAAATTAAAGCGGGTCAAAATAGCTCCACATCTCCTTCACTATATGATATCACAGGGAGTATCCCTATAAACTGGATTCAGTGACTAACTAAGAACTAAATTTGTGGATGAAAAGAAACACTAAAATCTTCCCAAAACTTTTCCTACACAAAAGGAAAACTGAACATGCAGCACACAGTAAATGTCTTCAAGCATGGTTTTGCTTCTTCAGCATGCTAGGAATTTTTATACAAAGAAGTGTTCCAGTACCAAAACAAAGCAAACAAACAAATAAGTAAAAAAACAATCCGACAAAAACAAACAGGTATATTCCAAAGAAATAAAAAAATGTGAAAATAAAAATTTCTCATGCAGTTGCAATTCCACTCGACCATGCATCTTAATCATAATATTATCTTTAACTACGAGAATCCACACTAGTTTTCAGTGTAGAAATTCAAAGCCGGAGGGTTGGGAAGGGCAGGGAATCAAAGCATTTTCATACTTTTTTCACTAGGTAGCTCAGGACTTCTTAATTTAGATCCCCCAAAACTATAAGCCTTAAAGCTCTATATGGTCAGCTGTGAGAAGGAAACACTCCCAGACAATAACTCAGAGCTCCTAAGTCACATCCATAGAACGAGACAGTGTAAATGTGATCTCCCTGACAACTGGACAGAGAAGACTGAATATACCACTAATCCTTATATTCCTCCCCATACATGACTTCCAAACAAACTAACTGCACACTTTTAAGTTCATTGTGAAGTTTCTATTGAGTTAAACAAAGGAAATCTCAGCCATTCACATGATCAGATTACAACCAACATCTTTCCTTTGGGTACTGACCATGGTTAATATTTTTTCACACGTAGAACTGAGATCAGAATAGTGTAAAATCAAAATTGTAATACTGCACAATAATTCTACGTATGCAGTTTGAAATTTTGGGATCATTTTTTCAGCAAGAATCTTTACATAATAGTATATATCTGGTGATTTCAAATGCAGCTGCAAACTCTTGGTATTTTTGAAAATCTTACAATCAGTTTTTAGTTTTGCACCATTAAATAAAACACATTGTCCATAAGCAGGCACTTCGAAAACCTGCATTTAAAATTATTTTCTCAGCATTTTATAGGAACACGCTGTTCTAAGCCAGGATATAATTTGACCCTGCAATTCAAAATATCTCTCATAAATTAATCTTTTCTCCTCTCACAATTCTGTCTCATTCACTATACACTTTCCAACACTGCAGTTATGTGAGGACAAGAGCTTCCATTATTATATAATAGTGACGCATTCCTTGAGCACTCTCCATACATCCTTCAGTCCCTGGATTAGGCAATGATCTTCCTTGACTTTATAACAAGCATGGAAGGCAAACTACAGTTTGAAAAGAAAATACAAAAAAAATCTATTTAATAGATTCTACCATATGAAATTAAACAAATATTGACCTTGTGGATCAACAAGCCTGAACCCTTCAGGTGTACAGCTCAGGTATTTATCTTTCAAGGTCAGAGAATGGAAAGAGATTCTGAATCTAAATCAGAAAACCACAGATTAATTTCTTCAGCTTTCGTTCCAAAAGACTCTTCATTCAGATGAAATTAGAAGTTGTAGCAACTGATAGAAATAATGATTTATTAGATAAAATACACAGAATTTATTTTTAACACTGCTGTGGTTTAAATATTTTTTCCAGACAGAAAAGAATTGAAGAGACTCCAGATACTTGAACCTTGTCTACATATACACATACAATTTCTTTCCTTTGGTTACAAGAACCGCTTTGTGTTTCACTGGATTGTGTAGTCCCTTATTTATGCAATACTTTCTCCCCTCTTTTCAAAGATCAGAAACTAACAGTTGCTTAAAAGAACTGTATTGCCAGGTCAGAAAAATCCCAAACTTCCGTTTTCTCAACAGACCAACTGAAACACCCCAAGTAGTTTGACTACATTCCACTTCTTCCAGCCTACCTGTCTTCATTTTACCTTTCTATGTCTTTTCAGTTCTATCCGCTCTAAACTCTGCCAAGAACAATGCCAGTTCTCATCATTCACTAAAAACAAACTCTGATCAATATCTGTTTGCTAAAACCAACAGCAGACTGCAGATAATGTGTCAGATCAACAGTGACAAACAATGCATTCTAACACTGCAGAATATTAAATATTTTACCACTTATTCTAAGATGTTAGAGGAGTCGGAAGCTTTTGTCACAGTTTTTTTTGTTTGCCCAGATCATAACTGCATACATTGTTTCACTTGAAAACAAGCCAGGAGTTTCCTACTTGCCAACAGGAGTTTTTACACCTTGCACTTTGTTATCAGGAACCTCTGCCCTCAAAACACACACAGCACCATTACTGTTGTGTTCCTCTGCAAGCCTGCACAGTGCCACTGCCAGATCCCTTTGATCTTTTCCAGTAGCTAGAATCACTAAGTTAGATCTCAAGTCTCATGAACACTTTTTGATGTTAGATCTTCTCTACGTACTAAAAATTACCTCCAAGATTAAGGTTATTCCCACTGGCACAGAGAATGAGTAGGAGAACAGAACAGAAAGAAGAGGGAAGTGAACAAGAAAAATGGAAGCAGGAGACAAAGTAATGAAACCATCAACATAAAAATTATTTTTATTCCTTTAAACTCCCAATAGCTTTCTATTTTTCAAACTAGTGCCACCAATAAAAGCTTCTTTCTAAAATCTACTATGCCAAAATTGTAAAACATTCTTTCCAAAAGATGTGTTGGGCACAGGTAAACTAGCAAGCACTCTGTTATCAGAGCTCATCTCTACTTTTACATACTTGGATGCATAGCCACAAAAACATGTGGGCAGAATTTAGGTGCCTCAATCCATGAAAATTACCCTTAAAACACTCTATACCTCCTAGATATCTGAAATGAAACAGGTATCTCTTCTCAAATGAAGTTTGGGGAAATCCAAATTTGAGAATCAGCCATCCTTGTCAGGGATAAACATCTTAATATCTATATCTAATGCAAAAATACTCCCAAGATGCACAACTTTGCCATCAATGGGCCGACAAGGACAAGGAGATCTGATGTGTAGGAATTAAAAGTTATAAGTAGATTTGAACTATTCCAAAATCATTTGATAATTCGCAACTGTCTTCTTAATGCAAAACTAGAGAAAATATTTAAATGAAGGTCTGTAACTGGCTTTCTCTGCAATTTATATATTCCCATTCTCAAAGTATAGAAACATCATAATCTCTAAAAGTATTTCCCATGACCAATATTTCTTAATATAGCACAACTTCCTCCCCTTGAATTTACACCCTGGAAAATGGCACTGAAAATAAAATAGGACTTAAAGAAACAATACTAAAACTCTAACCTCCCTTCCCTATGCCTCACCAAAAAATGGCATTCAGTGCATAACTATATTCGAACCCTTGTGGGATTGGCCATTCCCTTGGTCGAACTAGGGACTGAATTGATAAAGTTCAGTCAGCTGATCATCAGCTCCAGACACATTCTAAGGTTTCCACCACCCTGTCTTAGAATTAAAGGTCCACCGATCCATTTTCCTAGATTGCTTACTTTTCTTTTTCTAGATCTTTGTAACAGTATTTCAATTATATGCCCTGCACGAAATGCCAAAAAAAAAAAAAACAAACACCAAAAAAAAAAAAGGATTAGTTGCAGAGACTGCAGTGACTACAGTCCCATGTTGGAAGTCAAGGCATGTGACACATGCACAATGTATAACTTTGCCTGCACCCACCCCTGACAAAGCAGTTAACAGATATAGTCAAATACACGTACAATCAACTATTTTCTTGAAAGAGTGCAACTCTACAAGATTAATAAGTTAAATTATGTAAGTATGTTTGACTCCAAGAAAAGAGAGATAAGGAGGTCAAACATAAATCTTTGCCAATTGCATAACTGTAAAATATTTACATATTAACTGAACTGATCCTCTGCATTGATTACCCTATGGAGGCTATAGGAACATATACCTTAGAATATGTAGCTTAGCAATTTTTGATAAAAATTAAAGTCTTTATTTTATATGACTACTCCAAGTTTTGTATTAATTCAGAGAGTATAGGTATTTGAATTGAGAATGATCGTACTTTGGACAATAAAGTAATGTCTTTCCAAAGGAATATTTCTTCAAGATGAATGCAAGTGATTTTCCTCTAAATTTGTTCTGTTTATAACAAAAGTACCAGCAGTTTCCACAAAAGCACCTCCAGGTTCAGTAGCTGAGAGGTTATTGAATATTTGATATTAGTGAACAAGAAAGTGAAATTATCTACTTGGGCTAGAAACAATACCTGTAACACAGAGTAGATTTAAAACCTATCTAACTCCAAGCTGAAGAGGTTAAACATCCCTGAAGCTCAAACTGAAATTATCTAGAAGATACAAGACAAACAAGAAAGCACCATACATACCTCACAGACAAGCGCAGACGCACATATGCTCCTGTATAACAGTCTAGGCTGAATGAGCTCCCTGAGTGAACCTCAGATAAACTTCACCCATAAACATAACAAATGCTGTAAGATTAAGACTACTCCAATATTTAGATGATAATTAGAAGTGGGATAGTTTTATCTAATTTTTCAGACAAACAACTCTGAGTGAAATTTTGACAGTAATACTTTTATAAAACATATACTAAAATGTGATTCACTGCAACCAAGAACATAATGCTCAACAACCCTGTACTTTCAGCTCTAAAACTGAATACACTGTCAGCATGTTTTGATTAATTTGGAACCAGCAAAAAGAATCAGACACTGCTTATCTCAGGATATGAACTCTTCAGGACAAAAATGTTTCCTATCATTCGTTTCTGGAGTAAGAGATAGAGACACTGTGTTCTACAAATGAAAGCTCCCTCACTTCTCACACATTTCCTAACTTGGCCAGACTTTTTCCATGCCGTTTGTTATGGTGCTGAGAGTAAAACCATAAAAATGAGTGTCAAACTCACAAATCAGCACATGAAAAAATTACTGTAGTACAACTGTAATAATAAATAAGTGCTACACTGAAGGATGGCCATTATATTACGTACAGTTCCAATAATTAATTCATGGATCAATGCTCTCTTTTGAAGGTTATCCAAAATTGCAAGCAGGAGGCCTAGACCGGGGAGGTGATAGTAAAATTCAAAGTTAAAAATCTACCGTTTGTCCAAATCTACCCCATAGTTTAAAATGGGCTACTGCAGGTTTTTTCCTATCATTCGCAAGCAAAAGATTATTTTGGTTATCACAGAGTAAGCCAGAATTTGTAAGCCATCAACCTTATAATTTGTTGCCGTTGGAATATGACAGCTGCTTCCCATTTGGGTATCATGTAGAAAAATGTGGAAACACAAAAGTTATATACACTATATAATATATATATTATATACAGGCTGAAAAGCCTCACATGGGACCCTGACACTTCTTCAAGGCCTCTAAATAATCAGCAACTGCCTTCACTCAAGATATTTTAGCTGGCTGAGCTTTAAGCACATGCATATTTCAGTTTATTGGGGGGCACAAAATAGTTTTATTTGGATTTAATTTTTTCTCTCCAATTTAATAAGTGTTACTCTCCCAAATCCTACAGATATATGGACATTTCAGGTAGATGATTTATGGAGAACTAAAAAAAATCAATCTGAGATAGCAAGCATCAAATCAGAAGAAAAATATTGGACTTTCATTTCCCAAGAAGGAACAGAGGCACAAATTGTCACTTGACATTTCTTACTAAATGCAATTCTGTGTGATTATGGGGGCCTCATAGCAAGTCTGAGGTGAGATTTGGTTGAAGCGTGTTTGAGTTACAGATACAACTGCAAGCCAAACTCCTAACAAAGATTAATTTTTTGACAGCTAGAGTTCATTTGAATGTATCTATTTTTAAACAAAACTGAAGAACTTAATCATCTTTTACTTTCTTATTGTTGTTAGTTTGAAGTTAGCCAGATTTTGGGTTTGCTTGTGTATTTTCCTATACTTTTAAGAATGATTTAACAAATAGTCAACTGGAAAAAAAATTTTCCTCCAATACAATCATTGAGAAAACAGTCTTACAGTTCATCTTATTTTTTTTAAAATTGGGTTTCTCCACAAGAGTGCTGGAATAGCACTAAGATCTTAGGTCTGCCACTGTAATCTTGTATCATTTGTGTAAAGAGAAAAAAAGAAAAGGCTTTACAGTCTTGCCTCCAAGGATGTGTGAAACATGCCACAATAGCTGCATTCCAGTGAGCCATACTTGACTTCTGGAAATGAGGACGACTGTAACAAGATGACTGTGAATTATATTATCTTCCTCGTAACCAAAATGCAAACATTTACCATTCTTACAGTAAGCAAACATGCATAAGTATATCCCAATGTAACACACAGGTGTACAAGAGTACTCAAACTTGAGTATATCTATAATGTCCAAACACAATTTTACCAGGATGAACTTCAGTAACAGATAATCAAATACCACATTAGTTGTTGTCCTATGGTTGTTTAATCTTAAAAAGCACCCAAAAAAGGCAATTTTTTTTTTCCAGGAAAAGATTTAAATATTTTAAATGAAAATTTTAATCATAGGGATTTTTAAGGGATATGTATTTCACTGTCTGGATCACAACTTTCCTTACTAAATGCAATTTCTATTAATTGGAAAGATGAGACTTTATTTTTTACTTATGTTTCAAACTGTTTTGCAGACATTCGAAATTCTCAGAGAATTAATAAAACAAAGCAGAAAGCTGAATTTTACAATTGATACAAAAGCTAGGGTACTGTAATCACGCACAATTAAGGCTTTTTCAGGACATTAGTTGAATTCTACATACTATATTTCAAATATTCTGCAAAAAGGATGGCCTGACAAGTAATAAACGTATAGATGTACAATGTAAGCAGATTTTCATTTCAGAACAAATCACTCGAAAAAAGGCCGTTTTTCCTAAGGGTTTTGCATCGCTTTTGGGTTGGTTTTTTACTTCTTCAACAGTAGATGGCATTCCAAGCATCTCCTGCAGAAAGCGCTTTCACAGATGCTTGTACTGTCACCAGCTGCTACAGTGAAATATGTAACCCCGGGCTCAGCTGCTACCAGGTGACTTAAATAAAAATTCACTTTAACTCTGTAATTAACTTAAATGCATTGGTAATTACTTTGGACTTGATATGTTATGTTGCCTGTTAAATAGCAATTTTATAACATTATTATCTCTAAGATATCCACCAGGTGGAAAACATATATACTGAAGTGCTTAAAAACTACAGAGCAGACCGTAAGTCAGCTTTTTTCAGACATTTATTTGCATGAAATGGATTCAGATTTCTTCCAGACTGCAGGCAATCCTAGAAAAGGATGACTTGTTCTCTTCAAAAGCAGCTTTACAGAGAGCCCCTTTCTGGGGCAGACCCATGTCCTGCACCTCCTCACACTAAAAGCTCAGGATCACTATTGTATAATAAACATGGTACAAAAGAACAGCACAACTTCAACTTCTGCTACAAAAACAAGGTTAGAATCGAAGATTTAAACAGGAAATGAAAAACCAGGAAAGGAAAAATAAATGAGAAATACAACAGTAATGCAGTCTATTGTTCCATACAAATTTTGTGACAATATTTTCAAATATTCAATTTATGAAGAAATTATTGATTTTTGCTGATTTGTTGTTGCTGTTCACATAAATCTTGAAAGCTTAATATGATTAAATAAAATTTATTTAGTATTTTCTGAGGGAATCATTTCTATATTATTATATATTATTTATTATATTATATATATTATTAGATATTATTGTATTATACTATTAATAAGACCTCTTTTGTGAGAATAAAATATAAAATGCTGGTTTTTCCTGAGAATATATTTAGTTGAATAAAAATATAAATGGGAATACTTTTAGATCACTTTGAATTTCTATTCAGATATTCTACAGAATTTATTAGTTTCTATCTGGAAATCACTGGAAATTGCTGATATAATCTCATCTATTTGTGATGTAATCTCTCTGACTAAACGAGACAATTGAGGTAAATACAATGCTGAGTTTACATGTTACTGAAAGAAAGCACAAGTGGTTTTCTTTAAAAACAGATGTTGTCTGGTGATTCATTTGATGCATAGAAGATCAAGAAGGATATATAAAATATTATGATAAACTGTCTGCATGACTTGCTAGAGTAACACAGTTTACAATAGTAGAAATGTTCTTTTCCCTTGGTTTTATAAGCCTGAATCAATGTTCCCCCAAGAAATAAAATATATCAATGTATCTTTTTTCAGGATGCTTTGCTATTTCTGTCTACATGTCTCTTTTTATCAGTACTCTGCTGGGGTTTGTTTGTTATTTTCACCTTTATTTTAAAGTGAACTAAAGTAGATAATACTTGGAACTCACCAGTTTTTTTCTAGATTTTTTTCTGATTCTTTTTCTGCATGCCCTTGTCTTGTACTCATTGCTGAACAAGGCTCTCCGAGTTATTTGAGACTTTTTGTGCACATTTTTATTTCTTGTGTTGTACAGATGTATTCCCCAAGAGCAGGCAAAGTATTTTGAGAGCTGTATCATGGATGCCAATCAAACCGGAGTGTTGTACTTGCTCTAGTGAGCAGGCTTTAGGCTCAGGACAGGAACAGAATCCAATGCTGTGAGTACAGCCAGATTTGAGACTACTGACAAACTTGCACACATCCCACTCTCTACACTTAAAAACTCCAGCTTTAAAGGTTTTAAAACTGATATTCAAAGAACAGTACCCAAAGAAACAACACCTACAAAAAATCCAACCAAATGAAAAAAATCTTTTCAGGACACACTGGTGAAATTAATACTGAACAATTTTTATTTTTTTGGCCCAGAATTAAAAATGTTTCAGGTAGTTCCCATATCACAAATTGCACAAATCACACAATTTGTGCACCACTAAGCAGAAGCTTAAAAGCATTTCAATGATCTGCTATAAAAATTAATTAAAATTATTTCTTTCAGTCTAAGATGTAAGGGCCTAGCCTCTCCAAAATATATTGTCTTGGCTGAAAATCACAATAGTTTTAAAAGCTAAAACTATATTAATCATTAAGCTATAATAATAATTTTGATTAATTTTCATTAACTCCTGTCACATATGAATTCTCTGCAGTGGCCAGTGGCCTAGTCTGAGACATTTCCTGGTTGAGGGAGTTGTGATTTTACTGAGCCTACAAAAATCTTGTTGTTTTGGATCCACTGGATTTGACATTTCAGAGTACAATGCAGGCTGATGAATCAGGCTGTACTAAATTTCAAGATGGTAATGACATCACACATTTATTTTCACTTTGGGTATTAGTTTCCTTCAGTGTCTTTTCAAAGGTTATTCAGCAAATTGGTTTAATAACCAGTAAAAAAAAACCTTAAATTTAACACCCCAGAATTAAGAATTACATGAGCATCTGATCTGTGTAACTATTCTTCCCATTGTTCAATGAAAGCAAAACATCTACTCTCTAAATAAGCTCCAGGAAAGAACTCTGAACTCCAAAAATGTGATAGCAAAATCAAGAAAAACTGTACTGCTATTTAATAAATTCCATGTTTATTTAAACTTCTTTTATTGGGTTTTATAGGATAACTACTCACACATAATTATAACTATTCCTCTGAGCAAACTAACCCCTGAGATCTTATATAAATTTTAGTTTAAACCAATAGAAGTTGCTGAAACTTTTGTATTTCCTCCATCTTCTGGTTCAAAAATACATCATAGCTGTTCCTGAAAGTAATACATACATTTCTATAAAAATCAAAATTCTCTCCCAGAATGATTAAAAACTTCGATTGTGTAATTACTTTTAAAGTAGATTTCTAAAATCAAATACAGTATCACTGAAACTGTAACAATCTTACAGTTTCCTGACTTTACTTTCTTCTACATTTTTACTAAGATTAAATTTCCTAATCAGGCTGCAAAAAAAATCTTTCAACAGTCAGACACAAACTCAAGTGTCTAGGCTGGTAACCTCTAAACCTTTTCACCAAATACCATGGAAATTTTAAAGGTACAATTAAACATTATACTTCAACTAAAAATATAGTACTTTCTCAACAATTAGCATTTTGATGTTGACTCAATACCTAAATTTCCTGAAAGGATGCAATATCTCTCAAATGACATTAAAAAAGTAGAATCTGAAATTTGTCCGCTTTGTTTTCTGTTTCCTGGGAGTAAATTTAGGAACCAATTAAGAACTCAGATCCCTCTCCCTGAGATACTTTTTTCTGGAACACTCAGTACTTCTTTGTAAGAGTGATCAGTCTGGGATTCCAGAAGTTTGGGGTTGGCCATAATAGGTTAAAGGCACCTGTAGTGTGGGGGGAGATAGAGATGGATAAAGGAAACTTCAGGTCCCTCAGGTCTCACATTCCTCCTTGAGCAAAACTACACCTGTACTAGAGGCATAAAAAGAATGTCACCTATGCAAATACTTACTTTGTGAGCATCATTCTTCGTAAACATATGTTATTCAAACTCTTCTCTGAACAGAAGTTCTAAATGTTTAATAACGGAATCCTGCACAGCAGCTTTGGATGACCATTTAACTCCTAAGTCTTTATTGTGGAGTGCAGACACTCATTGTTCTCATTCCTAGCTAATTACAAGCATTCATTTGTGTCTGTTTGTAATTAGGGTACATTTAAAATGAACAGCACTGCCATTCATGAAGACACTAAATATAAATGATAATTAGTAAACACAAAGTGACATCAAAACCAGCTCAAACAATCGTCCTATGATTTAAAATGTAGCACAAGCTAAACATCTTTGAAAAACTCACTAGTTAACGCATATTGCAGACTACAACACCAGTGTCAGTTTCTAATTGGGAGTATGAAACTAAATTTTGTAAATTCAGTATTTTTTTATACCTACACTAGTAGTACAAACGAGAGGTAAAGGCAATCTACAGAAAACAAGTTTAAAAGTGATTCTCAGGTTCATAAATTAGTCAAATTTAATGCTGCTTTTTTGTAAGGATCAGTATATACTCATACCTTTCTTCTGTGGAATGATGTATATGCACTTTTGTTTAAAAAGACAGTGAGAGAGAAAGATGCACTTCATACATGAAAAACCTACCTAAAATCAGGACAAGGAGTAGACTTTTCAAAATTGCAGAGATTAATGATGGAAGGATGAGTTTACCATGTTTCAGTCATGATTTTTCTCATTAGTCATTGTCTTTCCCAAGCACGAGTTCAATACGCTCAGTTGTATGAGAGGCAAATGTGAAAACCATGCATTAAATATCTTAATGTCTACTAAATTAGAACTTCTATCTTGTCTAAATCTCCCAAACTGCAAGTTAAGCTCAGTCATTCTTGTCTCATGATCTACTCTGGGCACAAAGAATAGGACTCTTTCATTTCTTTGAAAATCCTGAAGTTCCTCCCAGTCTTCTGTCCTACAGCATCTTCTCATGGCATGTTTTCTAGAGATCTCACCTGGACTACTGTCAACTTACCCACTGCTATTTCGAGCTGTAGTTTTCAAAAATAGACACATTCCAGATGGGCATTTAGTGATGTTCATTAGAACTGAATAATTGCTTCACAGTTTTGTAGGCCATTGTAATGTTTATGCAACCTATGATGGCAAACACTCTTTCCATAATGGGCAATTAAAGTTCACGTTCAGCAGTTTAGAGCACAGACACTGCACTTGGGATTTGCTACCCAGTCAGCAGGTAATTTCAATTTAAGTGTAGGATTACACGTAAGCATAGTACCTACTGAATAATATCCTTGTTGAATATCATTCAGTAATTTTAGACCATATCTCTAATTTCTCAAAATCATTTAACACTGTCTTCTAACATGCTTGCAAGTGCACTCTATTCGATCTTTCTGAACATTAATGAATGGGTTTGACAACTTCATCAAAGTTTCATTTGGTACATTTTCCTGTTTAGACAGAAACCCACTCATAGATTATAAGTAAAACTTTCTGGCTCATTACTCATGTGTCCATATTACTATTCTACAGCAGTTTTCTCTATATTACCAGCCCCAGCTTGCTTAGGAATGTTTTTCAAGATGATATTAAAGCCCTCCTGAAGTCAAGATATGTTATCTATTGCTACTTCTCTGTCTAGAGAAGATGAAATTTATTGCAGAATTAAATTAACTTTTTTTGCATGATTTGTTCTTGATAAATCCACATTGACTGCTATTCATTTCTTTTTATATCTTCTAGTTACAAGAATTTGGCTTATTTCTACCACTGTTTTTCTTGGAATTAGAGTAGGCTGATTCACTGCTAATACTCTGGCTCTTCTTCCACTCATGCCACCCCCACTTTTTAAAAGGGGATTCTGTGTTTGCTTTTTTCTAGTCTTCTATAAGAGTGTTCCCAGAACACAGATTCCATCAGATTTTCTGAACTCTTAGAATAGCTTAGAATAAAATCCATGAGACCTAACCAATTAGCAATTTTATTACTACTTTGTAACTTACAAATACATTTAAAGCCACAACTTTACAGACAATCTTAGAATCTCAGTTAATTAAAGTACTACTTCAGCCAACAGAAAAAGAAAACTACTTTCTAAAACTCTGTCTCTTCAGATCATTTGGTCTGAATACAACCATGATTACAAAGTCTATTCTTGACCTTCTAGATCAAAACAAGGCATAGAATATCTGTGACCAATTCTGAAATTTTTCCATTCCTATTTCTGAAAAAAAATACAATAGTCTTCTGTAGGTACTCAGTGCTCTTTCCAAAAACACTTGTATTAACCAATAAACAAAATTTTAAACCATGTAATAGTTTTGGGCAACAGAGTCTTGGAAAGCACAATGGTTTCTTACTAGTAGAGATCATCCCTACTCACCAGAGACAGAGAAGGTTCATCTACCATAGCTCTGTGAGGCCTGTCTGTGACACTGCTTGCCTGTATTAAACATTCCAGATTCTTTTTTACTTAGCGCTCTTTTTTTACTGTTTTTTTAACAACTATTCTGCCAAGATCTGTGTTCTTAGTCAGAGCTGAATTCTCACTTGAAGAAGTGACCCCGGTGGAGAACAGAAGATGCACAGAGGTATGGATGTGCTCATCACAGCTGCAGAAACAACACATCTTGAAACTGAGCCTTACTTTACAGTCTCAATTTTTTCATGCAGAAAATCATGCACTTCTTTTTCCCTTTAAGAGACATCAGCTATAAGCAGGATATAAGTAGCTAAGTTGAATCCCAAAATTCATGAAAAGTGTATGTAATAATTCAAAACTTTACTTAAACCTTCCTTTCAACAGTGTAGAGCAAAAGGGGGGTGAACAATGACCAGCACTATTAAAGAGTTCAGAAAAGATGTTAAAAAAATGACATGAGGATTGGGGATATGTGAGAGCTGAGTTCAGGATTTTTTAACCTTATTGGAAAAGTGATAAAATAAATATCTTGATTTCAGTCTTATCAATTTCTATGTGCACAGGACCTAGACACTTTAAAAGGCATTTTGACTGTGAATTGGTTCATTTTCTCTTCCACTTTGGCACTCTAGCCCCTTGATCATCCAAACTGTAGCCATATTAGTTTGTAGCCAGGCCCATTATGACTGAAGCAAACTGTCACCTTGATGCAGAAAAAGAATGAGAAGATAAAACAGATTGGTCTGCACAGTGAATACCAGTACACCATACGGCTTGGAAGCCTGGGCTTGTTTCCTAACATATATAAAAGAATAGCATTAATATAAACTGAAAAATCTTTTCTCAAGGAAGAGAAGTTTAGAGGAGGGGAGGGGGAGATTAGAAATTTTAAAAGTTGAGGTTTTTTGAATACTGAAACACTTTACTCATAATACTAGGGAGACTTTTAAGGCAGTATTGGATGTGTTTCTAAATATGTTCTATTTCAATCTAATGTTCTTGAGCTTGATGCAATAATTACTCCATGTGATTATACTACATATGTGAGGTAATCAGATCATAATGGTCCCTCCTCTGATTTTAAAATCTACTTAACCACTTTTCCCTGCTCTTACTATGCACTCAGAAATTTTCCGCTATGTGAACCTAAACATACAGCCTTCTTCAATTGATCACCCCCTCTAATATGTCATCTATGTCCTAATTACATATTATTAACAGTCATCTAACTGAACAGTAATATATATTTGAAATGAACACTATGTGAGTACTTTTTACAGTCACTTAAACTTTTTAAGAAAGATAAATAACAACATGCATTGAAAAAAATGCAGCTTGCATTCTATGCATGAGCCATATTTTAAGTTAATCCAGTACCACCACAAAATTTAAAGTTACTTCAAATGTATACCATATAGATGATTTTTAAGTAAAAATTAATAACATTATCTAAAAATATATGGGGGGTTATGTGTTCATTTTGTTTATGCATTATCAAACAAATTTCTGTACTTTACATAGCTAAAACTATAGAATTCAGGTTTTTAGTTTGCCTAAAATTACTTCATTCTAACATCTCTGATAATAGCTGTAATACATTCTCCTCCCCCCCCCCAAAAAATGCAATATTATCTCACTGGCTGCATTAGAAAAAAAAAAAAAGTACCACTTCACCAAAAAAACCCACCAAAAACAGTAAGACTATAAAATGCAAAATCACTGGACTTCAGAAAAAAATAGCAAATTCTTCCAACTTATGTGAAAAGGGATCACTACTTTCTGGAGAACTTCTGGCTTATAATGCAGCTCAAAGAAGAGACCATACCTGGAACAGAAACATTTAGAAAATGGAAGTATGGAAGCCACCTGTTTTCTGTACAAAATGCAAGCACTCTGGCCTGACCTATAAAAAGCACATAAAATTATTACCTAATTAATTACACATAATGTTTCTCACTGATAACACAATGCAGCAGAATAACACTGACTTGCAAAATGTTCTTAGATCAGAAAGCAATGATAGAAGTACTCTGCTGTCTTCCACAGTTCTCAGGAGGAAATAGCAAGCCCTTTTGATTTCAATAAAAAGGCATTCTATAAATAAAATGTATTTATATCTTTGCAAATAAGCACAAGAGTTACACTGATCACAGCCTTAGAAATCTTGCCTAATTTTTCTATGATGCTTCACAGCCCAGCTTAGCATCTGGATGTGCTGATTTTTATCACTTACAGCGAAAACAGGGTCTCACTACTTGAACAAGATCTCCTCAGGAATGAAGAACAGCTGGTGGAAGCTGAACAAGAAGTGAATGGGCACAAGAGACCACTTTGAAATATTTGTATGTCTATTTTGTTGAACGTATATGTCCTCAAACTGTTAAACCAGGCAAATATTTAAGAGTTCTCTTGGAATTCCTCCTGGCAATGGCCTACCAGACAGCACCTACAGCAGTTTTCTCCTTTCCTAGCTTCTCAGGAGATTCCATTTCATCTTTATGGATGTCTGTATTTATCAGCTGCCATTATCATCACTTATCTCAACCACAGTAGTGCAAAGTTCCTCAGGAAGAAGTCACCAGCTATTACCAAATTCCTATCTACATTTTTCCACTCTAAGTACTGTAGCCTAATTTTTTACTCTCTGCACTGATTTTTGACATAAGAGAGCATCAAGTGGGATCTTTCAGTTCTTACATTCAAAATGCTCAGCATCTTGTGTCCAGCATGTCCAGGATAAAGATCATGGTCAACAATTTCACTTCTCAGACAAAATGATGTTTTTAATCTACATGAATGGAGACACAATTTTCCTACAACAATCCTCCACTACACTTCTAAACCATCCTGACTTTTGTTGTAGGTGCAAGGTGAAGTGGTCTCACCTCTTCTGAATGAACACTAAGAAATGTACATATTTTAAAAAAAAATTCCATGTTAAAACAAACTCCACTAACTGCACATGAAATTCCTCCTCCAGGGAGAGAATGTGAGAGAACAAACCAAATGGAACAGATGTTGGTCATGTCATTTAATGCATGACTGAAAAACTAAAGATACTATGTTGATGAGGACAACATAAAGAACCTCTGCAGAAAAGAATGGGATTAGCACTTCAGTATCTGTTGTTAAAAGTGAGGGAACGATGTAAAATAAAAACAAAGACAATTCCTTTTTCACATTTAATTAAATTGAAAACTATAGAATGACCAACAAAGAAGCCTCAGAACTTCTAATTTGCCTGTCAAAACCCCAGAAGACTCTGATTCAAAATGAGCATTAAATCTGCCACAGATGACACACACACCACAATACTGTGGTCAAACTTACTGACACTAATAATACTCTTTGTGATGTCTCGTATTGTTCCTGTGTATGGTTTCAGACATAAATGGGGAGACTTTATCAAAAACATTACATGAACTAGTTACTGAATATAAAAATTCCTATAATCATTGTATTATTAATTATAGATATTATTACAGCAAGGACTAAAATTATTGTGGACTCAGACTGTTTTTAAAAAAAACAGGATATTTGTTCTGTGCATCACTGACACTAGCTTTTAAAAAAGCTATAATTAAAAAAAAATTTAAAAACTACATCTAAAAAACCTGTACAATAATTGTATTTATTGGCAGATACTTAAAAACCTCACAGTGCAACACAAACTCCCCTAAAAAGAGCACTTAAATTTTATATGTGTTTAAATATCATTAAAATATTTTAAAGATGCCAGCCATAATCCTAAATACTATTCGAAATTAAGAAAACTACTAAAGCAGGTGGTCAACTAACAGGTTTAAAAAAAAATGTATGATACCAAACATATCTGTAGAATTGTCAGTGTAGTCTTTTCTGTCACAAAACTTCAAGTAGACAGGAAATGTAAGGTATTTTGTATAAAATCGAGCAGAACAGCAGCATCTGCAAGGACATTGATACAATCAATGTATTTTATCTTAAATTGTCATCATGATAACTCTACAAAAATATATTCTGGTTGGAATGTCAATGACTACTTAAAATTTATATAGCTCTATAAACATAAATCAATTGATTATGGATACTGTAAGTAATTTTTAAAACCAACAAAACACAAATTCATTATCATTCATCCCTCAGGAAAGAAGGGCAAATTCCCTATAATCGTTCTTGGAAGGAACTATATCCCAGGATTCCTAACTTTGTATGCAATTGATAGCTTAGACCTTTTTAGCACTCAGAGACAAAAATCTTACTGCAATAACCTTAGACTTCCCAGGTTTCTTATTTAAAAACAGCGTCAGGGACATATTCATATGCTGTGGCCATAATATAGACATGGATGTCAGGCAAGCAAATACACAGGTCTTACACAAGGCAAAGCTAAATCAGCCTTCAGGAAACGGGTTTCCAGGAAGAATTATTATTTCTCTGCATTATGATACCACATAGAAGCCACAGGCAAATCCCTTCTTCCGCTTGAAGAGCTCTGTTTCCAAATTATTTGAAGATCATGCTCAAAGACCACAAATATTTATGAACATGCCTAACTTTACTCAAGTGTCTGCACAGAAAAGGACCAATGGCAAGATTTAGTAGCTACTGTGCTGCACTCTTATGAGGCCTAAAAAGTACCTCAAGAAAAGTAAACTATACACTAAGTACAATTAATGAAGTTAATTATCCCCAAAATTGAATCCAGACACCTGAAAATCTGACAAAGAAACTTTATGGATCCAGTCAACAGAAGAAAAAGGAGACTACTCATCTGAACTTGAGTGTCTTCCATGAATTTGGGTACCTGGCTGAGGCCTCTTTACACATTTGAAGTTTGAAATTACATAAATAGTATTATGAATTGCCTTTTCACAGAATATTCTTGGAGAAGCCAGTATCTAACTGGACAGATTCATTCCTGTTATAAACACGGTATTGGTTTTTAGATAATAACTTGTCTGCCCAGAAATTAAAGTTAATAATGGGATAGAAATCCAGATTTTTTTACACTCTCAGATGAAGTCTGTGCTTGTAGGATTACAGAGCCAGGCTCTCCAGGTTGCTTTCCTGTCAGGCTCTGAGGTTTTCTGCGTAGCCTGTATAATATCATAGGTTCAACACCTGGGATAACGAATGTCCCATCAGACTTCACCCGCTTCTTGTAGAAGGTGTGACTCTCAAACATCCTGGGTGGAAGGTTATGGAACAAACCCTACTGGAAGCTATTTCCAAGGCCAGGAAAAGGTGAACATGTTTGAATTACCTGATTGCCACCCCAATGAGATGACCGGTTGAGTGGAGAAGCGAATGTAAAGACTAATGACCTGATTTCCCATGGCATCCTTCTAGACAAACTAGGCAAACATGGACTGGACAAGCAGATGAAAAACTGGTTGCACTGCCAGGCTCAAGGCATAGTGAACAGACACTGAAGTCCAACTGGTAGCCCAGAACTACTGATGTTCCCCCAGGATCAACCCTGAAGTCAACACTTTATTATCTTTATTAACAACATGAACTATGTCCATCAGCAGCATTCATGGATGATCCCAAATCAAGGGAAATCTTTCAGTATATCTGCCAAGGAGGGCAGGGATACTATGCAGAAGACATCAAAGGTCTAGAAAAATGGCTAAAAGGAACATTATGAACTTCAAAACGATAAATTGATAGTACAGCGTCTTGGAAGCGCCTCACAGCCCAACTAGTTAGCAAGCAGCTTTGCTGAGAAGGTATTCATAAGGTGAGCCTCCTGTACGTCTGATGATGCTCAGACAGAGTTTAGGAACTTTCTGACTGGTTTTTTTATTATGACAAGCTGAATCTCCCGTTTCTTCGTGTTCAGACACATCCGTGCACGTGCTAAGGCCCAAATGTAGACACGCAAAGAGCTTTAGAACATACCTGATTGCACGGCAATAGTTACATGTAGGTCAGGAGATAGATTTCTTAGACATCTGGATCTTACATATATTCCTAAGACTGTGAGTAACTTTAGCAATTTTAGAGATTATTCACTTTACTAAAGTTAAGCTTGGTTGTTTAAGGCAAAGTAACACTAGTAATTGTTCATTACTAGTATCGGTGTTGTTTTGATTTTATTTCAAACAGAAATGGTTCATTCCATAAACAAGTATCTGCTCCAATTTTTATATTACATTTTATTCTGTCATCATTCATTACACCACCCATTCATTTCCAAATCTTAGTGCAGTTTACAAAACCAGACATTTGAAGGAGGATTCAAAGACACTTCTAGACAGATAAGATTGGTTATTTGGCTAAATGATAGAAAAGTACTAGAGTAAAAAAAATTAATTATCATTTTCATTTAAGTAAGTACTGTCCAAAAGAAAGAGGCAAAGTATCACCTCAGCTTTGTCATCAGAAAAGATGAAACAGCAAAATCTACCTATTTTCCATTTTTGAGATTGTTGGAACTTATTACAAAATGTACTAACTGTAAAAAAAAATTAAATAGGATAATAAATATTTGTACTGAAATGTGCAAACACAGTTCCTTTAATTGTTCTTACCTAAAACAAAATGCATTTAACCAGTAACTCTATCAAGCAACAGGAGAGGTGGGTTCTGACAGATGCCACTGATCCTTTTTTGTTTAATACAGAGTAAGCTGTCACTATGTGACAAAGAACATAACATTCCTAGAATCATTTAGCTTGTAAAAGACCTTTAAAATCTTCCACTCCAACCATTAACCTAACACTGTCAAGTTCACCACTAAACCACATTCCTAACACGTGCTTTGCAAAGGATTTACCAGAAGCATCAACAAGTAGACTGGCTACTCCTGGTTTTTGATTATTTTTATTTTTAAAGCATATTGTACAAAGGGAGAAAAAAATCATCCTCAGATTCATGGATATCAAACAGGCATTTCCTCTTCTTCAGTTCACAGAAGTTCACACAAGTTATCCAGGGACTTTCAACGAATTGAGGTATAAAATTTCTCTAATAGAGAACAAGAGTTCCAACAGTTGTCCCACCAGGAAAAGTCATTTGAACCTGGGGATTAAAATAAATAGAAAATGAAACATGCTCAGGACACCTGGACAAAATTTATGAAAGGCTATGTTTCATGACTTTTCCAATTGGCCAAAAATTTTTAAAACTATGTGCATACACTAACATATATTTGGAAGACCAGAGATCCTGTGTATTGATAAAAGCAGGAGTACCGGCTGTTGTCAGGATTCCTTTTTAGTTTTACCAAAAAAAAAGGAGACAAATTCTGCTAGTACTCAAACCACAAATTTTAATATCCAAAAATAAGGGGAAGATACAGAAGACTAGCTATATATTTCTAACTAGCTCTCATAGCCAAAGTTTTCATCACAGACTACTACAAAAATTCTACAATCTGTTATACAGAAGTTAGACCATATGGTCATAATGACACCTCTTTAGGAGGAGCTTCTCATAGCTGTAAAATCGATGACTGGACATTTTAACCATGAAATATTACGACCCATGCTGCATTAAGTTTACGACAGTTTGAAACTTTTTGAGTAGAACTGACCAGTAACAGCAATTTTGTGTTTCTTTCTGAAAAGAGAGACTAAAATGTCACATTTTAAAAAATCTTAACTATGACAAACAATGATGCTATTTCATTAGCATTACTTTTTTAAAGAAGATTTTAAAAAAACAATTCTCTCCTAAAATAGCAAGCCATTCTTAACTTTCATTATGATTTGTTATGACATACAAATATACTGATCTTTCACTATGAATTTAATGTGGAAGACTACTTTGAAATAATGACACTGGTAAGTGGAATATTTAGTAGTTATCATAAGTAAAGAAATCATCACAATTATTTCCCTCTAAATGTTTGGTTGAATTAACTTATTTCTATTGAATGGTTTTAGTTCCACTAAAATGTGTTCAATTTTACTTTAAAATTTTTATAGTAATGAAATGGAAATCAGCAAAAAAATTGAACAATACCCCTTTCAGTAAGCAATTATTACACCATATATAATTAGTGTATACATTCTTTTATTCTTCCTTTACATTTACTGGTACAAAAGTAAAAAGAAGGAATTCTGAAGGCTGAAAAAGGTCATCTTGAACCAATGCAAGCATGTAGTTTTCTCCGCCTTGAACAGGAGGTTAATGTGACATCTTAACTGACACAATGATAACTGCGGGGTTAATAAAAACACACTACCATTTTTAGGTGTAAGATGAGTTTACAAACAAAGCTGTTGAGTTTTGAAGACCTAAATTTCAACCTAAGCAGTTGAGTTATTATACTGGAAAAGTGCTTCTTGAAGTCTCAGTTTTTCTGTCACTGTGCTTCACTCCTAACAAACTCAGGACACAAGGATGCTGAACAAGAAGGAATCCTACTTTTGCAATAAATCAGCAATATTGCATGTTGAATTACTATAAGGACTTTAAAAATGTCAAATGTCTTAGAACAATTCATATTGACAGGAAAGGATAAAATAAGCAGATAAAGTGAGATAGCAACTGCAAAAAAACCATTCATTTCAAAAAATATTTCTATCACCAAAGGACAGTGTGTCAATGGTGTGTGGTAAACTAAACAGAAGGTCAGGAACTGGCCTAAACTGACGGGAAATACCAACTGAAGAATGGGCTATGCTGGAATATTTATTTAATCATTAGACAAATTGTGTCCCCTCATCTCCTCTGACCGACTAACCAAAGCAAGAGTAGCAAGCATTCATTCAACTGATTCTAAGAAATATCCCAGCCAGTCCAAAATTTTAATAAAAGGCATCTCAGGTAGGTACTTGTACCTCACAGAAAAAACTTTGAAGGCAAGACACATAACCTCTCTTTCCCTTCTTTGCCTTTTACTTCCTCTTTCGTTTCACCTCCCACTGCCATTAGATCAGAAACTTCCCCCACAGCCCGGGACTCGTGGCTGGAGCACCCCCATGAGCCAGCGCTCAGTACGGCAGGAACTGATGTGCCAGCCTAACAAGATTCTGTCTGTTCTGTTCCATTTCCAGCGAGTGTCAATGAAAATTAGCACAAACATACATCTTTTTCTTGCTTCTTTTCCCTCTCTTGATGTCTGTTTTTCAGTAAAAGGAAGAATAATCAAACTAACAAAGCTAAAGCCCATCCTGACCAGTTCTCTGCTTTTTCCTAATGGAACATCTAAAGAATGTCAGATGTTGTGAAAAAGAAATATTTTTTTTTTAAAAGCTCCCTAGCTAGCACATAAAAACTCAGTGGCACTGTTAAGAAAAAAGTGTCATTTGGCATTTTGCCTTGTTAAAATGTTTCCACTGTCTTTCTTCTTTTCCTGTCACTTAAACAAGAGATTTTAAGAAATTTTTTAATGGTCATCCTTTCCATAGGGTTAAACAGGCCCAGGTAACTCTTCTCAAGCCTTTTTATTTCTTTCAGTAGCTCACAAACATAAAGCAACACTGTTAAATTATTTGCTAAACTCATTTATTCCCTCGAAGCTGACAGAATATCACTCCTCTATCGCAGTCCAGCCACTCTATTACTATTAATCTGCACTCTGACAGCCTCCCAATTCTTAAATGCTGTATGCGTTAATGAAGTATAAGGCAGCATAACCTCTCCTACACCAAATCAGCATTTTCAATCACTAAACAGAAAAAACCACAGGGTAAAGTAATCCAATATAAAAGTCAGTAATACCAATAGAGACTGGGCAGGTAACCATGATGAGGTCAGTAGCACAGCTTTCTAACTCAACAACAAGCAGCAAAATTATTAGTTTCATAATAATGTTTGAGAAAAATTGACACAATTTAATGAACAAAGAAGTTAAATGAAATTTATTTCTCCTAACTGTCAATAACATCGTGATCTAGAAAAGTTACTGGTTTCCTGCAAAGACAAAAAAGCCCATGAACTGCAGCTATTTAAGTCTTCTATTTTACCAACCACTACAATACTAACACAGTATTCAAATTATTTATTTTCAAACCGATATAGAACAAATAGTAAATACATAAAATTATTTCATTTTTATATAAACATTAAGTATACTTCAGAAAGTCTTTTAAATAAAAGTTTCCATCCCAGAAAAAATATCTTTTCACATACTGCAAATACTTTTCAATAGAATTTTAGGGTTATTTAGAATCTTAGAAAGAAAATCTACGAATACATACAGTGGGAAATACGGGTTATTTCTGGGCTTTAAATAGGCTGTGTGAATCACAGCTGAGATCCAGCACTGCCCTCCTCACCAGGAGCCAGCCTTGGGAAGTGAACATTCCAGCTCCACAGTACCTCGTGCACGGAAGCACAGGCCAAGTCATACAGAGTCTCTGTAGTCACAGGCTGTTGTGGAGAAAGACACTGACATGTGTTCTAAAAATAATATGTCAGCAAGTCAATTATTTATTCCGTGTTTACACCAATCAAGCTAGTTGCTCTCGTAACTTCAAATCTGATTATACCTGATTCACTTAGCATTTTAAAAATAATTAACTCAATACTGTATTTGCCACTTTTTCTCTGCTTTGTAATCCTTAATAATACCAAAAAAAGTTATATAAAGCATAAACAATTCATGCATTGAATATAGACAGTTAAGCAAACTTTCCTACCCATTCTTAATAAAAACATGTCTTCAATGCACACTTGAAAACAAATTCAAACTCTCTTTTTATGACTTTACATATCAATTCTGTAATATGTGAGGCATATCATGTTTGTAGTGTAAGTGTACATTCACAGAAAATAGCCTTTTGATTCTCCCACAAATATATTCACAGTGGAAAAAAAATATTCCTTTACACATGAGAATTGTTCTAGACTTGTCGCAGTGTTGCCAGAGACCATAAAAAGAGCAAAGTTTTGTTAACAGTATAGACAATTTTTTTAAAAAGTTAAAATTACTGTCCTAATATGTTCTCTCTGTGTTTTTAAGTCACATACCCACTTTAATAAATATATTTTCATGTATTTTCACCCCCACTAATATCTCCAAAATAACATTTTTCTGGGAATGAAACAAATTTTATTTCAATTTACTGGATAATTTTTCACTGTGCTATATTTTATGTTACTTTTAATTTCTATTCATTTTTAGGACCCTTATTTACAGAAATTTCTCTTCCTGACATACGAATTTGTATATGATGAAGAACATAATTGAAGAAAACCCAGTAGTTTAATTTAAAATCTACAGGACTTAAAGTTTAGCAACTATGAAGCACCAGAATCTTTATCCAGGGGTTTTGATTTGTCTTTTTTTCTGCTTTCTGAGAGGTAATAGATTCAACCACATGTACGTGGAAGTCCATACTGTCATTTTCACTTAGCCATTCTTCAAACATAAAATCATGATGGGTTGCCTTTAGCCTCTTCCTTTCTTACCCACTGTACAAAAGACACAATATTTCACACACAGAGCATCAGCTCCTATATCCTAACAAATGTAAAGTTAATCTGAGTTTTTAGAATACATTTTGGATTTTATTTTTAGCAAGGTGTGTGCCATACTTCACCATAAAATATTTTTCAATGGTAAGAAATCAAAATTAATCAATTAAGATGTTATAATTTAAAAGAAAAAAAAGGGTATACAGGCACACAGGAATTCAGGTCAGTATAGGTTAATGAATATTCTTCTTTATTAATAGACAAGGATGATCATGCACTTCCCACTAGAAAATATTGGTTTCAATTCAGAAATGATCACTTTTCAACCATTTGGCCTGACATTCTACATCACAGGTTTTATGTTATTTTCCTTTAAAAATCTCTAAATAGTTCTCTATTTGCATAAACAAAGCTGCAAGAGGATAAACTGCTTTATTTTCAAAAAAAATGGCCAAAAAAATCTGACGATGACATATTGAGCAACAGTCTTTGGAGGAAGGTCCTAATATTTGACAAAGGATGTGCCATTGGACATATGGAAACCAGAAAAAAAAACCCAACTCTGAGGGTAACTTAAGATCACACATACTGAAGAGAATTCTTATATTTTAGAAGCCAAATCCTCCAGACATTTCATCTGCAAGGAGAATCTTCTAACCTGGGCTGAACACAACCATATCTAAAATGATAGCTCTGAGCTTCTGTGAGTCATATCAGGTTTTGATCCAGACAGTTGAAATGAGAATAGAAAGGCTCTTTTTCCTGGGCTCCCTGCTGGGTTCAGGCATCTTACAGGAAGGCATTATAATCCTCTGTAAGTCCTAATATGTATTACACTTATTTCCCAACTCAGCTAAAACCAGAACCCACAACTACCAAGCATTCCTCTGATAATATTGCTGACAGTCACTGGCAGCATATCCCATCATGCTTTTTCTATGCATTCAGGCAGAAATCAAGGAACAGTCACTGTTAATACTTTATTAGTTCCTGTAAAAGAGATAAGAGTTGTCATTCTAAAGGTTCCACCCTTGCAGGGATCAGTGCAAGACAACCTGATGTGCTATCTTTGCACACCATCACTTGTGTTTGATAAAAATGATGACCTGAAGAGTTAGAAAATGTATTAGAAAATTGGTGTTGTTTCTGTGTGCTCTACTTGGATTCTATGCATGTGTTATAATAATTACATGATCACACATGTTTTTACTAAAGATTTTATGTCTCTGCACAGTTCAACTTAGTAGCAAATATTTAATATTTTGTGTTCTTCTTTCCTTATTTGCTCCAAGCTGAATTTAATGTATACTTTCCAAATCCTGTTCTCACCACATAATTCAGTATTTGCAATGGACTTTTCAGTTATTCTTGATGCTGTAATCTGAACCTCTAAAAAAGAAAGGTTATTTATCACTAGTAGTAATTTTTGCAAGATATACAATCCACAGACAGTTTTCCACGAAGTGTGAGAACCACATTTAAACACTCAAGCCTTTTAGCTTGAGAGTTCACATGCATTCCACTATTTTCTGTGCTGCTTTCACACAGCTTTATGGCGGAACTTGTCTGGCAGATGTTACATCACATCTGGAGGTCACTGAGACATAATGCTTAGCAAGAGTTGTTGATCTGCAGGTTCTCTTTGCAGTTGACACTCATCACTGCCTTGGGCAGTTGGTTCCACCACCCCCCCCCAGGGTTCCTGGCTATTTCTGAGTGATTTCATACCACTCAAGAAACAATTTTTATAGCCCCTGCTGTGAGGGTCATTGTTTGCCTCTGATTCAGAGATGGAAAGACAACATAATTTTTTTATTTTATACATTTATAATTTATAATTATTTTATACAAGCAGGATGGAAAGTGAGATCCAGGATGTGAAGCAATGTTGGAACAATACACAATTTTTTAAAAAGGGAAGAATTATCTTAACTTGAAGAATACTTCAGAATTTATCTTGGATCCCTTTCTAAGTGAAATCTTACTCAGAAAAACGTAAAGGAAGAATCATCCATAAAACTCTCTCTACTCTTCAGGCAAAAATGGCAGCCAACACCAAAAAAAGATGAGTTTGTTCAGAGTTGAAGGAATGACTTTATTACCAAAGAATAAAACACAGTGAAGCACATAGGCACCAAATGAATCACCCATCACCATCAGTGATGTCATTCATTAATGTCTGAATGGAAGAGAAAGGTCACCTCAGGGTACAATAGGGAAAAAAGAACATTTGAGGAACTGGAAGTAGAACAAAGGAATGCTGCCACACTCTTGCAGTGACCTGAATAACTGTGTATCACAAGTGAAAGACACAACTTTGTTCTACACAACGCTACTAGATTCCAAATAATCCCCTCTTCTCATATCTCTGTTGTGGAGTTTCCTAGACAGGATCTCTGCAGGTGTATCTCATTTAGCTGGGATGGAGTCAGTTTTCCTCACAGCAGCCTGTACGGTGGTGGAGTTTTTTGGATTTGTGACTAACAGAGGTCATGACACACCAGAGTTCTGGTTATTGCTGAACAGTGCTTGCACAGTGTTAAGGCTTCTTCCCATCTGTCCCTCCGAAAGTAGGCAGGCACTGGCAAGAAACTGGGGGGACACACAGCTGGGACAGCTGATTCACATCGATCAAAAGGATGTTCCATATAAAAGCTCAAGAAAGGGACATGACAGCAGGCAAAGTCATGGTTATGATGTTTGTGCTGAGGCCAAGCTTGCCAGAAATTAGTTAAATAGCTGGCTGCCAGCAGAAAGCAGGGAATAAATTCCTTTGCTTTGCTTGCAAGTGTAGCTTTTGCTTCACCTATTAAACTGTCTTCATCTTGATACACAAATCTTCTCACCTTCCTTTTATTTTTCTCCCCATCCCACAAGAGAGGGAAGGGAGTGAGCAGCTGTGTTTGTCTGCTGGCCAGGGTCAAGCCACCAAAGCAGAAGAGGAAGATCTTCCTCTAGTCCCTCTGTGCAGTAGGAAAGAGCATGCTAATATGGTCAAAATTATGTTATAAAGACCAGTTCTGCAGATGAAACATGCCATGTATTAGACTAAATTTGAAAATTCCTTTCTTGTTCAAGCATAAGTCCAGAGAGAAGCCCCTCTGACATTCTGATTAGATTGACCTAACTGTCACATTGGAAAATATCTAGTGAAACTCTGAGAGAAGTAGTTTTGAGACTTTTTAGCAATTCCTTCCTCTTTCTGAGCTCAAACGTCTGGCAATCACTGCCATTCTTCCAAACATGTCTTCTCCCAGACAGACATCCAAGAAGGTAAGAATGGCTGTCTGACAGAAGGATGCTGAACTGCATACCAAGCAAGGCCTGAAGCCAGAGGATTTTTGAAGAAGCAGATTTTTGAAGAAAATAAACCACAGTCCAGGAAAAAGTTATAAGAAATTAACTTTCCTGATGGATATGAACAGCCAGGAAAGGAAAAAAGAGTAAATAAAATGTAAGTAAAGAAAGAAAATACAGAAACAAACAATATAAACAAAAAAATAAACCACAGAAGACAATCAAAACAAAGAGAAGCTGTTCCAGCTTAAACATATGGCAGCCAGGATGTGCCTCATTTATTTGCATTTCTGCACAAAGTATATAGGGCTGAAGAGGAGTATGCTGCACCTAAATCACTAAGGATAACAAAGTTCTTGAGACCACTATAAAAATCACTCAGTCAGTATTAGAATCATAGAATCACAGAATTATTTGGGCTGGAAGGGACCTTAAAGATCATGTAGTTCCAGTCCTCCTGCCACGTGCAGGGACACCTTCCACTAGACCAAGTTGCTCAAAGCACCATCCAGCCTGGTCTTGGACACTTTCAGGAATGGGGCATCCACAACTTTTCTGGGCAATCTGTTCTAGTGTGTCACCATCCTCACAGTAAGGAATTTCTTCTTAATATACAATCTAAATCTGTCCTCTTTCAGTTTGAAGCCATTCCCCCTTGCCCTATCACTACATGCCCTTGTAAAAAGTTCCTCTCCCTCTTTTTTATAAGCTTTCTTTAAGTACTGAAGGTTCTATAAGGTGTTCCTGGAGCCTTCTCTTCTCCAATTTGAACTACCCCAACTCTCTCAGCCAGTCTTCATAGGACAGGTGCTCCTACCCTCTGATCTTTGTGGCCCTTCTCTGGAATTGCTCTGACATGTCCACGTCCTTGTTATGTTAGGGACCCCAGAGCTGGATGCATCACTGCAGGTGGGGTCTCACCGGAGAGGAGTAGAGGGGCAGAATCCCCTCCCTCACCCTGTTGGCCATACTGCTTTTGATGCAGCCCAGGGTATGATTGGCTTTCTGGGCTGCAAGTGCACATTGCCAGGTTGTGTCAAGCTTTTTATCCACCAACACTTCAAAGTCTCCTCTGTTCCCTGCATCTTGGCTTCAGATTGCCCTGAGCCAAGTGCAGGATCTTACACTTGGCCTTGTTGAACTTCATGGATTTGTATGGTTTAGGAACTATACAATCAAAACCAAAGGAAATAACCATTTCCTCAGTCATCAGTATAGTTCTTTACCATATACCTACAGATACAATGCTTAGACTTGTTACATAACAATCAAGTAATGAGTTCTGGCAATCCCTGTAATAGACTACCCCATAGACTAATAAGTTCTCATTCACAGAATATTTTTATTAAGAATACCTTTATTTTTTTACTTCTCCTTTATTTGCTTCTAAAATTGTGCAGATTGCTACTTTCTTCCCTTTTTTACTATCATTTGACCCTGCAACAACATGAAAAAATTAAAAAATTCTCATAAAAGAAAAAGCATACTTGAAGAAAATGAGCCTTTCTACTAAAGGTGCCATCCTGCTTAAAAAATTTAAATAAGTCTCTGGTCACAGTTTTGTCAGTTGTTACTTATGCTTTCATGCCACTAATTATGTGCATTGGGTCTGGCTGAAATGGAGTTCATTTCCCCACAGTAGCCCTCACTTTGCATTGGCAGCTAGAAGGGTGTTGGTAACATACTGGTGTTTTGGCTACTGCTGAGCACAGCATCAGCCCTGTAACATTCCTTCTGGGAAGGGACACAAGCAGGCCAGCTGACCCAAACTAACCAAAGGGATATTCCATACCATATGACATCAGCTCAGATATAAAAGCTAAGGAAAGAAGCAGGAAGGGGTCATTCATTGTCTCCAATGGCTGCCTGCTAAGAAACCATTACATGTGCTGAAGCCCTGCTTCTTGGGAAAGTGGCTGGACATGGCTGCTGATGGGAAATAGCAACTAAACCTTGTTATTTCTTGCTTTGCTTTTGCCTTGATAAACTGCCTTATGCCAGCCCACGAGCTGTTTGCCATCTTACTCTCTCTCCCCTTTATGGCTGAGAAGGGAAGGGATAGAGCGTCTGGGTGGACACCTGGCATCCAGCCAAGGTCAAACCATCACATTATGCTACCAGAAATCTCACCTAAATGTCCCCGTGACATGGACTTCTAAATGCTGAGGTGGCTTTTGTGCAATTGCCGCTCCTTCTGGTTGGAAAAACTACTCTGTGTTTAGCAGGCAGTCAGCAGATGAGCCTGTCTCATATCTACCTCTACCTTAAGTCTGTTTAGCAAGAGTAAGACAAAGACAGGTTAATTAAAGTTTAACAGTAAGCAAAAGTAATCTTTTTCTTCAAAAACTGTTAATTCTTGAGGCAAAACAAAACAAAAACAGACTTAATTTGTCTAGATTTAAGCAAAATTTTCAGCTATGCCAAAGGGAAACAAATCAATCCGTTTTGGAACTGGTCGAAAGATATGTCATTGTATCCTATTGAAAGATGAAGCATTAATCTGAAGAAAGATAAATAGCAAATTTCCTCTATAATCAATCCTGGAAATGATTGTTTTCAAATTTATCATTAATGTTGTACCAGTAAGAACACAACATGCACTTCTGCTGGCACCGCCAAGGCAGGCACACCACTAGGACTGAGGCAGATCAACACTTTGTGCAGGATAAACTCACTGACCTGAGGTAAAATCACAACAGAGATTAGGATGAGAGCCCGATTGACAGTTCCACATGGGCCTGGGACCACTGAAACAGTGACTGCCCCGGGAGCAGCTGGGGACATGCAGTCTCACAGTGCTGCTGCCACCAGCCTCCCTCCCCACACCTGGGAGTGACAGGGCCAGGGGCCACGGAGAATTCCTGGGGATGGGGACAGGGTAAGTGGCAGCAACAGTAGTAGCAGCAATGGAAGCGCTGAAGGCTCTGAACAGTGGAGACTCCCACAGCTTTGCCCCTGTGGGCACCCTGCAGCCCTGCATCCAGATTGTCCTCATCAGCCTAACTCTTGGAACTACTCATTAGTGACATGGACAGTGGGGTCAAGAGCACCTTCAGCAAGTTTTCAGGTGACAGGAAGCTGATTTGACACTTGAACATAAAATTGACAAAAAAAGGATAGGACTTAATCTAGGAGGACCTGGACAAGTTCAAGAACTGGGCCCACATGAAGCTTATGAGATTTAAGTCCAAGTATAAGGTGCTGCACCTCAGTTGAGGCAATCCCAGACACAAGCAGACTGGGAGATGAACTCATTGAGAGCAGCCCTGTGGAGAAGGACTTGGAGGTTCTCAGAGGCACAAAGCTGGACACGATCCAACAATCCACCCTTGCAGCCCAGAAAACCAATCCTATCCTGGACTGGATCAAAAGCAGCGTGGCCAGCAGGACAAGGGAAGGGATTCCACCCTTCTACTCTCCTCTCTTGAGACCCCACCTGTTGTACTGTGTCCTGCTCTGGGGTCCACAGCACAGGAAAGACACGGACACGCTGGAGTATGTCCAGAGGAGGGCCACAAAGATGATCAGAGGGCTGGAACACCTCTCCTATGAAGACAAGATGAGAGAGCTGGCATTATTCAGCCTGGAAAAGAGAAGGCTCCAGGGAGACCTAATTGCAGTCTTTCAGTATTAAAGGGAGCTTGTAAAGCAAGGAGAGCAACGTTTTACATAGGCAGACTGTGATAAGACAAGGGGGAACAGTTTTAAAGTGAAAGAGGAGATATTTAGATAAGATGTTGGGAAGAAATTCTTTACTGTAAGTGTGGTGAGACACTGGAATAGGTTGCCCAGAGATGTTGTAGATGCTCCATACCCAGAAGTGTTCAAGGCCAGGTTGGATGGAGTAACCTCATGTAACAACCCTGCTCATGGCAAGAGGGTTGGAATGAGATGATTTTTAAGGTCCTTTCCAACCCAAATCATTCCATGATTTTGTGATCTCTCCTCACAGGAGGCCATGTAAGCAACTGTAATGCTGACCCTGCGCCTTGCTCCTAGGCCGTGCCATCTACTCTGTGGAGCAGGGAGGTCACCTCACTCAGTATTGTGAAACATACCTATGATTAAGTGTGCTGCTGGTATAGAAGCTGATTGAGTCTCCACACTCCCAGTTCCTTCTCAGACTGCTACAGCCAGTTGTGCCAAGTACAAAATCATGCATTTAAGAAGCCAATACACAAAAATCATCCATACTCTCAGAATGACTAGGAATGGCGAAATATTTGCAGAATAAAAGACGATGAGACATCAAAATTGTAGTAAAATAAGACATAAAAATTTGGAGTAAAAGTATAGGCCAATGTCAGAGAAAGAAGAAAAATCTTAAAGACCAGTTATAAACTGGTGGTGACTGGTTTAAGCAGGAAATTAGAAGACTGCTTCCAGCTATAAAAAGAACAGTATACTAGCACACCTTCAAGTAAGAAAAGTGAGAGATTATTAAGACTGCTTGTCTGAGAGCTACAGTTTGGACTTCATGACCTAAGAATCATTCATCCTTTCTAGGACTCATCTTCCATTCAGCTACATACTAAACAAATACAAATGAAAAATAATCATCAGTTTTCTTCTTAAAGGCAAAAGAATCAATGAAGTTTTAATTTGGTAAATATGTGTACACCAATAGAAATTTGGCATTTCTTCCCTTTCCCTCAAACACTTCCATATATTTGTAAGTACATATGCACCACAAATAAAAATATCTACATTTTCAATTGTTATCTGTGACGGTCCCTTGGATATTGAAACCTACTGATGAGACTTAGGAAATAGCCTTCAGCAGGTATTTCTGTGTGTTATGTGGAATGCTCTGGCTTCTAGGAGCCTGGTACATTTTTCAAGCACTGCTTTCACAGAACACAATGCAAATGCAATGCAGTAGGTGCATTATGAGCTTCCCAAAGCTACCAGAAAACACTGTAATGCCAAATTTTCTAAATGTTACCAAAACAAACCAAACAAAATAAAACAAACTCAGAGATGGAAATGGCTATTAAAGGTTTAAATAAATAAATTTTAAAACCTTAACACCTAGTAAGAATGGCACTCCATCTGTTCTGTTATCTAAATTATAGTCACAGATATCATTTTAACAAGATTTCCAGATAAGTAAATAAATCTTGTACTATGACCATACACACATATGTCTCTATTCTCTGTGTTCCAGTTAGTACGGCTTTACTTGTTTTAAAGCAAAATAAATTCTTTACAAAAATTCTAAACAAAAAGGGCCGCAAAATTTTTTGCATAAAGTCATATAGACAACATTTTTTATAATTTCCCTTACATTTGCATATATTACTACGCCAGCCTAACACCTACTAAAAAAAATCTCTTGTAGTTCTGAGGTCCAAAAAGATTTAAGTTCAATTACTGGGGTATTAGAGGCAAGTGAGCAATATTTATATTCAAATCAACTTCTGATCTTATCAATTCAATGAAATTAGCAAACTGCAGGAATTCCCCATCTATACTGAACTTAGGACGAAATAAATCTGTGAAAACCTTCATATGGAGCATTAAAAAGTTTTAAGTAAAATATATGTTTTTAATCCTGTAACTACTGCATTCTCAGTTTAAAAAGGGCAGTTCTCAAAGTTTGGATATTGTCATCCAATTGCAAGGCAAATAGGAAAAAATAAACTTCAGTGACAAAATTTCCCAATGGTGCAAAGTTGCTGAAATCTTACAACTAAATGTCAGATAATATTCACTGTGGGTATGTAAAAAGTAATGCACAAGACAAAAATAACCCTAGCTACAGATATAAAGCTCTTTAACAAACTAGCTATTATGTTTCAGGGATGAAAAATCAACTTATAGTAGGGATCAAAAAAAGCAAAAGCAATAACTTTAGAGTCATTTCTTCACCACAATTTGGGATGAAAATATTAAAAGTCTAAGGATGCACTCACATATTGAAGGCTGTTAATCTTCGCGCATGACTCTGTCATTTACTGAATTAGTGAAAGATCACTTTGGCCCCAAATCAAAACAAAGTCTTATCTGATTCTTCTGCAAAACCTCAATTTCTCATATACATCAGCTACATTCTATAACATCTCTCTTGAATGAAATATCATTCCATATCAAATAATATTCAGATATTATGTGTTTTTAAAATAATTTTAAAACCCAACATCTATATCCCCAGCTTCACCCAAAAGGTCTCACATTATTCTTAATTCTATTCCTCACCAACCAGGGGAACAACAGAGAACAACAGTGTTACACACCTGATACCAAATGTTATTGAAAGCTACATGACTCATGCCCAGCAAACAGATCTATTGATAGGTATTACAAAACATAAAACACATTTGGTTGAGGAAATCCCTTTAGTTGCAGTGACTTCTTGTAAATTTACCTGTAAGAAGTGAAAATAGTCGTCTAAAGTTGGAAAACTTTTTCTCATCATGCATTTACACATCTGTGACTATTCTGCCTATTAATTCTTTGGATCCCATCTACACCAGTTTCTTCTATGGCCTTTACCATACCGTATCCTACAAAGTTTGAAAGATGGTATAACATTTCTTTGGTGTTATGTTCCTCAAAAAAAAAAGGCCTCTAGATTTAGATTTTTCAATTTCCAATTCTGCTGTAACCCTTTTCATATATTTCCTTCAGCACTGTTCTAGTAATATTAAACCAAATTCCTAGCCATGACAGTTGTCTCAGGCATGCATACTTGCAAATTTGACTGCTTTCCCTATTGTCTTATACCCTTAGCTTGGAAAATGATTACTTATAAAAATTACAAACTGAAATTCCTGCTGTTCCTGAGACACTCGAGCCTCATGAATTGACAATTTTTAATCCACAGTTATTTTAGCTTTTGAGGAAAAATTAATAGCTTAGTTTATTACAGGTATTGCATCCCTATGAAAGTAATCCCAAATCCCACATTTTGCATTTGGCCAAGACAGAACAGAATGGCTTTTCTGGCTGTGTAGTCTGACAGAGGTACAACAGCGCCCCCAATCTGTAAAGGCTGGAATTTACACGGGAAGCTGGGTCCAGAGGGATCCCAGAAGTGACAGAACAGCATTTTGGAAAGACCCACAGAGACATTTACACACGATTGGCAATGATCTGTCAAGGCTTGAGAGGTGTTGAGCTTTGGATCAATAATTTCAGAAAAAGGAAAAGATTGAAACAAGGGCTAAATATGTGCATAGATATAGCAAATAATAACAAAAAATATATCTATAAAAAATGTTTGGTGATTCTACATGGCCATATTACCAACAGACTTTCTGATCTGTATCACTTAAAAAAAACCAAAACAAAACAAAACAAACCAACTAACCAACCTTTCTAAAACTCTCTCAAAAAGTGCTCAGAAGTCCTTTAAAATATTTGTGCATAACACAGCACAAAACACTCCTGGTGGGTGGTCATATAACCATTTGAGTGGCCTCTTTTCTAAATGTTCTGTAGACCAAATAGAAGATACCAGATGAACACAAAATTAAACAGAAATCCTGATTTCAACAGACATTCTCAAAAAGTAAGTCTCTAAAAATTTTATTATGCTAACATTTGGTGAAGATCTGATATCCTCTATTTCTTCATGCTCTGCCTGGAACAAATGGGCAATGACTAGACTCTAAAAACACAAAGCTTTTTAGTGAAAAGCCGGAGATTTCCCACTGGTCTTTTCTTACCTTCTAATTTTTACTGGAGGGAAAAGAACATCCTTTTCAAAACCACAGAATCACAGAATCATTAAGATTGGAAAAGACCTCCAGGATCATTAAGTCCAACCTTTGACTGAATACCATCATGCCCACTAAACCCTATCGCAAAGTGCCACATCTAATTGTTTCCTGAACGCTCCCAGGGATGTTGACTCCACCATTTCCCTGGGGAACCTGTTCCAATGCCTAACCACTCTTTCAATGATGAAATTTTTTTCTAATATCCAACCTGAACCTTCCCTGGTGCAACCTGAGGCCGTTTCACCACTAGTTGCCTGGGAGAAGAGGGGCACAACCTTCCACCTCACCACAAAAAATGAGGACACAAGGAAGTTTCAAATTTTTTCTTTATTCAGAATTCTCCAAATGTCTCTGTGTTCAAACTAATCTTCTGTCATTTAGTCCTTCAGACTTTTCGATTTGCCTGCCATTTTCTAACAGAGATGGAAAAAAAGAAAAAAATTTAAACAACCTAAATTTCTGAAGGACAGAAAGAACATGATTTCAGTTCATTACATCCTACTCCAGAGAGAAGTCCTGACAACCTTCCTGACAGACTTGCCATCTTAGAGGACATGAGCTCCTGATGGGCAGGCACCAACCAGGCACACAGCCCTCCCCAGAAAGTCCAGGTCTTACTTAGAACGAACAAGGAGTTCCAGATGGGGATTAGGTATCATGCTAAAAGGTGAAAAGCCCAGTTTAATCCTCAATTTCTTTAAATGTTTTCACTCTGCCATGGATATCAGGTACAGAAACTGAAGCAAAAAACTTTCAGAACATCAAAACTGATCACCACTCCACGAATTATTTCTAAGATAATAAAGAGTTACTCCTCAGTTTCAAGGATCTTCATAAAAAAACAATTTTTTTCAAGAAAATGGCTATCTATCTCTAAGAGGGAGTCTAGCAAATTTTGGTTTATTTGCTATTTTTTATTATCAGCACAACAGCACTCCATGCTTTCACACAGATTTGCATGTGTAGCCTAAAACAGGGAATAAACACAATTCTAGAAAAACATGCCATAGAATCATTCAGACTTGAAGCAAGAATGGTAAAAAATAGAGGGAAGTAGTTATACTCTTCCAAGAGCAGATGAGCAATTTGCTTCACCCACAAGTCAAACTTTCTCACTTGGGATGCTAAACAAACTCGGGGAAAAAAATACGAAAATAAAATCCATCCGTTTTTCTTAGAATATCATGATAATTTCCTCAATGGAAAGTAGACTGTAAATTAGTTTTATAATAAAGGTGTAAGACCACATCCTCAGCTAGTATAATTCAACATCTTCTAAAATTTTTTTCTGACTGGAACTCTCACTTTTCATCATTTGGAACAAAGTCCAAACACAGTACAGAAGAAATTGCGTTTTGTCTGTGAATAGCTCAGAGAGCTTCCCCTCATTCTCCTGCCTTTCCTCATGCAGATACCTATTCTTTTTTCAGAGACTGACCCCTAGCTAAGAGGGCAGCTCTCTGAGTCTGTGGAGGTGCGCCAGTAAAGTAGTCCTGGGAGAACAGCCCAACATGAAATTCAGATGGTGGAGAAAGCCATAAACCAGGAAACAGAAGAGCGCTGTTCTCAGGCCCCAACCTTTTTCAAGAAAACTCTTCCAAAATTTTTCAAATTCTGATGGTAAACAAAAAAGAAACCACCCTAAAAAACAGATGAAAGTGTGAAACACTCCTTACGTTTTGTCTTAATCTCTTTGATTAATATCTGATGATAAATGGAAAAAGAAAAAAATTCCACCATGTGTCTGACTAATTTACTCCAATTATACTTAAAGAAAATAATTAACAAAGATGCAGCCTTCAAAGAAATTTAAGGTTGAAATTTGTGTTAGTTCTAAGTGTTTATTACTATTCTCCTATTTCACTTGTAAATGTTTGTTCTTGCCTCCTGTATATTTTCAGAATGAGCTCAAGCAAAAGGCTTGTTTAAGAGCAGTTCCTTTGGGGAATGTCAATCACAGCTATGTTTAAAAGAAAACCTTAAGGAAAGTCAAATAGTTGCCACAAATTTTAGCATAATCCAGAGTAGCCATGAATTTCCAAAACAACAAAAACTCCTGTGAGCTGCCTTCAAATCTTCACAATATAAATTAGAAAAGGAAGAATAAGGAAAGGTAGACAATTAAATTTGTTCTCTATTATTCAGTAAGCATGGGACTAATTTAGTTTTCTGAGGAGTTAAACAAGTTTCTTGTTCTAAATTAGACAACAGAAGGCTATTTGTAAAGTGATAATAATAATTAGAAGTACATTTTCTTTGTTAGATGTGTTGAATACACAGGAAAGTACATTTAAACACTATGGAGTACAGACGATATCGAAGTTTTCATAGCAGAGCTTTAACCCACTATGCTGTCAGATTAATATAATAATGAAGCATTGGTTCAACAAGTTATTTTAATCAAATACATTAACAGAACAAAACCAGTTTAACATTGTACACCTCTTCTGGTTGGTTTATGTAGTTTTGGTAGTTATTCCAGAGACTTCAGTCCCCAGTATAGAGATAGTCAAAGTTAATAATAATCTCTCACCGTACAGATTATCCGGGCTGAATTTTTTTTTCTTATCTAAAAAACATGTCAGATCACACTTTCTTAACATTTCATTATTTCATTGGTGTTTGTGAAAACACTCTTAAGGCATAAAAATTGTTCCGTAACTGATGGAAGAAAGGTAAAGGAGATACCAAAAAAATCCAGATAGGAGAACATTTAAAATCCACATATGGAAAGGAAGATACAAGGCTTAAACCTAGCAGGTTTTTGATTCTGTTTTATGGAAGAATGAATACCAAAAATTCAGAATTTTTCCACAAAGTGGAATTACTTCTTTTGACCCAGTTTAATTGGGAGTTTGGGTTTTGCAAGAAGCTGCCTGACATGCTGCCCAGAATTAAGGGTCTTGGAAGCCCCAGCTGTCTCTGTTGCTGAAGAACCAGGGACTGAACAACTCAAAGGATGCAGAATATGGCTTTCCACCAGCCTGCCAGTGAGGCTGCCAAGGAGCTTGGGAGAAGAGCTGGCAGAAATTCAGGTTTCTTCCATCAGAATCCAGATATCAAAATTTGTCTGGCTTTTAGCATCTCATGAAAAGTTCTGTCAAAAAGAAAATCTTGGCAAAAATTGAAAATAATCTTTCATTACCTGCATTACATGCAAATCCCCCCAAAAAGTTGAGAAGGTCTAATAAAGCCTTAAGTACATCAAGACCTCACTGAGAATGTGAAAACATCCCAAAGAGTCTAGAAGAACATGCACAATACACTGCAGTAGAAAACTCAATTGGTAGAGTTTGAAAATAAATAAAGCCTTAAATAAAACCTTGAAAGCATGGCACACACATAAAAGGTGCTTTCTCCTCTCCAGAACTTCCTAATGCCACATTTCTCCTGGATCTGCCTTTCACCAGTTACACCAAACAAAACCCAAACCCTGTTCCTTCTTCCTTCCTTCTCACATCTCCTGAATGCCATACCTGATGCTGCATGCCACTCCTGCAAAGAGAAGTCATTGTAGGAGTGGAGTAACAGCTGTGACTAGACAAAACCTTCCTGCATCATACAAAGCTCTTACAAGGAGTGAGCACTGCTCAGGAAAGAAAAAAAAAAAAGAGTGAGAAAGTGAAAGGAAGCCTGAAAGAAAGAGAGACAGTGATGTAAGTAAGAAAACAAGTGCTACCGAATTCTTACAAAGTCAAAATAGACAAACTTATATACTTCATCCTTAAATATTACACATCAAATAAAATCATTTATCTCATTTTAAAAATATACTAGGAATTTTTGCTCCCATTTTAAACAGAGACCTAGAAAAATAATATATATTAAATAGAGAGTTAGACCATAAAAAAAATTGAAAAATACAGGGAGGAGTGTGAGGTTCACTGAAGAGATCAGGAATGAGTAATTCTTAGTCACAGATCACTTCTTTGATCACTTCTAATGAAACCTGAGGAATTAATAGGAACTGTGGTTTCTCCTTCCCTTGCCCTTTTTTTTCTTTATATTTTTTCCCTTTTTTCCCCTCCTATGTTATATTACCTTTATTTCTGACCCAAGGAAATTTATGGCAGGGAGCTAAATTCATCCATCATAAATGTCCTTGCAACAGATATCCTGATTTGTTAAAAGATTTTTTTCCTAGTATGTACAAGGCCTGAAAGGACAGGTCAAATAAACCCCACCTAATAGCATTCACCAGAAGAACTGTTAAAATAAGAGTAAATGCCATTATTCGCTCTTAGACTACAGCTAGAGGCACGGCAAGCTAATTGCTTCATTACAATGGACGGATTAGATTATTAAGAGTGAAATGATTATGAAGTGCACAGTCATGGGGTCATACTGGATTCCTCGTTTCTCCTGGAGGCACAGTTGTACTGATGGCAAAGAGTCTTTTTAAAATCTTAAGTATCCAGGAGGCTACACTTTCTCTTTTCCAATGAGGACACTGTCACTCTTACTTGTGCTTTAATCATTTTCTAATCAGAATACTCCAACTTTTTCTAGCAAAGATGTAACTTGTATAAAAGTCAGCAACCTCCATGACAAACAAGAGCAACCTAGAAGAACCCACCTCACCACACACGTTTTCAGTCAAAAACATGACTGCAGGGCAAGCTATAGGCTTTGCTGCTGGGGGTACTGCTGTATCACACGGACAGTAGATATTACAATGCCATGCACACTGCAGGTGATGAAATTCAGGAGGGGACCTAGAATAAACCCAAACAAATCTTCCGTTGTGCACCAGCTCCTGGATAAACTCAGCTCTGTATCATCCAAACCAGATATTTTTTATAGTACACCATAACTCTCACAGCGATGCTTCCTTTCTGTGGAAACCAAGGCACGGGGAAATTGGAGAGACTTGGATATATACTTAAATGTTTTGCTATTCTGAAGTAATACCTCAAAGTTAAGTTGCATGGCCCGATCCAGAGAACTGCAACATGTACCATGCTGCAGATATTGAGAAACATGTTGTGAGAAGCTCCTGGATTCTCAGTATTGAGAACTGTATTCTCAGTTTGACACACAAGTTTGTCAAGTATTTATTTTCAACTACTAGACTTGTCACTGAAAACTTTTTGCAATAATAACATCCTTCCCCAAGGACAGAAAATATAGAAGCAGAAAGAGAGAGACAAAGATGAGCACACTAAGATATGAGTCTCGTGGATGATGTGCTTTTGCTCTATTTTTACCAAAAGCTCAGGGAAAGGAACAAAACCTACTTGTGCTGCTTCAGGGGCAAGATTTGTTCAAGGCAGTAAAAATGTATTTTGGGAGTGCAAAGGGATAATCTAAGTCAGATTTGCTCTTGTTTCTAATCACTTCCTTCTTTGTGAGAGTGCAGGCAATTTCAAAACTTGCTAACAAATGCTAAGGTCAACTCCCTCTCCACCTCTGCCCAGGAAACACCCACATAGCTGCTGGAGATGGAAAGTAGCAGGCCTCCTTCCTGTCCCTGAAAAAAGCCTTGTATCCCTCTTCAGCACAGGCAGAAACAGGGTTGGGTGATTTCACTGTACGTTCAGCATTTTGGTGTCATTCTTACAGCGCCTTGACTCAATCTATCCATCTTCTGAAGAATGCAAATCAATCTGCTCTAACTAAAATTGGATAAAACAGCTTATTAAAACTAGGAAACATGGGAAAACAAAACTAGCGTAGAAATGTAGGCTACAACCTCCTTTAAGTGTGTCTGACAGATTGGGAGAGCACAAGTAGGTTGTAGCAAAGCAAGGAAGTGAATAAGCAAATGAACAGAAACTGATGGGAACCAGGCTCTCGCATTTTGACTGGCACGGCTGTCTGTCACAAGCAAATTAAAAACAGCACTTCAGTTTGAAATGGTGCAGCTGACAGCACAAAAAAAAAAGCTTCAGCTATCACATGCCAACTGTTAGAAATAACATTAATTAAATATGCCCTTTTCAAATTTCTGTACTTTGATTATTACTTGACTAAACTGGATACATTTATCAGGACTGGAGTTCATTTCGTTAGCACCCATTCCTTTAAAAATCCACATACAGGAACTTGCCACCAAAAAGAGCTGGAAGAAAGACATAGGGACAAAGACCATTCAAGACAGTAGGACAACTATATTTACATGTGGCCTACTACAGATAAAAGAGTGCTAAAATGTTTTGTAGTGTAGCACAGACAGTACAAAACCTTGGATCAGAAAGATTTTCTTAATGAGACCCCAAAGGATATTGACTTGCTACTGCTTATTTTTCAAAAATAATTGTCATTTTCCATTAAGATCATATAAACATACATACAGAGCACATTTCAGATTTTTAGTATTAGGCAATTGCATGCATAATTTCTACTTTGCATTTTATTATTTAAATAGCTTTCTTTTAGCTTTAAATCAGATATACTCTTTAAATATTTTTTGATTCCATAAAAATTTATATAAAAACTGATTCAAAACTCAAATAGTGAGCACGCTCTTAAAGGCTAGTTAATGGCTGTAAAGAGAGAGAACAAGAACCACTGAGAGCCCATTGTTCCCCCTTTATCTACTGCAAACAAATAAAAACCTAAAGCCGTATCTATATACAAGATGATGTCATAAGCGAAAATATCAATTTGCAATTTCCTTCAACTCTTTTACTTTTTATTATTGGGAGCACAATACTTGCTGCATTGTGTGATTATTCGTGAACTTTAACCCTAAAGCTTTGTCATGTTTGTGGAATGTACACTAGTTTCACAGTTTATTAAAAGTTCATCTTTACACTACTTATTGAACAAACTGAGGTTACACAAAAATATCGGGAGGTAGTAGAGTAGCCAAAGATGCGTGAGATTAATGAAGTAATTACGATTTAAAAAAAAAAAAAAGGTAGAAGCAACAGTGAAAGCCGTAAGTGCTGACACTACAAGGCTTGATGACTTTTCCACTTTTAAGAGATATGGTGAATAGCTGGATCAATTTCAATAGTTACAAGAGATAACTGCATTTTACTCCCTTGCTAGGACATTTCTGGGCAAAATGTCTCACTTTTCAGCATTTATTTTACAGATTTTATCTATTTATCTACACCTAGTGGAACACTAGATATTATGATTATCCACTTCTTAGCAGAGAAAACACCATCAATCTTTACAGAAATTACTAGAAAACACCTAACTGTGTAAGAAAAATAAAGACAAATAATATCAGCAAATATTAACAGTCAATCTCCAATCCACGCTGTCACTACATGCACCTCCTGCTGTAGACGTAGTAACAGTAAATGTTAATTTACTGCTAACAGAAAATGTGGAAGACTGTACAGTGATTATGGCAACATGACAAGGCTCCTTTGTATCAAGGGAGAACAGAAAAAGTCTGACAAGACCAAAGAAAACAATTCTGATGTAACTGAAGGAGGTTTTATTTGTTTCAAGATTTCACCAGGAGGAGCACTAGACCTCACTTGAGGTTGCTGCTCTCTCCACCCTTCCAGCCTTCCAGCAATGCCAGTTCAGGCAGTACAGATTTATGGCTTAAATTCTACAGGGCTGGAGCGAGGCTGTCTGCAGTCTCTCAGTCCCACATGGCCCTTATAAGTTTGGACACAAATGATGAGGAATGATGGGTGTAATTTTTTTCTCTTTCACAATGAGATTAAATCAGAAGTGATCTAATGACATTAGCAGACTTGTAACGGAATAAAAGAATGCAAGTTAAACCAAAATCTGGCTCAATTATTTCATTACAGAAACACAATTTTTAAGAAAGCAAAAACAGAAAGCCATAAAGTGTTTTATTTGCTTGTGTTATGGTCTAACCCATATATTTTCTTACTGGCTCTATCCACAAAAAATGAGTTGGGGAAGTGAATAACTTAAAATCAGTTTGTAATAAAATCTATAGACTTAAATGATCATCTCCCATAACACTTTCATATACAAAATTAATTTAAAATTACAAAAACTTGAAAATCCTATCTTGTATAAACTAAATGTAAGTAAAATTAAAAATGTTAAACTAGAACTTTCATAATTTCAAACATATTTGGAGCATTGGAGAAAATATATGACTTTTTGGTTGAAAAAATCTTGTTTAACATGAACATGCCCTCCATGATATCTTTCTTTTTTCAGAATAATTCCATTCTCATCTCAGATAGATCTCAATAGAAATTTTACCTTCATTTTCTATAGAGACCAGCATCTAATATAAGTGCTTCTTCTTTACATAGGAGGAAAGACCTTTTGATATTTTGTTATACACTAAAACAGTCATTCTGGACAGCAGTAGAAGGCAGTAATGGAGTCACTGTAACCCAGTCAGACACTGGGCATTTCTAACCAGCCACTGAGACAGTCTGAATATTAACCCATGAAAAAGTAAAAGCTCACTATACCCTCCAGAAATGTTTATCTGACATTTATAGAAATACTGTTAAAAACAAAGACAATTGTAATAAATTTACTGGCTTCCAAGTGAATATGACATAATGTATAATTTATTTGGATTTGGGGGCAGCAAATCTTTCCAGAAGAGTGAGCTTTGATTATGAAAGGAGGACCATCATTGTCATTTGAGTTATTTAACATACGTTAACATGTTAAAATATTGCTTCTATAGCAATTTTTACCAGAATTCTAGAGGGGAGGCATAAGAACGGGGACAGCTGTTTTATTTTGCAATACAATGGAGATCAAAGATGACAGCTATAGCAATTCAAGAGAAAAAAAAATTCTAACCAATAGTGAATGTAGCTCCTAATGAATACTGGGCTAATATTAGCAACCAAGTAGTACAAAATATGTGAATATTTAATATTCCTACATAATAGTCCTAGTCCTAATAGATTCATTTCTCTTCTGAAAGAATGAAACGTCCCTCTAAATATAGCATTGCTTAAAAATAAGATTGCTAGGTAGGCATTCAGAAAATTGCTACCAGCATGGCAATATTTTTAATTGCTATATTTCTGAGTCTTTTTTTTCTTTAAATTCAATTAAGTCAATGAGGCTACATATCAGATGCACAAGTAAGTCTGCAAGTCTTTAACTTCGCAGAATCAATTATTTTTATTGCAATTAGAAAAAAAATTAAATGCTTTGATGCTAGGTCTATCTTTTTCTTATGTGCTGGCATTAGACAGTAGCAATGGTAAGTTCACACTTTGTATTCCTCTGTGTAATCTTACAAACTTTCACTAGTTAATGTATTCATGACCCTAGCATATTGAAAGTCAATCATAATTTTTGTCACCTACAAGATTCACTATTTAAAACGATGTCTTAGTAACAGATTAAATTAGAACAAAATTATTTATGCATCCTCTTTTTTAAAATATTGATGTAGCCTACATTTCAAGTAAATTGAAAACAAACTTAGAGTCAAAGCCATCACATAATATAAATCATCATCAGATCTTCTCTCCATGCAAAACCTGAAATGCTAAGGGCAAAGCAGTTCTTCTGTTACTTCACACAACAAAAAGAGTGTCCAGTCACCTGTAAAAATATAAGAGCTTGTGTGTGCAGCACTTACAACTAGGACCTTTGCTACACAACTTTTATTATTTATATCCCAGATTACATTGGAAAATGCATCAACACAGCATTACAGAGCCCATTCACTTAGCCAAAGTGATCTGAAATATTTCCTCCCTCCTTTTTATCTTCAGTCTATGAGCTGAACTAACACGTCTGAAAATCAGTTTTAAAAGTGTTTAGCAAGAAAACCTTCTATTTGATGTGGAGACACGAAACCTGGTTCTACATGAGGTAATACCAGTAATGGCTTTCTAACTCCAGTTGGAGTTTCAATAGAAAAATTTTGTGAGCATTTTCTTCATTTTCTTCAACAAAAAAGCTCTGAGCCCTAATTCTGGCAGCACTGACCTCAAACACCACCTTCAAAATTAGAAATTAGCTTGTACATGTTTGACTGCTGGTTTTCTCAATGACTGCAACATGACCAGTCTTTGCAGACTTTAGAAATAATGGTGGAATACTTCTGTTGCTCCCAGAGACTCCAAAAGTACTGTAGCTAATCTTTCTCAGCCCCTCAGCTGTGTTGGCTCAGCATTTTGTGGGACTGTACAGTAAATCAGATCAGTTCCTTTCTGTAGTTTAAAAAGATGCTCTGCCAAAGTGACGAAGGAAGAAAATGTTTTTCATTAGCTTAACCTCTCTGAAACAGTTTCACTAAACAATTCAGCAGACACTTGCACCAGGGCCATGATGGTGTCACGGAGGAAGGAAGGAGCAGCTGGGCTGGCAGTGGAGCTGCCTGCACTGCACTGACAACATAGAACTGCCTGGGACTCTGGAGCTGAATTTAGCCTCTCAGATCTGCTTTCTGGAGAAGCCTCTCTTTTTCTTACTATATTGATTCCGCAGGACCCCGAGACAGTGGTGTCACTAGGCCAAGTCAGCCTTTGTAAATATGTTTGCTGAATACTGTGGTCAGTTGACCTTGGTTGGCCGCCAGACACCCACCAAGCCACTCTATCGTTCCCTTTACTCAGCATGTCAGGACAGAGAATAAGATGGGAAATCTAATAGGTCAAGATGAGAACAGGGAGAGATCACTCATTAGCTACTATCACAGCCTAAACAGACTCCACTCTTGGAAGATTAATTCAAATTATTGCAGTCAATAACAGGGTAGGATAGCGGACACAAAAACAAATCTAAAAGCACCTTCCTCCCCAGTTCTTTATTACCAGGTCAACTTCACTTATGAATCTTCCACCTCGACACTCTGAGCAGTGCAGGTGGATGGGGCGGGGACATTGTGGTCTGTTGACAGCCCTTCATCTCTGTGACTCCTTCCTCATCATGCTTGTCCCCTGCTCCAGTGTGGGCTTTCCGTAAGGTCCCAGCTTCCTTCAGGGTGCATCCACCTGCTCTGGCACAAGGTCCTCCATGGGCTATAGGGGACAACCTGACTCACCATGGTCTGCACCATGGTCTGCAGGGCAATCTCTGCTCTGGTGACTGGAGCACCTCCTCCCCTTCCACCTTCAAAAGACAAAGAATAATTGGGTTGATGGGCATGAGTTCAATAACTCCTTTCCTCCCTTTGTTGTACACACCGAGAAATTTTTGAAGAAAAAATTTATTACACTGAAACTAAGGCTGGAATACATTTCAGTAATGTAATTCCAAAACCTATTATGCAGATGTTCAAACCACCCCTAAAAAAGATACTGATGATGACCAAACATATTAAGCAATGGAAAGGCACAGTAGAGCTCTGGTATAAACTCCCTCCACATCATGGTACTACTATTCAGCAACTTCATAAGTACTGAATAAAAGATACTTATGTCCAAGATAGAAGATATTTAATGGCAATTTCCCTCTTTTAACACAAGCCAACATCTTTCTTGTGGGCAGCTTTACTGAAAATCCAGCAGCGCCAATGGGAGGTCAGAGCTGTTTTAAAATAGGTCATCATTATTAGGGAAGTGCTTAGTCTTACTCGTGCAAGGAACAGCAGTCCCTTTGAAATACAATTTTTTTGTGGATTACTATAATAAAACACTCGTAAGCCCTTATCAAAGAAAAACCTTGTTGCTCTGAAGAGTGACAAAAATGCTACAAATTTTAAACTGCTCTTTCTTATAGAAGAAGTACATTTTTCAATTATTTCAGTAATAACAAGAATAAATAAACATCAATACCTTTGCTTATTATAATGATCATACGATCACTAAGTATTGAACTACAATTCAGCTTCCATAGTGGAACTCCAGTTTCAGTGAATGTTTTTAATTATTATTTTAAAGTGTTATTAGACAAAATTATAAATCAAAGGCACTGCTGTAACCTATATTCCTTTTAGTTAATTAACATCTTACTTGTCCCACTGCGTTAAGACACAGATACTTATGTCTGAAAGTTAAGTTAGGACACCAGTGTCCATGTGATAATGGACTAATTCCATAACTTTTATCACTCCTGTTTGTGTAGAACAAATATGACTAATGACCACACATACTATTAGTTTAAAATCTTACTAAATGTTTCTTTTTTTTCTTCCAGCAAATAAAAGCTTATTTTATACATGAGACTATCTGTGTTATAAAGAGCTCTGGAGTATATAACTCAGACCAAATTTTAGACAAGAACACTTGGCAAATTCTGCAGAAGACATGCTCATGTAAACACTACAAAGCAGCTAAAAACATTCATCTTCCAACCATGTCTAAATAAATTCAAAATGTATACATGTACTCAGCTATAGCCCATCAAATTTCATTCAGCTTTGGCCACCTGCATGTTCAGATATTAAGCAGAATTCAAGGGTTTCAAATAACAAGTACTTTCTCTGTACTCTTCCTTGAAAGTACCTATTCTTGGCCCAGTGCCTTCACAGCACCCTCTGCAGCATTTTTTCTGATAAACTGTAAAAAGGTCAGAAGAAGACACATTTGAATTTTCTGATACATACTTTTAAACATGGAAGATATGGTTCTTAAAAAGAAATAGGGAAAGTGGATAAAATACAGTTTTCTTTCAATCATATTGGGGTTTTGCTCAACTTTACAACCTGATGGAATATCTGGTAAAGTTCAGCAAAAAAATTAAAATTATTGCTTCACTTGAAATGTCTTCTGATGTGATATATATTATCATGGAAGTAATATCAACACTTGAGAAATATTTCCCATTCAGTTAAATTTAGCTCCTCAAACCTACCACTTACATGTAAATCAGACTATCAGCAAAGCATGCACAGACATAATTTTACAACCAACCCAAAGACGCATTATTAAAAATCAGAACAAGAAGCTTCATTCCTTTCACAAATTAGAATTAAATTCTTACTTTTAAATAGTTCATATTGTTTATTGTGATGTTTCGTATTCGTAATGATACAAGCAGTGTGAAAAAAGTAAGATTTTCCTGAAGCATTTTAACTTTAGAACAAAACACGTGTTCAGTAAAAGCATAACCCTCAGCCTTCTAAACGTGACAGTGATGCTATTTTTCTAGCTGTTAGATAATACTTGGTTCAGCTGTCATTTACTGTGCAGCAGTCCGTTACACAGAGTGAAATGAATCATAATCGCAATGCCTAACCAAATTAATGGAAGCACGCTGAATCTAAACCCATGTTCCCAAACTGTCTTAGGGCCTGATTCAGCAAAAATACATTTGATTTCTGTACCACACAACATCTTCCGTAGATACCTGTTCATCCAGACTTTTAAAGCAAGAAAGTGCTGAATTCAGAATGCGTAGTAAGTCAACAGTATGTTTTTAACAGACTACTGTCAAAAGTGACCTATCAATTTGTAAGTACACCATAGCCAAATAAATATTGTTCAAACAACACATAGTAAAAGTGAGATGGTGTGTGAGCTTTCAGAGTTTTCTTTGAGTCGTAGTCTTACATTGTTTTAAGCTTACAAGTAGCAGATAAATCCTGTTTGTAACTCCCATCTAGCAGTCTGACTAGCTTCATCTACGAGATTCTATCTTCAAACTTAAAACATACATTTAGCATTCTTATTGATGAATGGCAAGGGAAGGTTTTCTTTGTAAGGTGCTTTTGATGATAGGTATGCTTAATCCCATGTGCTGGAACAATTTTGTATTCCAAGGTCTTCTTTCAGATCTCATTCTTCAAAGGCTTTCTGAATTTAGCATAAAAAATATACCAAATCCTAAGAAGAACCTTGGACTAGAAAGGAAATATACTCAGGTTCCCAGCAGTGAGTCTCAAATAGTAAAGTTATGGACAAATGAGTATATCCTAATTAATCATTGATAGAAATACAAGCAAAAGATGCAGATTGACAAAAAAGGTTCTGAAGTAGTCTAGAGAACTATAAAAATCAGTGCCAGCAGGGAATGTGTCCATGGTATTCTTAGAAGACCAAATACTGAAGAGTTACTCTCAAAGGCAGAACTCTGCAGATCAGGCTCAACTTATCTAGCTCAAGATGTCTGCAAGGTAGACTTCTACATCTGAAATATTCACTCTATCTTCTTTTTAAGTCCATAGCCAGAAATAGGCTCTGTAATTTATCTGGCATTTGAAAAGTCTAATTTAAAATGAGATGGATCACATCCTAAAGGCACCTCTATTTGCTTCAAACTGAATCTAAGTGATTTCAAACATGGATGTCTTCCACTACAGGTATTCAGATCTGGTCAGAAGAACCCCAAAAATCTTCTGGGCTCAATAGCACAATCCAAGTTCTAAATGTTATATCACAGAAATGAAAAAAATACCAAATAATTTTCATTAACAAAGCAGTTCTATGAGTGCTGACCCTAAAGGAGTCTGATTTTGTGAGAACTCACACCTTGTGATTGATTTATTCTGATGCTAAAGTTGGTTCTCCCCTAGAAGAACTCCTTAGTATGTAGCATGGTGTAAGCAGTCTTTTTCACAGTCAGGAGTGTGGACAATCCCTTACACTACCCATCTACTTATTTTCATTAAACCCTTAGTAACTAAGTGTCTTTGGGATCTCAAATTTTTGTTAAATATTTTTGTAAGTCAACCAAAACTTCCAGCGACTGAATAAATATAGCAGCAGACACAAATGCTTCCCTTAAAACAATGCAGGATTTCTGTATTTCCAAGGACATGCAAGACATGTGCTGTAGATCTTTTATCAGCTCTTCCTGCCCTAATGAACAAGTTATCTTCAAAACTGGAAAAGTTTATTCTGCATCCTAACAACAAAGGCATACAACTGGGCAGTCAGGAATGTGAATGTACGGACAGGCAAGAGAAAGTCTAAATAACTCTGTTGTTTGCCTCTAGAGGCAAGTCCTCATTCTTGCTCCAAGGGCTGTTTGTGCATTTTATTTAAGCTCTCTAATGCAAAATTCATAAGAGGCATCTGATACAGACAGAGTACAGCTCAATGGGGATGAAGACGAACACTGTGCATTAGCTGAGGTAACAAAATTCAAAATACAAAATGAGGAATGATTGATTCAACAACAGTTCTGCAGAAAAGCCTGGTGAAGGTATAGTAGATAACAAGCTGACCATGAGTCCATAAATGCTGAATCACAACAAAAACTCAAACACACGTGACACTGTCTGTACAAGAAAAGTGTTCTGTGCAAGACACATATTTTTATCCTCATGCTCTCCCCATACACTTTTGTTTGGAATACTCTCTGTCTGGGGTTGGACATTGTATTTCAAAAAAGATCAGCTACTAAGTATCTAAAGACCAGCAACAAGAGTGATCAGAAGTCTAGAAAATATGACCTGACAAGTCTATGGAAAGGAAATTATGAGAATATACAGGAGGAGATATGATCACATTTGTGAAATACATGAAAGGTTGCTGCAAACAGAAAAATAACAGACTGCATTGCATTTCCATTAAGGACAGAGTGAATACCAAACGGCAGGAAAGAGATTTAGGTTTAACAGTATAGGGAATAGTATAATGCTAAGGATAATGACTTCGAATAACAGAGACAAATTATCCGGGGAATTCAAGGTATCTCCAGCCCTGTCTGGGCAGTACATGGAGTCATTGTTCCCATACCTTTCAGTAGCAAACCATCACCTGAAAAAATGTAAAAGTTTCACACTGAACCCAAGAGCTTTACCCTGAGGTCTGTTTGGCCCACTTCTCACCTTCTGCTCATAGGCACCACAGCTCTTGCAGAGATGATTAGCTTGAATTCAAGGTGTTATCTGCCATGTACCCTCGCCTCAGCCACGAAGGGTGTTTAATTCACTGCTTAGGTGGGCCCTCGAAGGGTGTTTAATTCACTGCTTAGGTGGGCCCTCGCAACTGGGAACCACTAGGTTAGACAAATAGGCATCAGAAACTGCTCTTTGAGAGTTGGTCATGCCTTGAGGCAAAGGACGAATTAGAAGACCCCTTGAGGTCCCAGCTAGCCCTGTTTTCTATTATTCCATGTGTTCTCTGGGCTTTAAACAGCTTTAAAAGCATTGCTTCTCATTCATCCTTTCAGTAAACAGAAAAATATATAAATACACCAAGATTTAGATAAACACTATATGGAAAAAGATTTCTTGCTAACACACTGGAGCACTTATTTCTGAAAAGTTATATGAAAGGTGATTGTAAAGTATTTTCCAAAATAGGCTGGCTGCTTCTAACTCACAATTTTATTTAAAGGTCAAAACATTTGAAGCCTCTCATATGCTTAAGATAGTACACATTCTAAAGAAAGTCTGCCCTCACAAATACACAGAACCGAAATGCCACATAATATCGCATACCTAGCAATACCTATGACCTGTTACATATTCTGTGTACAAATGCAATATTGTATTTGCTATAAGAAGCTATTCACCTTAAAAATATTAATGTCAAATAAAGAATAAGTAATCACGAAGTATTTAAACAACTTCATATGAGATTTAAGAAGAAAAACCAAACCCACAGAGAATAAACAAAAAAAAAATGGGTTTTATGTGTTATTTAAAGTTTAAAGATTTTCTTGTAAATTTTCTGAATAGAAGAACTCAGACTTTTTTGAAACACAAGCTTAACTCTTGCTAACTCCTGTTAGAACAAACAGAATATCTCACCATGTTTTTAGTAAAGGAGTTCAAAGTCTAAATCAAAGGCATTCTTTAGGCTTCACATCAAAACTTCAAAACTCCTAGAGGTACAGGAAGCCAGCTATTACAACTATTACTCTTCCCCTATCAAAATGCACAAAATTGATTTCTTTTTCAAAATGCAACTGAGATCACTCTGCAAGCATGTTTAGGCAGAGAAATGTGATGACAGCTGATATTTAAATTCAAGACTATAAAGGAACTGCCTTCCACCTTCAATGAAAACAGCAGAGAACAGCAGAAATTGCTTTGAACTCTTACTCTCCAAAAGATTATACATATTAACTTCTTAAATGCACCACTACTCTCCTATACAATCCTGCCCTGTTACATTAACTCTTCCAGTCTCAGTCCTTACTGACCCCTTTGCAGTTCCTACCTTGGAGAAACAACATGAGGACACAGTCACAACATAATATCATGCAGAAGCATCTTTTCAGCACAGCACTGAGTTGGCAACGTTACTGTATCACCAGAAGTTCAATAACTGATGAGATAAGTTGCTGGAGTTTACTGAGTTTACAAATGCACCACCAGATTTGATGTAAACTGGTTACTAAATTATAATGTACTCTCAAGAGATAATTATTTCAAGAATGTAACAGTTTCTCATGTTACACCACATAGTCCTGCGAAAAAGACAAAATCTAAACTCAGTAAGCATTGAAAACTATGTGGTTTGAATTGAATTTAATATTTACAATACAAATTAATTTGTCTGAAAGACAACTGCTTTTGAATGCCATTTTTAAACAATCAGTATTTCAAGAGATTCTTCCTTCTTGTGAGTCTAAATTAAAAGACTCTTCCCTAGTTTTAAAGAGATTAGGTTGTCTATGATAACTTGTAGTTATTAACCATGATATAGCAAGACATATGATTAAGACAGCCCACAGGATCTTAAATCAAAAAATCATCTCCACCTCAAAGTTCATTGCTAATGCATCATGTCTGTTGCAGTCAAACAGGTATAGATGAGATCATAACTCATCACTTCACATGTTCCTGATGTTTTATCTCCCCAAGTTTCTGTCAAAAAAAGCCCCATCGGTGAAGACACTGGGGAAAAGCAAAGATAGTATCACACCAAAAAACTCCTTCTTGGAAAAGGTAGGTCTAATGGTCTTAAAAACTTCCCCAGCATTCTGACTGACTGAATATGATGGTAAAACTTTAAGGAAGACACTAAAGCAAAGGTGTGTGAGGTGCAATTAAGTTGAAGAAAATTCCCATTCCACTGGACTAAATTTCAAAGTTCAAGCTATTATTTTACTTTTTTTCCTCCTTATTATGGAACTTCCAATATGCTGCGAGTATTTTAAAACTTCACTGGCAGAGTAAAAACATATTTTACACCAGTTCTGCAGTAACCTCACTTCTGTGTGTTTTGACATTTACAATATATACACTAATTAGTCTGTTGTTTCAATGGAAAAATCAATTATTTGACATCCTCATTTATTTAGATGTTACTCCGTTCACAGATGCATGCGGACTAAACCCAGAATGGACCATTTCGTCCCCTAACCTCACCTCCAGAGACCACTGCATTTCACCCAGTCACTGCTTTCTAGGATATGGTCCCAGCACCTTAAGTTATGATCTCCACTCTTCTCTTTCAGATGTAGAATTAAATTTTTTCTTCTTTTTTTTTCCCCCAAAGAAGTGCAGAAAAATCGTTATGTGAAAAGATTACAGACAGCATAAACTGCCTGGTGTTAAGTATCTATTTTTGGGGTTCTTTGTTAACTAAATCCTGTGTCTGTTTTACTATTTTTGAGTCCCATATGATGTCAAGCCTTCCTACATCCAACTCATCCCAGTTGTACCTTTTGAATGTGAGAACATCAGCACTATTGCTGCCTTCCAAAATTTTACTCAACTTTAATATTAGCAAGCCAAATAATTAGTGTAACTGCCACTCAGTATAATCTCCAAATACATTCTACTTAGTCACTAAGAGGAAGTACTACTATCATTTGTAGACAGTGCCTAGAAGAGTGTTAGAAGCTTTAGAGAACAGTTGTAAACCCTGAGCCTTCTTGAAGAGCAAATGGCACAAGGCGTGACAGCCTGACACATATTACCTACAATATAAAATGTCTAAGCATGTGATAAGAGTGAAAAGCAAGGAATAATGACAATTTTGAGAGAGACCCAAAAGGTAGTATAAATTGCTAAAACAAAAGAAAGGAGAGGTGATAAAGAATATTAGGAGGGAGCAGAGAATGAGGTAGTAGGAAGGGAACAGGACAGGGCAGGGTGGGGTAAGGGATAAGTATCTTCCTCGACTATATATATATATCTATATAACTTCCACTATGACTTATTTTATACTGCATAAAATTATTACTTTTAAACTCATCTTGACCATATTTTATTTTATAATGCATAGAAACAAGAGTGAAATGATGAGTGGTGTAGCAACAAACTGTTCTAATCAGCGTTCCAAATTCAGACAAAAGGCAGTACAAAGTTAGGGAAGCATAACTTAACTAACAGTGCCTGGAGTCCTAGTTTACTCTTTAATCAAAAGCAAATCTTTTTGCCTGACCCTATAAACTTTAGGAATTCCTATATGTATCTCTATTTTCAAGAAGTAAAATCAATTCATCCCTGCAGCCCCAAAATCCAAATCCTAAATATATAAAGCTTTTAAAACAGTGTAAATCTGAGGTTATTATTTATAAAGCAGGATAATTACCTATAAAACACCACAATAGCCTTGTGAGGCTGATATTTACACGGTTGTGACTCACGGCCATCCATCTATTGCTTCCTCTTCCCTAGGCGAGCCTCCTGCCCCACATCTCACTCTCTCCCAGTGCCATACAGAGCCCACGCAGCTCAGATTCCTTAAGGTCTCCTTGTCAGAGATTTTGTTTCAGTCAGTGTGGCTACCCAATTTTTGCCATGTCTGTGCAATCAGTGACACAGCAACTGAGCACACAGAGGCCCGTAGTCAGTTCTGGACTGGACAGTGGTGGCTAACGGAGAGCCACTGTTCTCTAGCACACCCACCCTGCTTGCACACATCTTCTCCCCAGGGGTAAATCAGATGACAATGCCACACACATATTTAAAAGAGGTGTTTTATAGAGACATCATGGTAAAACTGCGATGCTTTGCAAATACATGAAAAGTTGGATGATTTCATAATGAAATTTCTCTTGGAAAAATTTGTCTTCTACTGGACCAAACTGTCCATGTCCATGAAAAGCTGAAATGCATGTCTTTTCAGAGCTGTGAGTCTGACTTTAGAAGGAGAGCATTTTATCTTTAGAATTGCTAGGCAAAGGAGCTGCTGCAAGTAGAAAAGTGTATCTGCACATGACACAAGCTGAAACAGAAATCTTTATAAATAATGGCAGCATCCTAACATCTCCTACATTTTTTTCTCTGTGCATCCTCTCAATACAATTCTTTGATATAGAAATAAAGCATAAATGAAAAGTAAAAAGGCACAAGACTGATCCCACAAATCAAACTGTATGCAGGAAATGTGCTGTCTAAAATCTGTTACAAAGCTTACACACACAAAACTAGATTTTATAAGAGGAAGGATGTGCATAATGTGAAGGAAGAGTCATCACCAAAAATTCTATGCTTGTATCCAAGACAGCCAAAAATCCACAAAGATAAAAGTTGAAAATATGTAAATATTCTTAAAACAGCAGAGAAATACTTACACTCAGAGTACAGACATAAATTCTCTGTCACACATTATGCATACTAAATATTATGTAAATACACATTCAAACCCCTTGACAAAAAGATACCTCCTAGTACATCATATTCAAAATGCATTCCAAGGGTCCCAAAAATTTCAGAAGAGAGACAAAGCATCAGAGTTAGCCACTCATCCTTTTTAAAGCAGAAACTCCGCTACAGGAACACAGTGCACAACTGTAGCTCAGCGTATTTCACAGACCAAACCAGGCCAAAGGAGAGAGCAAATCTGGAAAGCTTCTGCTTTCCATGCCATCATGTTCCAGCAAATCCTGGCAAGAATTCGTGCTGATCTGATCACTATTAGTTGCTACAGATTACAACTCAATACCATCTGCATTTTCTTTCCCCAAAAACAGTAAAACAAGCATAAGGAGAAGTTATGTATCTATTTTAAATCCACACATATTTACCCCAGGGAGTGAAAGGAACAGAATAAATAGTCCACATTACAGATGTGAGTCACACCACTTAATGCTCTTTTGGAAAATGCTCAAATACCACAGTGATGGGCACAGCACAAGAATTTGAAAAACACAAGATAGAAATAGAATTAAGAAAGGAAGTAGAGCCCAGGAACTAACCATTCATAGTGACACTCAATCACCACAAATTAAAAAAAAAAAATTAGGGAGAAGACATGCCAGCTGCTTTCTTCAACATTTGAACAGTTCTTGTGTTAATATCTCTAAATGTCAACTCTTGTTTTCAGCATCTTTTTTTTTATCCTGCTACATTCCTCCATGGAATTAAATGACACAATTTTATTGCTTAGACAGACAAAAATACCTTCCACTTCAAAAGGAGCTTGCCTTCGAGGAGAATTACACTTGAACAAAGACTGCAGGATTTAGCTCTATATTTATCTCTATGCAATAACAGCAGTTCATTCATATAAATATGGGGCATTTCTTTCTTCTTCTTTCTCTTCTCTTCTCTTGACAGAAGGAAAACATCTCTCAAGAGAATTAAACTCAGTAATACCTACCTAAAGATGCAGAACAATCTCTGATATTACTTTGCTGGAGAGTTGTTCTTAATAACTCTGTAGGTATTTTCAGAATAAACATGTACCTGATGGTTCAAAGACACACTTCATTTTAATAAAAATTAAACTGGTGAGTTCTTCATCTGACACCAGACCATGTCTCAGTATCCCCTAAAATATCTTAGGCTATCTATTCAAATTCCATTGACAACAGCATTTTCCTAAGAGAGCTGCTTTAGGCTATCCTTTCTGTATAAACTTTACACCATACCACTTCCCTCACAGCTTACGCAGAACTCAAGAGGACACTTTAGTGAGACATAAAGAGAAACTGAATATCACATAAAGTTTATCTTTAGAGTTGCTGAAGACCTCTCTTTTGTCGATTGTCTGCTTCTAAGATTCTGAGAACTACAAATGAAAACAGTTCTGTTTCATTTCTTAAGTTGGTTTTACCTTGCCATTGCTTGAGAACAGTTTATTCTTCATTTGCAAGCTTACAGGTTCAGGCTGATTCAAGTATCAGACTGAAATCATACCTTATTTTTGATCATAAATATTATTGTCCACAACAAAAGTTGCCAGAAACCTCCTTTAAAACTGTAATGCTATTAATAGATATTTAAACTGCAACTTGAATTCTTTGAAGACCTGCAACTTGCAACTTGAACTTCCATTTTCTTCACTGTTAAAGACTTTTAAGAGTACAGCAATTTTAGAAAAAACATTTTAATTTATTTTGGTATATCACACAATTTAGTAATGTAAAGAAGTCTAAATTGTTTGAAAATAGAAGTATTACAATAGCAAACAAATTGTAGAGCAAGAGATTAAGGGGTGGTGACAAAACAAGGTATGGCTCTTTATTTCCAGTGCTCACATCACACTGACATGTTTCAAAATGTTCACTGCAAAAATATCCTTTTTAAACAGCCTTTGAAATGTTTTTAGGAGATCACCTCGACATTTAGGAGCTGTCACACAAATGGTATCTGAAGTTTTTGGTACGACGCTAACAACAATGCAGTGAATCTTGGAAACAGGCTTCAAAGTCAGCAACGAAAGCCCAGAGGACAGCTTCCAGGTGCTGAGTGTGAAAGGCCAGCTGCAGTTAACATGTCCAAGGCACAACACTAATTTCGGTATAAAAAACCTCTTAGTGCTTCAGCTTTGTCACACTCATCAAAGTTACACCCACGATAGCAGCAGCTTTGCTTGTTTTTAAGCCATCAGAAGCCAGCGTGGTTGCTCTGCCACGGAGGGAGCGTAGTTTTGTCGACTTTACTCGGTGCCTCCCAGCCCGGCTGGGGAAGGACACGACCCACGCCGCGCACGGCAGTGGGATCCCCGCGCTCCACCGAGACCGGCGGCCCGCCCGGCGCTGGGGCACCGCACACGGGGAGCGACCGCGCGTCCCGGCCCCGCTGCTCCCCGAACACCGCCCGTGCCCAGCCGGGAGACCGCGGACAGCTCCCGGTGCTGAGCACAGCCGGCAGACGGCGGACAGCTCCCGGTGCTGAGCCGAGTGGCCGTGGACAGCTCCCGGGGCCGGTGCCAGAGCCGGGGCCGCCCCCACGGCCGTGCCCCGCTTCCCCCGGCGCCGGGGCTCACGCTTGGAAAGAGCAGCGGGGCGGGGGCGGGCGGCAGACACGTTGTCGGGGGAAGATGGCGGCGGTGGCAAACCCACCCAGCGAAGCGGCCGGAGCCCAGGCCCCGGCGGTCCCGCTCCGCCCGCCAGGGCCGCCAGCGCGGAGCCCGCCGCGCCCCCGAGACGGGGCCCGGTGCCGCCGGTCCGCCCCCTCCGGCGGCGCCGACCGCCGGCCCGACCCACCGCCGTCCTCCCGGTGGCACACGCCGGGTGAGGACGGCACCTGTGCGGCCATGTTGGGCGCCCGGCCCCGCCGGCGCCGGGACGCGCGGAGCCGGAGCCGCCCCGCGGAGCGCGGCCGAGGCAGGCGGAGAGCCCAGCCCCGTCTCTGCCGCTCCCGCGGGTTCCCCACCCCGCCGTGCCCCACACTCGCCCGGCACCAAGCACCCCTGCCCTCCCCTGCCCGCCCCGCTCCTCTCTCCCGCCCTGGCCGTGCCGCCCCCCGGGGCCGGGGCAGAGACTTCCGCGGCCGCGGGCCCGGGAGAACGAGGAAGGGATGCGCCCGCCCTTACTTGAGCACGGATTGCTCCTTCTCCTCTTCCTTCTTCTGGCGGTCCATGACGGCCAGGATGATCTTCCGCTCTTCCTCCGTGAGGTGGCTGAGGTCCGGCATCTCGGGCTGCGGGGCCGGAGGAGGCTGAGGAGCGGCGGGGCCGCTCCGGGGCCCGGCGGGAGCCGACATGTTTGGTGGGAGCTGCCGCCACTACGGGAAGCGCTGCCCGAACTCCGGCAGCACCAGCGGGAGCGGCCGGCGCCGGGAGAAGCACATACAAATCAATACCCTGTAATCAACCGGCAGCCTAATGACGGCCCCGCCGGGGAGGGGCGGGGTGCCCGTCAGCCCCGACCTCGCACCCACCCGCCCGGCCGCCGGCGGCAGCGGGGGGACGGGGACGGAGGGGCCCCGGGGGCCGAGCAGGGGGAGTGGGGAGGGGAGAGGGCAGCGCCGGGAGAGGAAGGGCCGGGGGCGGGGTAGGGAGGGAGAGAGGAGAGGGCAGGATTAGCCGCGGGAGAGCTGTGGTTTGGGTGCGAGCGAGATTATCCCAACCCCGAGCGCCCGGCGGGGAGACGGGGGACGGAGCCAGCGGCGAGGGGACAGGAGACGGGGGCAGCGGCTGCCGGGGGGGGGCGAGGCGGGTGCCGTGCGAGAGCGGAGCCCCGGCGCCCCGGGGCGCGCAGCAGGGGAAGCCCCAGCGGGCGAGCGCCAGTCCCGGCCGCGGCTCATAATTCCTCGCCGCCGTCCATGGAAGGGGCCGCGGGGCGCCGCGCCCGCCTCCCGCCGCCGCCTCCTCCCGCCGCCGCTCCTCGGCCGGGCCGCGCCGCTTCCTGCCGCCGCCTCGCTTGGCTGGTGCCCTCTCGGCTGCGGGATGGAGTCCGCCTAACCCATGGCATGGCGGAGAGCCGGAGTCACGGGAGGGGGCTCCGCATCGCCCCGCCGCCTCCCCCGCCCGAGCCGAGCGGCGCGGGGCGATGCGGGGCCCGGCTGCCGCCCCTAGCGGCGCCGCGCGGGCTGGCGGCGGGGGGCGGCGGGCGGCAGCTGCCCTTATTTATTTATTTATCCCTGCACGAAAAATGGACGCGATAAAAATCACGCGAGGAAGGACAAGGAGGAGCCAAGGCGCCGGCGTCGCGCTGGGAGGACCGAGCCCGGCGGCCGCGGGGGGGCCAAGGGGAGGGCGGGGAGATGCTGCGCTGCCGCCGCTCCCGCCGCTCCCGCCGCCGGCGCTGCCCGCGGGGCGGGCCCGGAGCGGCACCCGCTCGGCGGGGCCCGGGCCCGAGAGCAGCCCCGGAGCGAAGGAGCTGGCGGGGAGAGCGCCGGCCCCCTCGAGGAGGAGGAGGAGGAGGAGGCGGCATCGGGAAGGGCGAGGGGGAGGCGGCCCTGGAGGGCGGCAGAGCCCCAATAGCCCCGTCCGCTCGAAGGCCCGGCGGCGCGGTCCGAAGTTCGGGCTGAGAAGCGGAGAGCAGCGCCGAGGGGAGCGGGGGGATGGGCGCCGGGACGGCCTCCCTGCCCCAGGCCGGGAGCGACATCGCTGTTCAGCCGTGCGGGTCCAGCCCAGCAGCGCAGCTGATCCTCCATCGCCCACAAACGCCCTGCTGGGGTGTCCTTCGGTGTGAAATCTGCCCCACAGTCTGCCTGGACAGATTCGTCCCACCCAGAAGAGCAAGATTGTGACACCCATGAGAGAAGTCTGGAGAAGCAAGCCCTCCTCTCATGTGGACACCGGGTAGCGGTGGAAGAAACCTCTCAAAAGTCTTTTGTTACCTCTAAATCCCCCACCTGAGCAGTCATTTTAGTGCCAAGAAATTATTTCTGAAAAAAGTATCCTACAGTACCCAAAATGCCATCCAGACCAAATGAATGGAAAATACCCTATCCAAGAATGCCGAAGAAACAATTCAATCCAAATCTGTACATTTTCAATATACAAGTGACAGTAGAGTTCTTGCTGTTCTCTCACAAGACATAACTCCTATTTCACATCAATGTTGGTTGACGTCTAAGTATATGCACTTACAAATGTGGTTTTATAAGGCTTAGTTTGAACAGTTTGAAATCATACATTACTTCAGCTGGTGCTATTTGTAATGGACCATGACATCAACTTAATAACCAGGTGCAAAGGCCTGAGAAAAAAAGTCCTCTTCCTGAAACTATCACGGTCCTCATTAGTTGTATTTCCACAGAGAATAAATTCTAGGATGTAGCTCCACTAGCTGATGAATTCCACATGCGATATTGGGCTGAAAACATCATTCCTTTGGGGAAACAAATTCTGGAGGAACAGCTTGCCAGAAGGACATGAGAGATTGGCTCTGATAAAGCAAGCCTTAACAGTAATCCATACCTATTATCATGCACATATATTCATCGAAATTTAATTTTGTCTAAAAAATGTCATTGGCATCCTTAGCTGAAGGGAGCATGTTTCATTTCTTGATGTAAAATTATGTATAATAGACCCTTTGTTATTATACACAAACCATTGTGTAGACATTAAGCAAATTATATATATGCAGATATCCTTGTAAAACAAACTTTATGATTTTTCATTCAGTCCTGAAAGCATTCTGCTCTTTCAGTCCACATCACCTTCACCTTTCAGACTGGATTCCAGCCAGCTGGCTCTCACTGAATTCCTTGTGTCTTCCAGGCACTAGATAAATTTGGCACTGAAGTCAAAAAGAGAAGGAAATGTAGCATCCTGTGTCATCAGATTACCAAAGATGGTACAGTCCTTATCAAGCTATGAATGTTGAATAGAAGAATTAACTGCACTGACCCCTTTGGAAAACTACATTTTATCCTGGAGAAGTGGAGAAAAAGAGAAATCACTCAATCACTTCTAAGAATGATTAAAAAGAACCAGACCAGTTGAAAGCAATCTCTCCACCTTGTCAAGTTACACAGTTGGTTCAAAAATATTTCATGCCATGCCTCAACCATAAACACTAACAGTATTCAGGCTGTAGTTTTGATTGCAAGACATCACTACAGTCCTATGTGCATTGTTTCATTCATCTGAATTTCTTTACAATGGACATTTACCTCTGAACTTTCTGGATTTACAGTGACTGCTTCTGTGATTATTTCATTGTGCCTGTGATTTTTCACCCACAAATTACAAATACTTGCTCTCATCATGACTGTAGAATTTCAAGAGCTTTCTTTTCTCCTTGGTATTTGCTCTGTTCCCACTAAATCCAGTAATTGAAAAACTATAAACAAATAAATCCAGGGACAGGAATTGTAATCCCTTTGTATTATTTAGCTATTGGCTTTGAAAAGAGAGAGCAGATTCAGAGTGGATGACATCCTCAATGAATAAATGGTTCAACTTGACCTTTCTGTGCTTCTACCTTCTTTCTCCCAGTCAGTTCCACCTATCGTTCCTCACATTTTTCTGCAAATAAAATCAAACATCATTTGCTCATGTTCCTGTCAGCCTGCACAGAATTGTCTCATGTTGTTACTGTTATTTGCATGACCCAGGTGACATATTGATGAAAACATACTCAGAGCACGGACTTCTCTACCTACTCCAAAGTAATGGTGTCAACAATAATCTATAATCAACCAACAATACAAATTATTATCATGTAGTATGATCATTTACAAAACCGAGTTTTAAGGAGCATTCATTTGCAATTCCCTCATCTGTAAATTCTGACCTTCACGTTCACATGTCTCCAGGTACCTGCCCTTCCTGTTCCTCTCAGTTCTCATTCTGAACTCACTACCACATTCTGCAAAAGCAGATTCCCACAACTGTTTTACAATCTTCTGCTGAAATTGCTCTTCACTGGAAAATCTGCAAGTGAAAAATTCACTCCAGTTGTATATTAAAAGCACATGCTACTTTCTTTTGGTGGCTTCTCTAAGTCATCTAAATGTACTGACACCAGCAGAGTTATTAATATAAATTTTCTGATATCCTTTTTTCAATCTGTTTCTTTCCAATTCTGTTAGACATGAGAGGTTCCCAAGGAAATAGTGGCATTGTAACCTGGTTTTATATATCACCACAAAACATCTTTCACTAAGGGTCTCATTATACGTACTACCATTTCGTTCCTCATAGCAACTACAAGAGTAAATGAGTTGCTAGATTCAAGCATGTTAAGTATAATCCGTTCCTGAAAAGGAAATGCTAACATCTGCTTTATTATGTTTTGTATAAGGGAGAAATCCAGTGTAACTAATTATTTATGCTATTTTTGTCACAAGTTGAAACTTGGAAAACATCTTTATGTAGCTGACATGAGAAGAACTTTAAAGTATTCCATTATAGATCAGTCAGTAGCGGAAATTAAAAACATATTCTTGGTTTAAAATGTCCAGTACTCAGGCTCTCAATCAAGTTAGATGTATAACCATCAAGAAATGCATCCTGTAGGACACTTCCTGGGAGCAGTTTGCAAGGGGCTCTTCAAATTCCCATTGAGGAAGGACAAAACTACACTGCAGGAATTTATGATTCCCAGGTTGTATACTACATGCCATCAAACCATCACAGACTGGTTTTCTGGTGCAGTCTTGGATCTGTCCCAGCTTTCTCCTGTCTAAACTGAGAAAGCTCATTATATTGTGTAATGTGACCTACGTTGCCATTTGGTTTCTTTCATGAAGATTTTGCTTACTATGTATGCATTTTTTTTCTGCTCCAAGTAAATTTCTATTAGTTGGATACTTGCCCACAAGTGATTTGAAGAATACTAGATATTTATGGGTAGAAGTTAGTTTTCTTCATTTGTTACTCTCATTTCCCATCAAAAAGCATCCATAGTATAGACAGTATTGACCATATCCCTGTGTCAGCTGTACTCAATGAAATAGCCCCTCCCAATTTCCCTGTCAATGATCTGTCTGCAGTAGGCAGAAAAATACTGGTCTCTCAGCTACAGCCCCCACTTTTTCCTCCTGTCCATGCATATGATCAGTATCTTCACAGGGTCAGAAGAAGGGGGAAGCTCTTAAGTTGTTCTTAAGCTATGCTGAGAAGTACCCACTTCCAAACCCTTTTCCGTTTCAGGGAGTACCATTAACGAAAGCCTTTTGGATTAGAGGACTGAGGGCTCACCATGAGTACCATGGTAGCTGCTGAGGGTACGGAGCATGTTCAACCTTTTTCCTAAATGAGCTTGGGTAGTGAGAGATTGATTTGCCTTCCTTCAGTGGACTGAGGAGCTGGTGTCCAGGTTGTATTTTGAAATACAATATGGGAGAGGCGCTGGCACGTAGGTTTTCTTTAAGCTGAAAACTGAGGAAAAGCTCAGACCAGTTAGATTGTTTTCCAATTCAAGCCTGAGAGAGTTGGGTTTATTCAGCCTGAAGAACAGAAGGCTCTGGAAGACCTTACCATGACCTTTCAGTATCCAAAGGGGATCTATAAGAAAGATAGGGACAGGTGTTTAAGTAGGGCCCGTTGCAATAGGACAAGGGGGAATGGTTTTAAGCTGAAGGAGGGTAGACTAAATAGAAGGAAGACTTTTTTTTTTATTGTAAGGTAGTAAAACACTGGAACATATTGTTCAGAGAGGTAGTGGACTAGATGACCTTTAAAGGTTCCTACTGGCCCAAACTATTCTATGATTCCATGAATGGGATAACTAAAAACATGGTTTATAGAGCTTGTGATGGTTTGTCCAAAGCAATTATACACAGACATAGAGTTCATAAGTTTGTAAATATGAGCAATGCTAAAAACTTTCTCATGTCTCATTCCTGCAATTCTGTTTACATGCTCAGTTTGAAATACTCTGAAATAAGCGTGACATATAACATGCTGAATTCAAGGTGCAGGCTAAAGTCTTTACAGGATCTTAAACTTCATCCATATTTTCTGTCTGAATTTAGCAGTTCAGTTTCAATTGTTGCTCCGTTAGTGGGTTGAAACTCAGAAGAAATTTTGAAAGAAGCTAAAAAATTGCTGCGTATTTAGAATTCTTCAGTTATACACTTCTATCTGATTCTTGACCTGTAACAGCAATGTTTCTAAATAACTGGGCAGCAAGTTAATTCTTATATTCTAACAGGCCTGACAATCCTAAGTCAAGGATTTTGTTTTCAACAGAGTAGCTATTGTTCAGCTGCCTTCTAACCCTCTTCCCCGACCCTTTCCACATTTCCAAAACTCAAGCTGCTTCAGAAGAAAAAACAGTATTCTTAAGTCACATGTGATGGTTTGGGTTTTTTCATTCAGTCATAAGATTGTCCTTCAGAGCTGGTACAGAATATCCTGTTCCAGATCTCAGGAATATATTCATTCCTATTGTAGTGACATCTTCAGAGTACCAACTCCTGATTTTACACAAGATAGAAATGATTGTTTGCCCTATTTTTTTCTTCTTTTTTTTTTCCCCCCACGGACTGTGTTATGTGATTCTCTATCCCAATTCATTATTAAAAGTAATAATAACATCCTGAATTATCATAATCAGCATCATCGTCATCATCATTATCATTATCAGTGTTATTACAGTCATGCCTAGAAAGCCTAGGCATATGTGAAGAGTCCAGTGCCATAGAAATTGATAGAAAAAATAGCACAGGCAACAGCCTGTTGCCACAAAAAGCTCAGAGAGCCATAGACAAAAGGCTCAATAAATGCACTGGGTTGAAATCAGAAGACAGCAGTAAGGTAAAGAGAAGTGGAGAAGTGGAAGATGACTATTTCTTCATGGACATTATTGTAAGATGGTGTTAAATTGATCTTTGAAGAAAAATGAGACATGATTTGGGAGGTGGAGCATCACTGCTGGAGTAGAACTGATTAAGGTTTTCCCAAAGTAGCACTCAGGTGGGAAGTTCTCAAAGTAACATCCATCCATGTGAAACCAGCCCATTACTAAGGTCTTTCCTTCACTGCAAGCAGTTTGAGCTGTGACCTCTGTTGGCAGGAGAAAGAAAACACTGGTTTTCCTTGAAATCCAAAGTCAGCAGGACTTTAAGTGTTTGGATTTTCAACTACAGTTGATTCTTGCAGACCTGGAATATAGCAGCTTTGATAATGAGAACATGCCTGAAAGGGATGATAGTTTAAGTTTAGCATATGGTATTTTCTATCTGGAACTTTACCTATCTAGGTTTCACATCTGCAAAATTACCAGAAAATTGATCGGGAAGTTCAATTAATTCAAATAACACATAAAGGCAGAAGTGGTAGCACTGCAAAATTTTTCCCAAAAGCATAAGGGTACAGGCAATTTATTTTTTCTTTTTTTTAATTCAGGCAAACACTCAATACAATTTTAGCTCCAGTACACGAACAGAAGAGCTAGTATTTTATGAAAGTTCATTTTATACTCCAGAGACAGAAAGCACTAGAATGATGAAAGCTAAAGTCTAATCGAAAAAAAGAAAATTCTTTATTGTGTATAGAGATCATTAGCACTTAATTGACACTTTCTAGTACTGTTTCCCTTAAAAAGCTCCCCATGAGATGCTAGCTGACATACCTCGGATAAAATCAAACTGTGCAGCATAAAAAGTTTATGAACAGTCTTAATCAACCTTAATCAACTTTGGCATTTTACTAGGCTAAGGGGGAAATTGCATTAGGCCAAATGAGAGTCAGCAAATGCACAGTAACATGATGATGGCTGCTTTGTGTTCAGCTCTCAAGACCAGAGTTCTTAAAAGTAAAGTATGATTAAAACAAGATTAATTCACTAGCTACATTAATATAATTATGTTCATAATGAGTTCCTAGTAAGTAGGAAATCAAAACATTCTGAGAAGGAATTCATATGCACAAAAGCTTTGTTATTTTTATTAGCAATATTAGCCTAAGAAAATATGCAACCAAGTACAACTATTACCTTCCCTAGGCTACGGTATCTTAAAAATTGATGTCAAAGGAATATGTTAGGACTGCTGTCAGACAGCAAAGATATTTAAAACATTACTGGATGATAACTTTATAATTTCATTTTGAGCTTTTCCTGATGATAGTGAGGTATGAGAAGCAGCAGCTTGGGTACATTGTCTGGTTTCGTAGTGGAAAGGAAAAAAATAATTCTCTACAAAGAACTGTCTTGCAAAGGAAGAGATGGAAGAGAAGTAATAAAATATGAGCTCATTTTTGACATTTCATCCTGCATTTCAAAGTGGTATATCAAATTTAAAAAAAATAGTGAAATTCCTTCTTTGAATGTAAAGGGAATTATTTCCCAGTGTGCAAGGAATCTCTTAGAGTGACAATAATTTAGACAGCTGTTAAAGCCTGCCTTGTCTCCTACAAAAAGGACTACATCCAGTATAAAATTAGTGGATGCAACTTTAAAAAGCTGGTGTTTATGATTTGGAAAGGAAAAGAATAGAACCAATAACTACTCCAAGAAAGTATGAAACACAGAGCTAACACTGCTGCTCAGCCCACATGTCATTAACCACCCAGTACCGTTCAGATTAGAGCTACAGAACTGATGTACCACAAAGCCCAAACAGGATACACTTGTGCAGAAAGACTTCCCAGCTTCATCTCTACTTTTCCACAGGAAATATTTCCAAAGCAAATTGACATGATCTCCCACAGAGCAAAATGAGCAGGCATTGACACTTTCTAGCATCAACACCACAGTGGATAGAATTTGTTCTACACCTTAATATGGCGAGCAATAAAGCTGTGGCACGTGCTAAAACAAGAAGGTATCCAGCTGCACTGAGGGTCAAATGTTTATAGTTGCTTCAGTAAAGCAGTCCTGTCCTTACAATGCTTCTCATTACTGTACTTTTCTCCACAACAGTGGCTAGGTTAATAATCTTGTTTGCTTTTCACCATTGTGTTAGCAGTAAGTACCCAAATAAATTTCTCTAGTTATCTGGGTCCGTACTTTCCTATATTTCTGTCTTGAATAAAGGAAGAATCAGGCCCCTCCAGCACGGGTTTGGAGAGGCAGGTCCTGCTTCACCAACCTGATCTCCTTCTGTGATGGTGTGACCCACTTAGCTGATAAGGGAGGGCCTGTGGGTGTTGTCTACCTGGACTTCGGTAAAGCCTTTTAGCCTTGCACCTAACGTGCAGAGGATGACAGGCCAGCTACAACACTGCTGACTCACATCCTGAAAGCAAAGAGGACATACTGGACACACAGCTGTTTGCTTCTCTCACAAGGAGCTACTTCTCATTTCTAGTCAGAAGGTTGCCTGCTCTGACTTGGTCCACCTGAGGTAGCATCTTCAGTTTTCACATATTCATCTGCTTTTGCCCTGAAGTCCACTGTTACTGTACACGATTTCATATCCAGCAAGCATGTTTTGTGTCATGTTTCTTTTCTATCAGTTCATAGGATAAGAAGGACATGCAAAGATGGCTCAGTTTTGCTTTATTCTCTCACAGAGTATCTTCAAAGGGCCAAAAGCAAATCTGTTCACTACCTGACTAAACCCTTTCGTAGAGAGGAGTACATTGTCTCTACTTGACAATGTCCACATGTCCTTAAAAATAACATTTTATTGCAATCGGACCTGCTTCCTCAGAAGCAGGACGAAGGTAGCATGAAGAAAGTAGCACAAATTATCCTGTTTGTGTACACATATTTTTCCTACTTGACTCTATATCATGTATATACTGATTGCCTCTTGTACTTCTCCAAATTTGATACAATGAACTCCACACTATTTTTGAGAGAGAAGAAAAATCAGCACAAGATTTTTTTCCCCAAAATGGTGATGCTACATGAAGTAAAAAATATATGACAACAGAGTAGGGTGCAACAGAGCTAATCACTTGAGAAAGAAGATCTGCAGTGATAGGAGGCAACATTTGCATGACTCAAGAAGGAATAGAAATTTCTACAGGGCATGGATTCATGAGTCAGAATCACATACAGAAAATAAGCAATGGACAAATTTTGATTTATAGAAATATATTCTATTGAGAGTTTCTGTTAGGTGGACCATAAATTACCTGAACTTCACTCTTGTGCTTTATAACATCACTGAAACGTCTTGTAATAGTCCATCATGTGTCTTTATTTTTCCTCATATTCTCACACACACACAACTGTAGGAGTCTACAGGACCTGAAAGATTATTTAAGTACTGAAAGGACTTAATTTATCAGATTTCTAATCACAAGACATTTAGAAGCATTTTACATCAAGGCATTATGTAAAGAAAAAAAAAAATTAAAAAAAAAATAGTCCACCAGACAACACATAACAGTTGTAGTATTTTCTATGTAAATGAAATTAGCTGATGGCTGAGAATAGGATTTTCCAAATCCTCTAAGCACCAGATATGAACAAATAGAGGAAAGCTAAATTAACCTGCTTATTTCTAAGTACCCTAGAATATAAATTGCCAGAATTATGCAAAGTACACACAGGCGCGTGCATGCACACACCCCCCACACAGAGGCAAACCCACATTTTCCCCCATGACAGAACCTAGTACCTTGCTGTGTTGGGTTGCTTAGGAGACTCTGATCCAAGGAGTTATGTCAGCAGGATTATGTAAGCTCCCGACAGGTCTACCACGGAAGGCTGGGTGCATCAAAGATAGAGGGAAGACAGAAATTTCTCTCTTGAATCTTCAAGCGTGGGAGCTGGATGCAAGGCTGACCACCTTCCTCTTTGGAAATATTACTGGCTAAGCCTTCGCTTTGTCTCCATGACAATTTCCTTCTGAGTTCCTTGGATTAGTGGATAGCCCCAAACAAATATGTGAAACAAGCACCAGTCCAATCCTGCCTCAGCAAGGAGCTCAAACCTTGAAGTAGCTGCTGCTCCAGAGTCACTCCATCTTACGTAGAAGATTCTGGCATGTACATACAATGCTGCAAGCAGGAAAAATCAGCTCAAGTTATGAGGGAGATGGAAAATTACAGTATTGATATTCCCAGCATAAGTGGGTACAGATGGTCAGGAACAGATTGTATCAAATTGAAGAACAATAATAAAAGCATGAACTACTGAGGTTCCCCAGCTGGAGGGAAACACAGAGTTGCAGTGATTGTGAGTGACACCATGTAAAGAGCCCTGTAAGACAGGCGAGGAACCAATTAGTGGCAAAGCAGCAGGTACACAGTTCAAGTAGGTGAGGATGAAAACCCTCCAAATGCTACCATGATACAAAACCACTTTCTAAAACATCTTACAGAACCTTATTAGCAGCAGCACATCCTCATTGACATGGCTGGGCACGAATGGCGAAGTAGGGAGAACTAATTATGGACTAAACATGACTTGGGTATCTGGAATTTGTTCTCACAGCAACACACAGCTTATCCAACTTTGATAATTAAATCATCCCTTGATAGGAAGAACATGGTCTTCTGCCCACAAAATCACATCAGACTGGCTGTAATAAAACATAGGCACAACAGTTTTTGCTTGTTCAATGAATGTTTGGGCACATAAGTTTTAGTTGCCAACAGTGAGTATGACATATATGCTGCCATTGGGAAAAATAAATTTAAGTCAAATACTTGCAAAAGAAGAAAGTAAGAAAATGACCACTCAAATGTATGGGGTTTAAATGTCAGTTCTTAAAAAGCCAATTTTACCACTGACAAGCATAACTTTCAGGATCACAGAAACAACATTTGAGTATCTTTAGCAAAATGTGTTAGTAGAATTAAGAATTTCCTGGTATTTTTCAGTGGCTAGAAATTGGAGGGCTGGGTCACTGGAATGCTGTGGAGTGAAAGTATGAGGGAGGGTGGAGAATTTCCCAAACACTCAGGAAAAAACACCATTAATATGGAAAAAGGGAATAAATGTTTATGAAGAAAAGAGAATCACATTGGTAGGCAGCAAAAAGGGTTCTTGCTTTTAATCATAGCTAGAATAAATAAATAAAAAATCAAAGGAGAAAATACCATTACCATCAAAAAACCCCCAAACTATCCCAAATTAAAGCAGAGAGGAGACTTCCACTTCATACTGAAACTGTCCTATCACCTGAAAAAGAATCAATTTGGCTAATTCAAATCAGAAAATAACTGCGAAAATCATCTTGCATTAAGCTGAAAGTAGCTTAAAAATGAAGAATTGGAAGGCACAGAGTAAGGTAAACCAGTTCAAATCTGCTCAAAGAAGGCAGCAAAAAGGAACACAAAATGATGCCCTAAATCTTGAACTGAGCACAGGAGGATGAATCTACTTTAGAAGAACATAGAAAAAAACCCTCCAAAACTACCTGAAAGACAATTTTAGTGATTGTAAGACTGACAAAGCATCACAGTCCCTCCACAGAAAATTCTTCTACATACTTACACTGAAGTGAATTTGCAACATCACTGCATCTTCAGGTACTTCAAGAACAGATTACTTCTGGCGGTCTGACCTTATGCTGACCATCTTTTCAGGCTGTGCACTGAACAAACAATGCACAGCAGCAACACGTGACACATACCAAACATATTGTGGTTGTCTGGATTGTGTTGTCTTTCAGAATGTTTTCAAGGGGATCGCTGAAAGTTTTTGTGGTTCTGTACAATACCCAGAAAATGTTGCGGTTTTCATTAAGACACCAGATGAGCCAAGATCTCTAACCAGTTGGCTTGAAGTTAATACTGAAATTCCTGTATTTTGGAGTTAACAGATCTTCAAAATGGTGAAATTCTGTGATCAGGTCACGCTCATGTAGGTCTGGACATTGCTGATGGTATCTGCTTCCTGGAGACATTGATAAAAAACATGCTGCTAAAGAACTGTCAGAACTGAATAAAATGTCCTGAAGTCAGAGAGTCAATAGACAATGGTGAAAACCAGTGTGAGGGAAGTCTTGAGAAGTGTTATTGGCTCACTTACTAAAACAGCAACTTTCGCATGATTGCAACTATGAGTAAATGAGTCAAGTGGAAAGCCTTGCTTTGCCATGGCCAGCCTCCAGCAGGGAAATCTAACGCCATCACAACAAGCTAGGAGTCTTTTGTAGCTATGCATTAAACATATACCTGTCAGCATTGGTATTCCTCTTGGTTACTCAGAGACATAGTTGCAGCGAACAGAGCAGGATCTGATCTTGGGCTGGACACACCTGTACATCGTGGCCCAAGGCACCTGAATTTTGGCATCTCCAAAGCCAAGGAAACCAGAGAGACATTTTCAGCAGAGTACTCACTAAAGCAGCAGTTTTGCAAGAAAATTTGGAAAATTGTGACAGCATTGGCTTCTGATAGTACAGCTTCAAGCCAGCTGAAGTCTTATTCTGGTGATACAAAAAGTAGGTTGAATTAAGACAGATGGATAAAATGAGAACCTGACTGACTTGCAGTTTCTTCTTTCACGTATCTCTCACTGAAATACTTAACTGGTTAGTTTAGCAACCCACTGCACACTATTTCAGCTTTTCCTAACTTGTGAATAAAATCTTTGGTTAAAACATTTTAACAAAACTTAATAGATTTTTAAAGCATTTAGTTCTGATTTGTTCTGCCACATTTTTCCATGCCTGCTACCGTGACTGCATCTCTTAGTGTGACCACATATTTGAATTTTGGCTCAGTCCAAATTCACCATGACAGTTTTTCAGTGTAGAGAGCTCAGACAAAAATCTCTGTCTAGGGCTGTTCACCTAAAAGATTCTCCACAGAATAAGGCACAAAACGCATAAAGGTATTTGTCTTTTGAAACAAATTATTACACATTGTCCATAATTTAAAGAACTGTCACTGAGCCAGATTCCTGGTTTTATTCTTTTTATTCCTGGAGGGAAAAAAAAAAACCATCTTTTGACTAAACTTTAGTTTCAAATCACATTTAGACACCCAATTACTGCATTAAGTTTATTCCACAGTTTGACATCAATATCATAATCCAGTTACCTACCCCATGCTGCTTTAACTTGTGATAGTAAACATTTTCTGTTCAAGATATTGTACCGCAGCCACTGGACAGCCATAACTGATAGGATTATGTAAAAACAGCGGCTTATCACGGATGTCCTAACATTTTCTGATGTTAAATACTCACTTGAGAATGACGCAACTGCAAATATTGCCAGTGGTTTTGTTTGCCAAGGTTATATTTTGCCTTCAGTGATGCAAAAAACCACAGGCTCTATTCCTGTAATAGCTGTTCTATAAATATGACACCTTTAGATACCCAGCTGAGCCAATGATTCTTTTGCCTTCAGACTTAAACGCTGGATTATCCCATTTGTGAGAAAAAAAATAGGCACTTTAGATATTTCACCTTACATTCTTATAGCCTAAGAGAGAGTGAATTTTCTCCATCATCTTCACTCAAACTGAGTGAGAAAACTACTCATGTGCTCCTTTCTTTTCCACCTTGCAGCTCCCCCAACTCCTGCCACACCAAACTCCACCTGTTTGGCCAGTTTGCAAAACATTGTTATATTCTGGTAATAATCCTTCCTCTTTGGCTCTCCCCTCTTCTCATCCTCCAAGCATTTTTGAGACCAGGTTTCCTTTCCCTTAATACATCCCAAATACTATGCCCACCATAGCATAGGTTCATAGGCATCTGCTGATGGTTAAAGCAACCATAGCTCTTCAAGAGCTTAACAATCCTCATTTCTGGAAGGATTTCAGGGTAGTATTCCACCAGATGTTATATGGTAGAAATAACCTCAAGAAAGAAGTATTTTCATTTTCTGATTAGCGTTTGCTAAGTGATACAGCCAAGTCAATGATGACCATAGAGAAAGCAAGAATTTCTGAGGAGCTATTCTGGGAAGCAGGGATGTGAAGAGAACAAAGCCAGAAGAGAATGAAAACCGTAACGCTGAAAAATCTGTAATCCTCTAATAAAAACAGTTTTACAAATAGGAAGAAGTGATTTCATCCTCAGGTACTGTTCAACCTCTACCCTAGATCTCAAAGTGCAGAAAAACAGCCAGCAGCTGTTCTTGCAGGACAGAGTGAAAGGGAAATGAGTAATGACCGAATGCTGCTGCCTAGTTACTCAGGCATGTTTGCCCCAGATAGCAAAAGCAGGAGCACCCAGACTGGGACTCTGCAGCTGTTGGTAAGCTTTGGCTCTGCCATGAGCTAGTGGACCTGTTTCACGCAGGTGTTTGATGCAGATGTAACAGATCCCCTATCCCTTGCTACATCCCACCATTCACTTGTACCTTATGCAATGACAGTTTTCAGACACTCTTTTGTAAATTAATGACATTTCCCAAGTTGCTGAAAAAAAAAGGTCATATTCTACAATTAGGTTCTCAGAAAAAAAGCCACATCTTCAAATAATTCCATTCTGATGGAATACAAGTTAGAGGCTCAGATGTCAGTCTTGCAATAAATACGTGAGTGCAACATGTCTACTAAATCTATATTAAATCTGTGGGTTTCTATCCTACTATGTTTTTTAATCACATTTTTACAATGACAGTCAAAATATGATCTCCATCCATTTATCTTCTTAATAATCAGCAGAGCTCTTTTGTCTGCTGAAAGATCTTTGGCTTTGCCCACACAAGCCCTAAAAGTAGAAAAAATGATGCAGCATGCTCTAAACTCCTGATCATTTCCACCTACCCACTGAACACACATTGTTTGCATCTGCTGAAACTGTTCCAGCCTTGGATAAAATGAAATCACTAAGTATACTAACATTTATTAACATAAGAAAGTTTTCAAAACCCAAGATCTTCCACTATATATTCTAAAAAACCCAAGAGATCCCAGATCAAACTTTTAATGCACTAAAAACCAGTAGCTCTGCTTAAAAGTCAGTATAACAGTAATTACCCATTACCTTTGAAAATAACTCCTTAAATTTGTTTCAAACAGCATAAAGAACATAATCTTCAACTGAGGAAATGTGTACTTTTTTCATTTAACATAATAAGGAATTACACTCTCAGTGGTTTTTACTTGGTGGTATTTGAACTATGATCTTTGATTTTGTCCTAGAATTCTTCACATACCTTTTAAAGTCCCAGAAGTCCTAGGTGGGCACATCACAGAGTCTTCTTTCTAATTAAGGTCCCTCTTCTTCAAACGACTTTCCATCTTTCTCTAGTATAACACTGAGCTTGTTTCCCAAAACCGTTATCCAGAAATTTCTTTGTCCTCAGTTACAAAATCTCATTCATCTCCCTTCAAACATTTTTTGACTTTTGTGGTTCTGAAGAGCAGACAAGAACTTAACAGAAAGTGCAGAAGGTATTCACTTCTCTCTGGTCTTAAACCTAATTGCTTCTGTGTGCAATTCTGGCTAAGCCTTGATAGATATTCACAAGTTAACTAGCCACCTTTTGTATCACAATATGAATTATAAAACAAGGTTTTAAATAATAATATAAATGTCTGAAGGATGGGAGAAACATCTCCTGAAATAATTATTTATGTCCACTGAGTACAGATCAGGTGAGCAAAGCTGTTCACCGCGCCTGCACTGCAGACATCTAAGGTTAAGCAAGATGAATTCTACTGCATCCACCACATTCTTGGTCCACTCAACTGGGAGCAGAAGGTACTGTAGGGATACTTTCATATAACAGAGCACATTAGGTTATTTAAAGGCTAAGCCGTTAAACACAAAGCCATGGCAAGGATCAGAAGAACAGTTAGTTCTTCTAACTAGTGAGTGCAGAGACTCACTAGTCCTAAAAACATGAAAGGGGAAACGATTCAGACCACTGCTCTCCTGGTGCAAAACCCACTAAAGAAGTGTAGGAAATTCCCTAGCAAACTGAGAGACTACCTAAAGGCTTATAAGACTTCTTACAGGATACAGGGGAATAAGAATTTAAGGACAGAACAGAGAGAAGTTAGGGACTATGTAAAATTTATTACAGATTTTATTAGGGGATTGCAGCAATGTGCAAAACTCACTCCAGGATGTTTAAGGGAACCACCAAAGGTACATAAAGGGAGGGACTAAGGTAGACTGAAGAGAAATAAGCATGGAGAACCCAAAGACAGAGGATAAAGGGGGCCAGTCCCATGTAGACAGCTTCCCAATTACACTTCATGGTGTGTCTTCCACTTCACTGCTGCAGCCCACCCCACATTCTCACTGCACCCTAGTTCTAACTGGCCTTGTGTGCACGTACCTGTCATGGCTAGCAAACTTCAAGTGGGACTAGCCCATGAGCAGGACAGTAGGAGTATGAGCCAGTGGAGTGGGACCACATGCCTGAGGGACCTGAGGATCCAGGGGCCAGCAACTGGGAGACAAGGGCTGGACTGGCAATCACTGCCTGGACTCCTGCCTCACACACAGCAGGTACCAGAGCCCCACAGAAACCACCTGCAGGTCCATGCACACAGGTGAGGTTCAGTCCTGGCCAGCTGGAGAGAAGGAAGAGGGCACAGCAGCAACATTGGAGCACAGCCCCTGTTTACACAGGTGCCAGTCCAGGCACTGCACTCTGCCCCTGGGGATTTGTGGCTGGTGCGTTTGTTGTTTGTATTGTGTGGGTGTGCACAGGAGTACTGGTTTGTAATGTTACTGGCTTGCTGATACAGAATCACAACAGCCTGGGGTCTTTTGGCCTGGGAGAAGAAAATGACCCTGGTCCTAAAGGCCAGGGAATTCTCCTGCAATGAGCACAGTGAAGAATGTCTACATCAACATTGAAAAATAAAACCTGCTGTCAAATTTTTTTAGTTGGTCTAAAATTTTTACATATTCCATATGTAAATTCCATACCTGAGAGGCCATTTATCTTGTTTTAAACATCTAGAACATACACGAAGCCAAAGAAATTATTTTATTCAAGTATCTGTTTCATTGCATAGTTTAGCTACAACAAAACAGGAATAAAACATTGGTGACCCTATAGCTGCTCTATTATGAAACGTCTAAAATTTATCAATCCTATGAACATTGATTTAAGTATTTCTGCATTAAAGAAGGTATTTCTGTTTCAAAATTCTCTTTGAGTATCTTTACAAAGTAAAAATACATGCAGAAATTCTTTTTTTTTTTAATCAGCATGTATGTAGGCATTGCATTGACTTAGAAAATAAATCATCATCTTCCTTTTTTCCCCTCAATGACACCAACATTTTGAAGGCAAACACTAATATTTTTCCTTATTATTATTTCCTTAATTATTCCTTATATTTTCAGTATCTCATGTGATGCTAAGGATTTTATATTGCATACACTTGGGTACATACACATGCAGTTGCATGTATCCATATTCTTTTTACATATAATGATTTCAATAAATCTAGGTAACTCCTTTAAGGTGCTCACGATGAGGTCTGATTACACCTCTCAAATGACCAAGGGGAAAAAAACCCCACAAAACCAAACTACCAAAGTAAAAAAAAAAAAAAAAAAAAAAAGATTAAGAGCTCCAGCTCCTATACTTTAATTTCTAAACCATTTCAGTAATGGCCTGTGGCAGACTTACACATGAGCACTTCTTGCAAGCATACTACATTTAAGTAAGTTTAAAAACCCAACTCTGAGTATTGTGGCATTATGTACTTTAGCTGGATGGCCACAAAAAGTGTCAGAGACAAACTAAAAGGGTTTCCAAAAAGGATAAATCAACCACAGCTAGCCCAACAGTGTACAAATCCATGGCCAGGGATCTTCAGAACTGACAGACTGCAAATGCCACCTGCAAAATTCCAAATGACTGATTTCCAACCAGAAAGCCCCAACCCACACCTACACTGGCTTTACAAGTGTGTTTCTAAAGATAGTAGCAAGATCTGATTCTGGAAAAAGCAGACTTTTTCCTGGAATTCGAAGAGGGCACTAAGACAGATCTCTGTGTTAAGACCACACCCACTGAAGTTGGAAAAGGAATTCATAACCAAATGTACAGACTCAAGTACCCTCCTCACTTTAAAATTCCTTTTTTCAGCATGATGTTAAAATCTTTCTAGCAATTTTTAGCCAACCCTGCTCCTCTGAGTTGCACCACTTGGGTCCTGTCTGAAAACAGCTGTGCACAAAGGTCTTGGAACATAAGGAGATCTTTTGGCCACAGCTCATGCCATACTGCTCACACCAGTACCACACCATAACCAAACTTTGGAAATGAAAGCTCTCATTAGAATATTCAGAGTTCTGCACCAAAGCTCACAAACTCCAAGCAGCAGGGCTTGCTCAAACCAGGAGTATCATGACTCAACAAATCAAGAACCAACGACTTCAACTCAAGCTAAACTGACAAGGCTGAAAATTTTTAATCACATTTCAGAAGATTAGTCTGGTTTTGCAAACTGTGCAAGACTTGACTACAGCTGTGTCACCAGCCATACTTTGGACTGCATATTCTCCCTCAATTTTTTCAGTATTTTAGGAAGGAAATAAACTGTATTTGGCACAGAGTGCACTATATTAGTACAACGGGCACAGAGCCAGCATCAGTCTATTCCCTGATCTGTTCCACTCCTTCTCATCATCCTACTTATAGCTCTTCAGATTTGCTTCTCTTCCTGCATCACCCCATAAGGTAAGTGGTCCAGAGCAAAAGATACATTATGGCCTCTTTTCACCAAAGCGCCATAATTTTGCTATGATAATTCAGGAATCTTGCCCAAACAGTACTGCAAGAGACAAGTGAAAGAGTAAGAACTAGAAATGCATATGGATTAGTGTCAGTATCAAACAGGATACTACAGGAAGGCAAGTGCTCAAAGTGCTCAATTTCCAGGTAAAAAAAAAATAATTTAATCGAGTTCATAATTATTTATTTTTTTTTGTGCATGAACTCTAGTGCAAAGGTTAAAGAAGATCTTTTTGTACAAAAGATGCTAAGCAAAATTATTGTTATTACATATCTCACCTGTCTGCAAGAGAAGCTTTCATCCTAGACAGCCTGGTTGAATTCCAGCATCATTTTCTGATCACCTTAGTATCTTCAGTAAAAGGTTAAGTTTATCCCACAGGAAGAGAAGCAGAACATTTCCCAGACAAACAGCAGAGGAAGTTTGGGCTACAGGTACCTACCTTGTGAAGCATGAAATTTTTATTTTTCTTCTATAAACTTCAAATAGAAGGCTTATGATAAATCTCATCTAAAGAACTTTGTGTGGTTTATACAATTTATGTTATCTTTCATCTAGATTTTAGAAGTTTTAAATAAGTTAAAGAGAAAAAGTTATTCAACTATGTCATTGTCAATTTTAGGAACTTAACAATCTGAAGTTTTATCAAGTTATATAACAATAGTTAAAAAGACAGAACAAAATTACGTTTACAGATGTCGGAAAATACTGAGGAATTCCTTTTGGATAAAATAAAAATAGTATATTGCATGTAAGAAGTATAATGCAGGATATTTGTAAGTTGGAATAATCAAGATCTAGTCCATTGCCTTAAGGTCACTTGTTTTCTTTATTAAATTTGTTTGAATAAAAATTAAAAACCAGAGAGCATAAGGGCAATCGATTTTATAACTCTGTTTGGAACAAGCGTGGGTTTGCTTTGATAAATAAGAATCTATTTCATCCTTTTTCTGTAGTAACAATACCAAGGAATAAGAGTGGAACTACAGACATTCTCCACCAAGTTATATGCTTGTATCAAAAGGGTCAAACTCCACTGCAACACACAGTGTCGGGGCAGGAACATCAGACAGACAAATGGCAACAAAAGGTTACGGTGGTAATTCTCGTAAGTACCCAAAGCAGATGAGGACTTCAGAAGTCAGAGCCACGTTCCTGGAGCCATATGCTGTCTTACGAACGTCCATCAAATTTTGTAGACTGTATTCGTTCAATAGTGACATTTTTCTTTCATTGTGACATTTTGTACATGCAAAAACAATTATTTCACTACGGCCACAATATGTTTCTTCCTCTCTGACACAAATGGCACAGATCCCGGTTTGCTGTGCTTGCGACGATTCAGTTCCCTAGAAACAAAAAAAACCCAGAAAAATGAAACTCAGTAGTCAGCACAAAAGTTAAACAAATAATAGCTTCCTCCTCAAGGTACTAATGGAGACACCCTACAAGTGAAAAGTTAAGAATTGCTTTTTTTTTATTAATCAGTAGCCACATATTCCTTCAGGAAGAAGTACTGTCCCTTTTAAAGTAAATTTAAAGTTGGTTAATTTAGAAGTTTAAAATCAAGCCTTTTTTTGGGAGCTCAGCTTGATTTTCATTTGACAGAATTGGCTGTTCAAGTCTCTAGAGTCTTTCAGCAGATAAAGAGACTAAAACCCTACACTTCTTAGTTTAGCTTTGGCTACAGCAAAGTATGCCACCTCCTGCTCCTAGAAGTTCCAATATGGCAATGATCCAGGTGACAGCAAACATTCATCATGGAGTCTCACATTATATAAAAAACCCAAGACAACACAAACGCACAAAAACCCCACCACACCAAACACAGCCCATTCTGTTTCCATTGCCATGTTGCATCACGTCATGCTTAACCAAGCATTATGGCTCTTTCCAACACGGTATTTGCACTTTGGGGAAGCAGCCAGTCCTCCCTGACGCTGGCACGTGTCTGCATTTTCCTTATAACCAATCCAGTAGTCCATGATCACTCCTTCAGATGTTAAAAGTGGCTCACACGCGTTCCTCCCACACGCTGTATCTCCACCACTCCCATCCACTGCTGCTACAGCAGCACTGCAGTGATGCATTTCTTTAAGGCAAAGAGAAAACAAATGCAGAAGAGGATGACATACTTTCGCCGACGAGCCTCTCTCATGATGCGCTGCTCCTTGATTTGGCAATAGATGCTCTTGGGCAAGTGACGGTGCTGAGCAATGCGCCGGATCTGGGGGTGAAACTGGAACTTCTCCTTCAGCTTCTGATTGTAATTCATGGCTGCCTTCTCTCGCGGTGCCAGCTACAGCGAAAACAACACAGACAAGCACGTTACGAAAGAGCAGGGATTTAACTGTCAATCGTCTCTACAAAACAAAATTTTAACTTTAATTCAAGTGGCTTCCTTCTAGCAAATGGTTGTAGCCACAGGATCTTCAGAATTAGGGTAGGAAATATTAAAAAAGAAACTAAAATTCCAACAATATCCCAATGCTCAAACACAAAAGTTTATTCACAGTTTCAAAGTTGAATGAAGTAACCAAACTTAACTCCTGAAAATTAGATTTTAATGTGCTGTAGAAAAATAGGAGGGAACAGAAATAGCTGACAGTTCATTGATCAGTCTTTCCTAACCTCAGACGATCAACTTCACCTGTAAAACAAAGATGTGCAGGCATTTCAATCACTAGCTAGTGTAAATACAAATGCTATAAATGAACTGCCTTAATGAACAGCTTTACAGACGTCTTTTTAGGCGGCCTAAATCTTACCCAGCGCCTTGATCCCTTAGGAAGCACAGTGCACACATCAGATTTCAAGTACTGTTCCCACTTCCATCAAGCTGCTAAAAAAATGTTAATGTCACAGACACATGAAATCCAGGTGAGCCAGTACTGCCACAAAAGACTAAGCTTTTATCCATGTTCAAAACTATGTCTGAGCCACCATTTACAAACCTGGAAGTGAAAAACATCTCCTGACAGCCAACCTATGGAAGATTATTTTGTTTTCAACTAGGTATTTTTCCTTTGGTCCTAACACTTATTTATCGAAAGGAAAAAAAGTATGTGTTTGCTGTATTTTAGTTTAAAGCATGCACTGCTTCAAGAGGAATATCAGTCTCTATGTATTTTGGATTTGCTCAGATCTCTGGGAATTTCAGCTGCATTTCAGTCTAGTGAATTTTCATATAAACATAACATTTGTTAATATTAAATATTAACAGATGATACTCCCACCCTCTTTTTTTTCTACCTTCCTGCCCAAAATACACTCTATAGCTCCAGTTATTTCAGACATAATTTCAAACAAGCCGTGGAGTAAGTCTTTTGCCTTCTCACATTTATTTCATACATTACCATCTGCACCTAAAGTACAAAAAGCGCAGACAATTTTTATTTATTCAGCTTTGAAAATGACTCAGTTTCATAAATATCTTATTTTCAAGAGAAGACAGAACCCAAGTTTCAGATGCTAAGAGGAAAAAAAGCAGTAACAAAACCAACAACTTTATTACACACAGAAAGTCTGGAAATTCCACCCACATTATAATGGAACATGTGTTTTTCCCCTTTGAAATCAACAGTTGGCTATTTATTTTCCACTCTAGAGACCACTTTTATAAATGACCTCTGCTAAAATACTTCACGAATTCTGAAAAAATAAATATCACACTCAGAAGATTTTGGTTTGGAATACCATAAACGATCTGAAAGCAAGTGTTGATAAAACATATTGCAAAGGAGTTTCTCATTTGGGACACAGTGCTCTTAACCTCTGTTTCACCCTATCCTCTTGTTCAGAAAACCCAAATCCTTTTGCTTTACTTACATTTTAGTGACCTCTCTAAGTGAAACAGAGTAAATTTTACAATCCTAACCCACTAAAGCTACACCCCTCGCTTTTTACTGAAATTCCTTCTAGCAAGCCAACCTGAATAGCTGATTCACTCTCAATAAATCCCAGGTGTTCCCACTCTGCAGAAAACTGCCAACATAATCCAAATTAAAGAGCTTTTATTTTAATTAAATGCAATGATTTTCCTTTAATTTTGGAAGAACAAATTGCTGCCGATTTAGCATAACCTTCATGATTCTACAGACAAGAGGTGAATCTGTAAATTAAAGATAAATCCAGGACATCTTATTTAAAAAATTAATATAGATCAAGAGGTGGTTGAGTCTGACTCCATTTTTGTGTGTAATGTGATATACAAAAAGGCACACAGCTGGTGACTTTTCATCCAACTACCAAATGCCAGTGGTCAAAACACCAGGCTGTGCTAAGTGCACCCTCATTTATATGACGGTAAAAGAAAATTTTGGAGTAACGACAAGTTTCTATTTATGAGAGACAGCAGATAGCTAAGAAAGCAGACTGCAATAATCCACTGAATTCCAACCTCTCCCTTGCAAGTCATTTTACAAAGGTCAGCATGAACAGCTGAAGAGAACATCATTACTCCCCATTCTGTTTTGGGCTGGAGAAGATGCACAGCATGATTTAGCAGGATTAGAGATTTCGTTTATAGGGACTAGAACACTATAATACAACAAATTGGGATTTAAATGACATCGTGAGACACACTCAAAAGTGACATATGACTCTTTTTTCCATACATTCCATTTCATACATACATAAGTGCATGTGCCACTTCCTTCCTACATGAGGAAAATTAAAATTATGTGGCAGAAAGAGAGCTGATTTGTGCCACTTTACAGCAAATATCTAGAGAGAAAAACGAAGAAAAAGAAATCTTTAAATGCAACCAAGTTGCCAGCAATAGGAAAATGCCTCCTCGAATAAACTGCCCATGCCTCTCTCCTCTCTCCTGATGATGGAGCCTGGTTATTTTTCACATCTAAATGGAAAGTAAGCATTTTTCCAGAGCCCTGATTGAAAAGCTAAAACCCCCTTTTAAAAAAAATTATCCTTGTCAAGAGGGCTGTATTTGTACTGTGCTGTATTTAAAACTCCACGCTGTTAGACTTCCGTAATTCAGCATAAGAATATGAAATTAATGTTTATCAGTCCTCTTCAGGTTGCCCTTCTAGATTAGAGCAGGAAAGAGCACTGATGTAACATATTTTTAGAATCCAAACATATCCCAGCAGTTTTCTAAACCATAGCTTCTCTTCATTTATTTTTCCACTGCTCTGCTGAAAACACCTTTCTAAATCTATTGCCATTAAGTTTATTATTCATTGTTCCCTGGATAAAAAAAATTTGGCTCCTTTACATCAAAATGGATGACAAAAATAAAAAAAGAAAGGTAATGTAAGGCAATGTAGATGTTAAGAGCACAAAATCGTAGCTAAAGGGCTGAAGTTACAGGTGCACTGAATCAATCACAAGCCCAAAAATCACTATGAAAAGAATGTCATGTCACACAGTATCTGGTACGGCTTGTTATCAGCATTATCTCAGAAAATGGAACCACATACTAGAACCAGACCAAAAGGATAAATAATTACTTAGACAGTTTTGATGTGCTCCTGCTAATGGACTTTGCTAGATCAAAACCAAGACTTGTAACTGCACTTCCTCCTCCCTTTCCGACTTTACTCAAATCTGTTATTTCTGCATCTTGTAAGAAAGCAGCAAACCTCTGCTCCACTGGCACTATGCTCAGCACTAGTTTTACTGAAATACCAAGCAGCAGATTATCTTATTCAATTGTCCAGTGCTCTAATTCAGAATCGTAACACAGCCAAATTTTGCAGCTGTAACTCTCTGAAGTCACATTACTAAGCATTTATACACTAAGAACTGCAGGTATGATTTCTTTTTTAGCGTCTCAGTAGACTGAAGAGCAATACAGCTTTTAAATGTTTTACTGATGGTTCATTGTTTTTACTATAATAAAAAAACCCCTAATATATCTTTTCTAATCTATCCTTTTACCTAATTTATCCCTTTCTTTGTATTAATTACATTAATTGTACACTATTAACTAAAATCTACTCTGTGCTGCTTTTGCAGCCTTTTCACTCGGTTGAGGCTCTATTTTCCTCTTTTCATCAAAAGTCAAAATCATTTACCTTTCAGAAATCCCAAACCTTTTCAAAGTCACAGGTAAAAAAGTCTCAAACATACTTAACAAGCCGTATTTTATGTACAGTATTTGAACTGTCTGGAGTTTCTCAAAAGTCTTGTTTAACTGAGTCTTTTGCTTCTGGACACGCAGAGATAGATGTTTACTGCTTTAAAAATAACACCTGTTAAGACCTATTTAATAATATGTATTTGTCGATTAATCAATTTTTATTAAAAACTAAATATTGCAAAATACTTTAAAGCAACTTCTGCAGTACGTCCAACAGAGAGATTTGGGGTTTGTTACCCCTATGTAAAACCCGCGCAGGCTCAATTGTCAGTGGAGTAGAGACACAAGATGCCTCTGGCTCCTCAAGAGACTTCTATTCTTTCTTTCATGTTTCAATGATTTTGAATAATGAGTGCAATGCCAAATAAATTAAAACCCAAAAGAAACATGCATGTCAGAACTGATGACTGCTTGGGTAGCCACGGTTCAGAAAGTACAACTTTCCAACTGGATAAATGTTCACCAGCCACAACATGAGTACTATATGTTCACTCTAACTTCCCTGGAACCCAGCAATGCTAAAAAACAACTAAGGCTATGTACTCACCAACAAAAAAAATATTCGATTACTATTTTTCTTTCTCTTTCAGGATGTTGGTTTCCACTCATCCTGAGCCCAAAAATAACCATCTTAAAATACAATGTATTGCAAGATTTTAGCATTATATCAGAAATACACTGACCTTTGGATGAGTCATTCAATCAAAGCTTCTCAGCAAAGAAAAACAGCAGACCAAGCAACTAAGCATTTAAGACATATTCTGACACTTCTGACAGAATTACGGAATGTTCAGCTCTGAATATTCAAAACATTCAAAAAATAGCCACAGACTGTGGAAGAACTGGACGCTTATAAAAGGAGCAAGCACATGCTTGTGAAGATAAGAACACCAATCCTATAAAAAAGAAGAAGCAGGTACTGAAGAAAAGCAGTGGAACCTGCTAAATAGCCATTAACAGTTGCAGTGTTAAGAATCACAGGAACTATCAGGTTGGATCAAACAAGGATTGGCACAGTTGCCTGAACCCAAACATTTCCAAGGTATGTCCAAGACCGTGATAAGCCATGAGGATTGTACTCTTGAGTCCTATTAGCAATGATTACTCTCTAAACATCTGTAAAATAAAATTTCTTAATGCTTCTAAAAAAAAAAAATTGTAACAACTATAGCAGCTTCAGACATTAAAATTCTGTGTCTTGCTAAATTCAAGGCTTCGGTAACCTCATCCTTGAACCCACTTCCACACAAGATTTGGGGATCTGAAACAGTACCTCTTCTACCTTATAATGTAGTTCTTTACAAGTTCGTTCATGTCCTCCATGAGAAAAGAGCAGTTTTTCTACATAGTGCACTATTGTCCCTTTTAAGTTCTTCCTGTATTTCTAAATAATTTTGCTTTGTTAAGATGTATTTTGTTGTTGTGGGGTGTTTTTTCTAGGATAGATTGACAAGTTCTGTATTCTAAAGGATGGGATGACTTTCACTTCTGACAGTAAAAAAAACCCAAACAAACCCACAAAGAAATAATCCCCAAAAAACCAACTCAAAAAAACAGGAGGGGGAAAAAAAAATCAAATAATAAACCACGTGCCACTTGACCTGTGTCACAGACAGATATTGATTTAGCTCTCCTGGGAGCCAACAGCCAAAGCGCTTTGACAGAAATGCTTACACACTCTTACACACAGCATGTTACAAAAGCTTGTTTGGTCTGATCCCACAAGAGCAGAACCAAATTGTAGGCACAGATTCCAAGAGGCATATCAAGCAACAAAACTGAACTTATAAAAAACCAAAAAAGGCTATTTTATGTAGGATTCACTGTCAGGCCAAGGAACACAAGCGTTACTGTGCAGATCACATCCAACAGCCGACAGTCACAATTAGTAGTGCCTTTTTTAGGCACATCCATGGCCAGTTTTCACTGATGCAAATACTACAGAAAACAGCAGAATGCCGTTTATCAGCTTACATTCTGAATACTTAAACAAAATAGCTAAGTTGTCCTTTTGGCTGGGTTTGCCCATTACTTCCCAGAGCCAATTATTCTCAATATTTCATCTGAAAATGGGCCAATGCCATCTAGTAGTCAATACAGTGAACTTTTTGTCACATCTGAAAATATTAGGAACCCTTCTTTTTGAAAATGTTATTTTTGACATTTTTCTTACCCACTTGTCCTTCACACAGAGGGCACAGAGTAAAGATGCACATCAAAATTACCAGACAGTTCTGTTACAGAACAACAGCTTAGAGAGATCATGATCTCTAAGAATATAGTGAATAAACAGAGAAAGTTTCAGTTAATATTGTAAAATCAGGTGAAAAGCGTGCTGCCATGAGCAGATGGATACAACAGAAGGAAAACAGGTAATAATTTCTGCCCAACACCATACTGTCTAAACAAATTCAACATAAAACGTCAAATCAAAAAGTGAAGTCTCCAATGAGCTTTGTGGTGCCCCTGCAATTAGCAAGTATGGGACTGATATTTGTGTTTGACCACACGAGAAAATCCCAAGAATCAATGCAGAACAGAAAAAACAAAAAGCATCCTCAAAAAAAGGAGTCATCACAATTTAAAAAATTTAACTTAAATAGTAGTTTGTAACCACAATTACTGCACAGACTACAAAGCTGTGGGTTTGTTACCCGCAGCTCTACAGCAAAAATGAGAATAACAGGACTTTCCTATACATATGGTAGGCCATGGCTAAAGATATACAGGTTGTTTTATCTGTGCTACTCCATATCCAGTGCTTCCCAGTGCACAACAATCCATGAACCATCCCATTCTGCAGAGTAGCCCAAAGTACTTCTACTACTCCCATTCACCTGCTACCTCTCCCAGCTCTGCTCCACTTCCCTCCTGCAGATTCTATAAGTTGATGGAGCTTCAGGTAATCACAAGCAGCCCTAAACATAACTCTGCAATAGATGTCCCCTTAACTGTACAACATTCTTCCCTGAATTACAGCTTCCCTTTCCTCTCCCCGCAATCTTTCACAAGATCAAGCAGAAATTCCCCCAGGCATTATCTGACAGTTGTGCCAATGGGCTCAGAAAAAGCAATGTAAGCACCTCCAAAACACTGTAACAATATAAAGCTACATAAAGGGACCACTGGCAGCAAAGTGTTCAATTCATTCTCCACAAGTCATTCAATACTTCAATTCAACTGTGCAGATGAACATACACAGTTGGGAACCATAAAGGAATATTTTGGCTTTGTCCATAAATAAACATTTGAACAAGTGTAACTGAAAAGATTTAATCCATTAGACTGGTGTTTGCTCCTACTAGGGACACTTCAACCAAACAGACTTACACTGAATCAAGTGGACTTCAGTCACCACACCAGTTTGCCCGGTTGGTATCTGAGAGTTATACAGGCTAATGACAACCTCACCTATGCATCAATGCCAATTGTCTGTCTATTTTACAATGCAGACGCTTATCACCGTTATGATTTTTTAAAAATTTTAATCTTTTTTTTTTTGAACAAACCAACTTCATGAACAAACGTGAACCAATCATATACCAGTCAAAAAATTTAAATATAGTAACCCAAAACTTCAACAGAATTACTTCAGTACAGCACAGCAGAATTTATTGCCTTTTCTCTAGTGCAAAGGGATGAATTCTAGGTTAAAAACAGGTTAAAAACTCAACCCTAGTTTACACAGAACTGATGATTACTGTTAAACAAGACCAAAAAAAGTCACCTTCTGTAACAATAATGAGGTATGTAATTTTATTATTCTTATTACAAGCTGCAGTAAATGCAGTGGAGCTGCAGTGAGCATGTCAGTCTGCAAATTAAACACAAATGTAGAACTATAATTTCACCGTTTCCCTTTAGAAATAAGATTGTTAAGGATGAACAGGCTAACCAGCTGTAACAACAAAAAATCCCAAACATCTTGTGAGAACAAAAAGCAAAATGCAACTCTTACCACTCCCAGTTTTTCAGAAGCGTTGGCTTTCCACAGGCGAATATTCATCTCATCAGAGCCACACAGAATATATTTGTTATCTGAAGTCCATTTTACAGTGATGACGTGCTGCATTCGTTTGGTATGATATACCTCCCTAAAGCAAAGAGAAACATTTTAAAATGAGCTATTGTCACTCTTCCCACCAACACTAGCTTTCAATGAGCACAAAGCATTCTGTGCAAGGCAAATTTATTTTTTCCTTTTCGTTGCTGTTGTTTTAAAAAAAAAAAATCTGACTTTTTTTAACACTGTGCTGATCTTATCTCTCTATAGACAGAGATTCCAGTAAGGTGTTAACAGTTAAGACTGATAAAGGACCATCTTGGATAAGATGCTTTTTAAACAAATGCTTTCATAGAAATTATAGTAAGCAGTTAAAAAAATAACTTTTTGCAAAACATACCATGGGTATATAATATGATACCTATACTGCTCCTGAAATAATTTTGATTAATGTGCATTGGGAGTACTACAGAATGGGAATGCAGAAAAACAGGTGCCAAAGAAGCTGACACTGCCATTATGAATAAGAAAAAGAACAGCAAATGAACACTTGTCCATTTATGATATATGGCAATGGATTTGCTACTCTTCATTGTGATTTCTCTCCTTTACCCAAAGATCGACTTGCTTTCCTTTCTAATTTCTTCCAATCAGACTCCTGCTCAACAAGTGATGACACCTGTTGAAAAAAGTTTCTGCATACTACAGTTAAACCAATATTAAATTAAACTCTTATCTGATTTTCATTAAGTATGTATCAAATAAATTTATTCTTTCATTTCTGCTATAAAAATAAAGGACTAGGTACACTTTTCTGGTAATTTTAGCTATTTTTTTAGCATTCTGAAAGTGAAGAAAAATAAGGTCTACTTATTGTCCACCAATAGCCACTTCTTGAATGTGTCAGACATGCACTACAGCCTACAGACCATTCTCTTTCTTCTACTCAGTTATTTTTATAAGGAAAAACCAAGTAATACTGTAAAGGAAACATGAAAACAACACCTATTCAAGAGCTGTGGGAAAACTGGACTGGAATTTAACTGGAGAGGTTGTGAGAAAAACGGAAGTAATCAATATATCAGCTTAATAAGTTTTAATAAGCTTAATCACCTCTTGTAATTCACCACCAAGCAATGCTCTACAAGAACAACCATGTTGAAGACTGAGCACAAGTACCTTCAGAAAACACCAACACATCAGCTTTTCACTGATGCTGAGTTTAAGAGGGGGTATGCACATCTGCACTTGCACAAGCATTCCTATGTTAGCTTTCATTATACTATGTGACTCAATAACAAAGCTTTTCTTCACCCTTTCGGGAACTAAGTACTTTTCTCTTCCTTACTCTGAATTTGCAGCCTTTGCCTGTCCTGTTGCTGTCATCACAAGCTATTAAATATAATTTTCAGGGACTGGAAAAACACAGAACATGGCCAAATAACCTGGATCTGTCATTTAAAAGTTCGAACAAAAATACAGTTCTTTTACCAAGCATTTACTAAATTTAATCAACTTGATAATAAATCTTATTTCTTAGGACTAAAGAATTTAATTATTTAATTTCTCATTTAAAAATAAAATAGAAAGTAATTGAAGTTAGGAGTTTTTCATATTACCAAGAGATCAGAAATCAAAACAGGAATATGTCAGGATCCTTATTTGCATACAGTCTTAACTGACTTCTCGGTTTTCCAAGAAGGATCACATCTATTTAGAGACTTTTCTCCATTCCATGAGATTAATATCAACTGTGGAATTCTGAAAAAGTTACTCTTCTAAAGAATTTTATGTGTCCCAGAATACTCTAGTCAGCCTACACAAGGCAAAGTTCTTCGTTAAGGCTTCTCCTCAACAGATTTACGGCCACCACCCAAAAGCGGAAAAAAAGTGGGGATAAAGAGTAAAATGCCATCCATAGGCCTTGGCAACAATCTCCTGTAATGTGGAATAAAGCCTTTTACTGTGGCACTATGGGGTCTGCAAACTTCCCCTCAGTGATGTACTTTAGCTTTGCATATAACCACTTTTATGAGCATTGTTAATCCATATAAAAGAGCTGCTAACCATATTGTTTAATAATGCAAGAATTAAAAAAAAAACCCATACGTACAAAGGAACTGCACTACCTAATTACATTTAAAATATTACTGCAAGACAAAAAGAAAATGAAAACTATCTGTAGATTAGATATAGAGGCAATGTAAACAGCCCCTCTCACTCTTTAATGCAGCATAGGAGCACAGTTATATTGCATAGATAATTTCATCAATCAGTAATAAAAATATACTCCTTTACCAATGTTTCCACCCTCAAACTACCTCGAACCTGACCGAGCAACAACTTTTTGGGGTGCTGAGGTCTGAGAGAGGAAGCTAAATAGAAGTAAAATAAAGTTAAGAAAAAAGAAAAAGGAGGAAGAACTGACAAGAGAGAATAATGAAGGGAGGTTTATGAAGACCATTTGATACCACACAGATCAGATAACTTGCTTCAGTTTTTATCAAACTTAAAGAAAAATAAAAAATAATGGAGACACAGTAGATTCAATCTGAACTTCAGCAAAATACTTAATATACTGACTTATGAAATCTTACAGAAAAACTAAATCAAAATGAATTCTATTCAAAGCATTGTCATATGAATCAAAACCTGGTTAATAAAATGTGAATAAAATGTTGTAAGCGTACTGAAACAGATCACAAAAGCACCCCAAACTAATTCTCAGGAATTCGTACGGCAATATGTTTTACATAACATCTTTAGTAATCATCCATATAGGATGAAGACAATCTCTAGAAAAGCAAATGCTTCAGTGTTGTAATACACTGCAAACTTAAGCAGTGACAGATACAGTACAAGGTGACCTAAAAACATTCAAGATGCATAGAGGGAAATAAAATGGGATTCACCTTGGTAAAATACAAATGACTACATCCAACCACAATAATCCGCTGCAATTTTAATTCCATACTGCGTAAGTACTGCTACCTGTTGAGCAGTTCTACTTTTGATACAGACTCCAGAACCGTATCAACCACATGGCCTGTCAGTTTCAAGCTATGGCCAGAGTCAGATTTCAACATTCACAGGAAGCAAATGCTCCAGTGAAGACGTTAATGAATGAATTAATAGTTTTGAAGACTTGGGAGGGAAGTCACTGAAATGAATGACAGCAAGACAGAAAGGTGTTAAACCACTCACCTGCTGTGACCTTTGTCTACAGGAAAAATGCGGATAGACTTATCAAAGCTGGCAGAAACGAATTCTTTCCCAGTGGGTGAATAATCCACATCAAGAACTGCAGACACGTGATCCATATGCACCATCACAGGCGATTCGAGAAAGCGCATATCAAAAGTATATAAGCTTTAAAATAAATTAAAATATTTAAATATTTTAAAATAAATACATCAACAGCTTAATACCTTTTCCTTTTAAATTTCCCAAGAGAAAGTATACAGCATCATATTCAAAACCGCTGTACCACATAACCAGCGAACACTTGCATGTGCAAGTGTCGATGTAAGCTGATATATTCATTTGCCGTTGCATATTAATTGCTATAGGCTGCAAGAGGACAGTTGCCCCTGACAGTAATAGCTATTGTTTTTAGTTTAGGAATGGGAAGACAAAAAAAATTTATAAACCCCAAACCAACCGAACAAAAATCAAAAAAACCCCAACCAAACAGCAAATTTATAGACAAAACCCTAAACTTACAAACAGATTAGGTAGCCAAGCAGCTTTATCATACCATAATCCAAATACAAGAAAAACAGTACACTGAATATAAAACCCACTTTCAAGGTCTGAGCCAGACTTCATTTTCTTGGAAAAACAGCCTTAAGTGATAAAATTCCTATGTTCTAGAAGAAAACAGTGATCTATTGTTAGATCACCGACTTCCTGGAAAAGAGGATATGGAGCACATTTGCAATGGCCTAGTTTTGAAGAGACAGCTTTTTCAATATCAGATTAGCTTTTCACATGAATAGTACTGTTCAAAAGTAAAAAACTGCTTCGAGACATTGGAAGTATAAGTATTGCAGTCTCCAGAACTGTTTCACAAAAGATTAATTTATTTCTTTTAAGAAATGTTTTTATCAAAATAGCTGATCAGTACAATATACCAAGCTTTGCAAGAGCCAGGAGGAAAATAAACACATATATTGCCTCAGATTGGACCAACAGTACTTATTTTCTGGGTCCCATTGCAAGTTACATTTGCATTGGTTCAACTACACTTTTTCTAAGTTACACTGCTTTCTACCCCTCAAGTACTGAAATGCAGGAAAAAAGGCAGTCTACTATCAATTCATATTTCTTACAATCAGTAAGGCTGTAATTCTCTAGGCTATTAAGTGATTCAAATTTAGACTAGTCTTTTAAAAATTTATTTTAGCATGCTCATAAATCACCAAGACACAGATTAAAAATGTAACATGTCCAGAAGCAAGGTCACACTTACTTGTAATCTTCATTTGCTGCAGTAAAAATGAAAGCTTCCATGGGGTTCCAACACAGTGTATTTGTCCTCATGTTCAAGATAACCTGAAAAACATTTACACATTGCAACCTTGTTACAGGCAGTAAAATACTCACTGTAGTTCAGAACTTCCTATACACCATTGGAGACAAGCACTTCCTAGATACACAATCATGCCAGAGAAATAGTCACATGACAGAATGTTTCCTCAGCAGTGTTAGAATCCAAACTCAAGAATCTCCTGTCCCTCATCATATGCTCACTGCTTTGGGCTACACATTAAAATTTCCTCAGTAAATCACCTTAGAATTCTTCTAAGTGGCCATTTAACATGGCAACGTGCTAGTGGTCTAAAAGTAAACCTGGAACTTCTAAAAAATTTCACTTCTCTATCATATTTACAGGAACCTTTGGTTAAGTAATCTATAGACATGCCTAATTAAGTGGTTATTTCAAGGGATATAGTCATTAATTGAAGCTGCGAATCAGCATTTGCAAAGCAATTATAACTTTTTAATGTTCTCCCAGTTATTACTATCCCTTCCTTATTTTATCTCTGAAATTGCAGTTCATGAATTCTCCTGGACAGCTGCCATTTCTTGCTGAAGTGCCAAGCAGCATCTACAGAAGTTACTGTGTGGAAATCTGCTCACCACTATCACTGTATCAGCAGTGAGTCATTTGCTCCACATTCATAAGATTTGCTTGCTGCTAGCAAGCATATGGCTAACAAAGGGGCCAGTTGGCCCTGAAGTGGGAAGAGGGCAGCTGATAACAGACTACTAAGACCCTTCTGCTTTGCTATCCGCAGAGTAGACAAGAGGCATTAAGAAGCTGTATGTCAGACATCCATCCCCACCTTGGAGGACAGTTGTGGCAGTAACAGCTGGGCCTGTGCAGAACAAGGGAGGGCAGGGAGGAGGTCATTGGACATGCCATATACAGCAGCTTTGGCTTCTGCCCAGTCTTAGAGAAACTTCCAACTGCCATATTTAAAAATAAAAGCTATACAGTATGCCTGACATAAAGTGGATGTGTAATTACAGAGCAACTTATTAACAAACTGAACAACTCTAAACAGGATTTTCTACAGTGCTCCAGGCCAGCTATAATCCTTCTTAACGATCCTGAAATTTGAGTGTTGGATGCTATGGTACTCCAAACTCATTTTTGTTCTTGACTTAGTACACCAAACACCATACATTTACATATATATTCCAGAATATAATTGTGCAATTATAACCCTTACAGTAATGACTCTACCAAACATTCCTCCAAAAGACTGTGAGCTTATGAGTGTGTGCATAATCTCGTAATTCTCATTTCTTCTGAAGTCCTCATTTCCTAGGTGACATTACCCTGTTCATTATAAAGTCTGTGCTGCAGAACACTGCTCAGTTTCAGAAACTGTGTGCATTCAGTACTGAATGGAATCATCAGATGTCTAAAGTGATCCCTAGTTTAAAAAGTGGCCACTGAAATGCTCTATGTTTACAGTAATATGACAACTGGAATTTGTTCAAGATTTCAATATTGTTCTAGTTACAAACCTTACACATATATGGGAAGTCATTAATCAAGGAGTGTTCTTTATTCCTCCCTGTACAAGTTTATCAACCACTGCAAAATGAGCACATGATTAATGTTAACCCATTTTATGGATAAAAAGTATTTTCAATCATGTCACAAAATAACTTTACTATTGTGAAAAATGCAGCTCCTTCAAAAGGCATCAAGTTTGGTCACAGTCCATGCTCCACATTACTATTTTTTCATCAAAATTTACGAGCATTCAGTTCATTTCAGCACTGGCTTTCGGAATTAAAACAGTGCCTAAGAAATGGATCCTCTGGACAGTTCTAGGATTATGTAAGGCAATCTGGGCTCGAAGTGCTTTAAGTTGCTGTAAATACATTAATAATGGCATTTCAGGACTATCTAAACCTGTAGTGGAGCCATCTTCTGACATTATTTTTAATCTACCGTAGATCTTCTTATGAAATGATAAGTGTAAGTACTTATTAAGACAAGTCAAAATTGTGAAGTCCCTGAAGATTTGGCCATCTTGGTTTCTTTATTTTAAATATGAACACTTGCTTACAAAGAGTGTCAGCCTGGAGATGTTAAGATTACTTTAACACAAAGCCTGTCAGCTGTTTAAATGCAAAAGTCCATCTTTAAAATACCCTAGGCTTTCCTGACTCCCCAGGTTGCACAAGAACAACTTTTAAAGTGTACCAACTCCTCCTAAACATCTTCCTCTTGTTTTTCAACAGAATTGTTTTCTTTCATCTTTTCCCAGCTTTTTCAGACTAGTTTTTATTTTGCACTTAGGCAGCATCTCACTATCTTATCCCTCCCTCTTTGAAACTTAAGGCTTCGAAACCCATAGACAGGACAAACGGGCAAGAGAGCCACTGCTTCATGATGTGAGACGTTGTATTCCTATTTCCATTAATGAAGGGACTCCCACTGAGTCCCAACTGCCTTGCAACCCCAGGAACACAGCACTGCCAGAAACCAATGGCTGTACAGAAGTAAGGTACCTCTAATAAGGAGCACCCTTCTAGGAGTTACAGAGTTCTTAGCTCTCAATGCAGAAATGGACATTTCACTTCCAATCCACAGGAGAATCTTCTCTATTCCAGGAGAAGACCCATTACTGTATCCATGGATGCAAGGAAGTACTTGTCAGTGTTTTACTCCCATAGCAGGAAATGCACCTGACCACACTGCTTACAGGAGGTACACGTATAGATATACATGTAATTATGCACATGTATGTGCAGTTGTATATCTTTAGCATATATACATATTTAAAATTCTGTTAGATTAGAACTTAGTTCACAAAGGCTCAAACTGCCTCCTCTGACCTTGTAACTGCAGCTCTGCAGCATTGGCTGTGTTCGTGTCAACTTTCAGCTCTCCAACTGGCATCACTGACAAGTTTTTATAAGCACTGTCTCAGTGGCCCAAATGAAACTTTATTAAAAATTGCTGGGGCACAGGGAGATAAAAAAATACTGCTATGCCAACAACATTTCTATTTTATAAGTAAGTTAAGTACCATTATAGTTTCTAGTGATCAATGTCATTGCAGACAGTATGCAGCACAGAAGGACATTGTGCGTTTACTCACAAGCCAGAATAAAATTTCAAGAAGAATATTGTTAAAATAGTTCTGAGGGTCGAAAACACTGAACTTGATTGAGGTTTAATACGTATGTACGAATTACCAGCTTCTTGCTTAAAATAAGTACATACATTCTGTTAAACAGGAATCTTCATGTCATCAGTATGTTCCACATATAAATACAATTTTGATTACACTGCAAAAGATTTCTGAATATTTATGGCAGGTGCACAGGGGACAGTTCATCTCCCTGCAAAGAAAAAACACTTTTTCAAATGCAGAGCAAGGCTCTCCAGTGGCAGAAAGGAAATGCCTTAGAAGATACCTTGTTTCCTTCTGGCAAGGAGGAGAAAAAAAAATTAAAAAAATTACACACAGACAGAATGCAATACAAGAACATAAAGTTCTTATTGTGAAATTGCTGTCAGGTCAGGCACTTGATCAAGAATTACAACAGAGTGAGCATGACAGCCTGTCTGAATGCAGAAAAGGGCCCTTCTAACTCTGCATTGTTTAAATCCCAACATTAATTTAAACTCAGAAGACTCAGACAATGAAAACTCACTGAACTCACTGTTCAGAGCATCCCTTTCTCTATTGCCAACAACAGTTACAGGGTATTAACATAACCAGTATGATCATTAGTGCCATTAATTATTCTTAAAGAGAAAAATATTACCTTCTTTAATGGAGTTGATTTTCTCATATCATATAGCACAATATTTCTGTCAGAAGCACAGCTTCCCAAAAGGTATGTCTAAAAAATAAATAAATAAAAAGAAAACCAGTGTGTATGGTCTTTGAATAGATTGTAGTTAACACCTAAAATTAAATACCAAAGCTATTTTACATAGTCAAGAAAATACATTAATCATTTTTCCTGTGCAGCTGATCATCCAGCACAAACATTTTAAATTGCTTTTCCTGTAACATTCAGAATCCACCTGGTGCCCTCTACTTTAAAACTAACAAGCAATTCCTCATACACAGTTAAACTATGAACACAGTCCAGTCAAGAGGTGTAACAGGAAGTGCTGTAAAAGCTCAAATGCAATTGTTTTGCCATGGAGAGGGTGAGAAGTGTCTATCACAGGTAGTACAATACTGGAACAGGTGACAGCTCCACAGCCACATAACTTCTACACTATACGACTGAGGTATCAGATCTGTATTGCTGTGGGCAGAACGGAGACTGCCCTGCTTTTGTTTCTTCTCTCCCCCACTAAGAGAGATAAAGACAAAAATATAAAAACATATGGTACTACATTCCAAATCAGTATAGCCATTAAAATCTATCTATAGCCCCCCCCCAAATATTCTGTTAAAACATATATCAAAATCTAAATTTGGAAAAAAAAATCAAGATTATGAAAACAGAGTTTAGATCTTACACTGCTCAAGAAAAATATTGATTTCCAATATAAAACATAAACATTACCTCAATGGGGTTAAATTTTACACTGCTAATGCTATCAAAACCCCAAGTAAGAGAACACTTGGGACTTGTCCTTTGTTCATCCCAAATGTCCACTTGATGGCCACAGGTGGCAAACACAGGTTCCTTCCAGTGGTGATCAATTCCCGTATACACTGTCTTTAAAGGGAAAAAAAAAAAAAACCAAAGCAAAAATTTACAAAACCAACTGTATGCATAAATATGCAAGTATGTTGTTACCAAAATGATCAACAAATCACTGCACGTGGAGTGTCTGATGGTTTTATTCATTTATATTACTGAAAATCAAGTCACCAGTGCAACAAGAAACTAAGTCTTATCAGATGTGCCCCTACCAGTAGCCAAGTTTTCTTTTTCATTTAAGGTGCATGCATGCATTTCTTGTTAATTTACAATGGAGTGAGCAATAAAAGCATATTTACAAAGTCCTGGCTGACTTTAAAGCAAGTAGAAACGTTAAGGGTACAACTGTGAATTTTCAATGGGCACCTGAATCGATTCCATAGAAATTACAACAACTAAAGAGTTTCAAACTATCTCTTTACAAAAAGTATTTAATGTTTTTCCTAAAACAAGCTGATCATAAATTGAAAATGCCAAAGTATATATTTTTAGTCTGCTTTTGTCAAAAACAAAGACGTAAAGCTAGTGTTTTGTATTGAATGGCTGCAAGGTAGTGCCATAAAAAGAAATTTAATGCAGACTAAGCCCTGACAACATGTATCTGAACAGAAAAAGACTACAGATAGATCTGACCAGTTTGCAAGAGAGGGATGGTTAGTAGAGACAGAGCTAAGCATCTCTGATGACATTTGACATACTCCTTTCTGGTTACATTTAAAATAAATGTAATAAAACCGTGAAGATACTTCAAAAGTGCTATTATGAAATTTGATGCCACCACCTGACAACCCATTAAGACCACGGATAATATCAAACTATATCTCTCTCCTCCAAAAGCTAGGTAAGAATTGGTTCAAACTTAATTGAAGAGATGTAGGAAAACCAAAACTCAGATCTACTACCTTTCCAAGAATTGTATGAATAGGTTCTTCTTCTTCTCCATATTCTGGGCTCTCCATTTTCCACTGCTTCACAGTTTTGTCATCACCAACCTGGAAACATTGGAGAAAGCATGTACAGTTTTATGTAAATATATTCTGTTCATTTTGCTAGATGTGCTTCGCAACTAAATACAGGCAGCCTTTCAAAGAGAATGTTCTGTGACATACACAAGTGCTTTCTCCTGCCTGTCACTGCTCTGTTTTATATCTCTAAGCTGCAGATTAGCCCTCCTGGTCATCATATTTTCCCAGAAACACGTACATGATCTGGCTGGAGTGAACATTCTTCATAGTGGCCCATCTGGCACTGTGGTTTGGGTCTGTGGCTAAAAGAATGCTGACAAAGTCTCGGCAATTGCTGAACGGTGTTTGCACAGTGCAGAGGCATTTCCCTCTGCTCCCACTGTGTCAGTCATCACACCTGCCTCCCCCACCAGCAAAGAGGCTCAGTGGGGGCAACAGACTGGGAGGGGACACAGGCATGACAGATGTCCTGAATTGGCCAAAGGAGCATTCCTTACCAGAGAACATTGAGCTCAGCAACAAAAACTGAGACAGTGGAAGCAGAAAGGGGAGGTGGGGGCTGGCTTCCACAGTGGCTGCTGCTCAGAGATGGTCTGGGGATCTGTTTGCTTGCGAAAGCAGGTGGCTGATTTCCACTTTGTCACTGTTTCCCACCACCACAACTGTCTATCCTGATTCATGAAGCTTTTCCAGTTTTCAAAACGGGTATTTCCAGGGTTGAATAAGCAAAAGTTAAGTAGGAGTGGTGACTGTTTTTCAAAGGATACATTTTTGATTCTTAATCAAATGGCACCTTCAACTGCAAATTGCCTTCTGGAAATCACTTTGATGAGCATGTAAACAGTTAAAAGGCACTTTCCATCTCAGTTGCTCAGCTGTCTGTTTCAAGTGCCATTCTACTTCTTGCACTAATGCCAGCACAAGCTTTTGCATGGCTGTGCAGTGACCTGGATCATGCAAAAAGGCCTAAAAAAATGTTAGCTCTGCAAGTTTAACTTCCTTTCCTGACCACAGTACTACTGTTTCTTCTCTCTCTCCCTCAATTTTCAGGCAGAGGGATTGTCAAAAGGGGATTCTAATCTGGCACCACTTAGAATTTTTTACTATGACTTCCCCCATATCCTAACTACTGTTCTCCTGACCTGGCATATACTTCAGAAAATATAAACATACAGTGAAAATGGCTCTTCTATCCCCAGTTCAAAAGAAACAAAATCTCAGGGCACTCTAGTTTTAAAAACAGCTCTTATTGTGTCATCTTAGAACTGTTTTAATGTAAACAGGAAGACATACTATTTCCAGACCGTTTACACGCAACTGAATACGTTATGGCTGATTTAAGTTAATAAAGCTTAATTCACATAGAACGATCCTGACTCAATCAGATTATCTTTAATCATAGTATATGCAAATGATTACTTTTTTACACTTTTCTATGTCTTTCAATGAACATAATCTATTTACTACTTTATTGAAAACTACTTTACTCAAGTTTTAATTACATGACCATCTGTTAGCTATTTTCTGGTCTCTACCCCTTCAATTGTCTTGAATAACATCCGTATCACAGCATCAAAACCAATTTCATCATAAACAGAATTGCCAGGTTCACTGACAAATTTAATGAGGGTATTCAGACACTATTAGAAGATTGTATGTCAGGGAGCAAGTTTCTCAGTGGAAAACAGATGGTGAACAGGCACTCTGTACTGCTGCACTGTACTGAGACACATTATACTTACAGTGAAGAACGAGGTACCACAGAAACGGGCACACATGCCTCGAACAAAGCCTTCATGGGCTTGTATAGTACGAATGCACTGTCGTCTGGTCAGGTTCCAAATTTTGACCTGTTAAAAACAGAGAAGTAAATATTCTGTAAACTTTCTACAACCCACCACTGCAGTTCAAAATTCAAGGTAATGAAATGGCACAGCTCGCTTGAACACTGGTCAGACTTTATAAGGTAAGAAACCATTTAATTATTCCCTTCCTGGGAAAAAAAACAAGTGAGACTCTCTCCTTCTTTCCCCTTCCCCCCACTTAAGCTATATACTTTCTGCATTTTGCATTCTTCTATTTTTGAACTAGAATTCTTGCTAAATAAAGCAGCAATTATAAATTTAGGGGAAAAAAAGGACTGTATAGACAAAAGCACAAGGAAATAGCCTTTGGAACAAACAAAATGTTTTCAGTCCAGTTGCTGTACTACATTCTATACAGATGTCCATGTCTCAGAGAGGTTTCGGTTTCAAAGTATTTGGGCAGATTAAAGAAAAAATAAAAAAATTGAGGTCATTTTTATATTTGTATGTATTTATAGCACCCAGTACTTTAGTACTCTATCAGTAGATAACAAATCTGGCTAAAGTTTCATATAAATTGGTTCCCCCTCTCTTTGAAAAGATAAATCTCTCTTACACTAGTGCATGACATACGCACTTTCCATAGAAAGCAGGAACAAACCAGCTATCCAGAAGACACCTTTAAAATATACAAGCACCACCAAATGAGCAATCTCAGGCTGAGAGAAGACAGGCTGTTCTTTTCTACAGCTCCAGATTTCTCTAGCTAAAGTATCCTTGGGCTTTTTTTTTCTTGCGATGCAAAACTGTCAAATATGAGGTTAGCTTTCTTAGGCACTATGATAAAACATTATTCAAAAAAGTTTTTGGGTGTGTGCCCCTTCCCCCTGGCTCATCTGATTTCATGCAATCTTTTTAATCTGCAGCAGTTTAACTTCTTAAAGGGGAGGAGGGGGATCATGTGGGCAGAAAAAGCAACCACTATGGAATGTATAAATTAACATTCACTGTTCCATCCTGAGGAACTGAATGGCACACTCTCCGCTCACAGATGAAGAGCTGAAAGCTTCTGCCTTGGTGTGCTGGGAGATTACAACCTGTAGTTTGAGAAACACTGCCCCAGACTGGGAAATTTGCACCACCTGAGTGAAGGTAAGTTACACTGAACAAAGACATAAAAGAAGAGTAAGGTGGAACAAAATCAACCAAACAAAACACAAATGAGAAAGAAAATAGAAAATAAGGAAGAAAGGTACCTTGTTTGTTGTGGTTTGTAAGCTTACCTCTCCATCACAAGCTCCGGACAACACTGTAGACAAACTTTTTGGATGTTTGGCCATGCAATTGACTCCATCTCTGTGGCCATCAAGTGAGCTGAGAAAGGGTTTTGCAAACACACGTTCTAGCTTTGTTGCATTCAGAGCTCTTGTGTATTCTCGTGGAACCTCAAACGGATGCAATGCAGGGTCATAGTTCCTTGGAACTGCAATAAGAGGAATACACATATTAAAAACTCATGTTGGAGCAGGTCCAAAGGACGGCTACAAAGATGATCAGAGGGACGGAGCACCTCTCCTATGAGAAATCTGTGAGAGCTGGGGCTGTTCAGTGTGGATAAGGCTCCAAGGAGACCTTATGGTGGCCTTTCCATACTCAAAGGGGGCCCACAAGAAAGCTGGGGAGGGTCTCTTTAGCACAGCCTGTTGCGACTCTGTGATTTTATGCGTAAAATCTAAAGATTTTTGTTAGTTTTAATAAATAATATAATAAATGGCCAGTCTTCACGAATGAAGATCCGGGGAAGGTCTTTACACCTTCCAGCCTGCGCATTGGATTTTTTAGGT
>JAWMRA010000078.1:131052353-131087899 GCA_035584735.1 Pseudotriccus pelzelni | reverse complement strand
GATCCCGATCCCCCCCCCGCTCCGCCGGGACGCGCGCGCGCACGTGCCCGGACGCGGCGCGCGGGCCGCTCTCGCGCGCGGCCGCGCGCCCCGCCCCCTTGCCCCGCCCCTGCCCGCGCGCCGCCGGCGATGGGCGCCCCGGGCCCCGCGTGCGCCGCGCGCGAGCCGCCCGCGCTGGAGCCGCGCGCGCCGTCCGTGCTGCGGCACGTGCGGCTGGAGAACCTGGCGGCGGGAATGAGCGGCGGCGTCCTGTCCACGCTGGCGCTGCACCCGCTCGACCTCGTCAAGATCCGCTTCGCAGGTGAGGCCGGACCGGCCGACCCCCCCGCCGGCCCCTGCCACAGGCGCACGGACGTGCCCCGGCTCGCCGTGCCCGGCCGGGACGCGCCGCTCTGTGCTGCCAAAGCCCCTGTGCGGGGCAGCCCCACGGCTTGGGATAAACTGGCCGTGAGCCCAAAGGAACGGTCTCCCGTTCTCTTCCCCGCTATCCCAAAGCTCACCCTTCCTGTCATTTCTGTGGACGGTGAAATGTACCGTGTGCCTCGAGCAGTTTCCAGGCAGATCAGAGAGCTGGGCAGCCTCTTCCCTCCCTTTCGTGACCACCGATGCCAGAGGACACGGCAGCGCTGTCTGCTTTTAACAGGCGGATTTGTCCCAAGCCCTCGTTCGAAGTTCATCTCTATGTCAAGGATTTTCAGCGCTCAAAAGTGTAGCAGTAGTTTTGTAATAACGTGAGTTGTTAACAGTAGTGGTATTGTTTTGCCAAAAACTCTTGACTAGTTTGTGTTTTTTTCACGGGGGAATATGACTGCTTCTCTTGATTTTTCTGTTAATGTGAGAAACACGTCCCCTACTTACCATATTCTCTTTTAGAGAGGTTGAAGCATTTTGTTGTATCTCTGGATTGTTATCTTAGAGGCATGGGTGTTTTAGAATGTCAGAAACAAATAGGGAACTATCACAGAGAGGTTTTGCAAAATTTACAGCATTACATTTCCAAACAGACTTTTAATAAAGTTGGATTTAAACAGTTCCTTGCATATGCTAGGTGGGCACATCCTGGGCTGTGTTATAAAAAGTGTAATTAGCGGAGGTGCTTTTCTCTCTTATTTCCCACTTATAAGACTACATTTGAAGTACTGTCCAGTTTGGGGCTCACCAGTACAAGGAAGGAAGACAGTGACATACTGATGTGATTCCAGTGGAGGCCACCAGCCTGGTGAAGGGGCTGAAGCACATGGCATAGGAGAACAGGATTGGTTTGGTCTCAAAAAGGAAAGACTGAGAAGATATAATTGCAATCTATGATGATGTGATTGGAGGTCTCAGAGAAGGTAAAGCCAGATTCTTCTTGGAGCTGAATAGTTTATAGAGCTAGAAGGAACAGGAACAAGCATGAATGTGGAAAATTACAGTTACTTTTTTTCCTGTGAGAGTGGTCAGATACTGGAAAAGCTTACCCAGAAAAGCTGTAATCTCTTCAGCCTTGGAAGCATTCAGGAGTCAACTGGTCATGTCCCTAAGTAGCCAGATCTAATTAGATCTGTTTTGAGCACGGGTTTGGATTAGGTGGCTTTTGGAGGTCACTTACTTTCACATGCTTTTTTGGGTTGAAAATAACAATTCCTGTGTTTTATCTTCAACCAGGGAGTAAGAGCTGATACTAGAAATGAATGTTGTGAAGATTCTTGGCAACATCATTGGCTGACAGACTTGCATTCGTGTCTGATTTCCCGCATTGTTTAATTTGTTTATAAACCTGGTAAAAAAAGTTCAGAAATGTCTTTGAGAAAGGTTTAGGACCGCTTATTCGGGGGGAGGAAAGAGATTTTTAATTTTTGTTCTAGTTTTATGTGATTGTCAAGGTGTTGAGGCCTTATCACAATACGCTCAAAAAGCATTTTGCGAAGTCTGTCACTACATACAGACTGTAAAGAAAATTTAAGGGAAATGAGTAATAAACGTGTCATTGAACAGAAAACTGTTCACCAGATTTAATCTTGATGGGGATTCGAAAACTACATTGATAGTAAAACCTTGAGATTAATTTTCAGTACAGTTGCAGTCTAGCCTTATGTCCGTATTAAGAATGAAAGCTGCTGCTATGTTGGCATCATAGTAATTTAGGTCAGAAGAGCTCTGTGGAGTTCACCCCCTACTCAGATAAAGTCTGCATAGATCAGTTCTCAGAGTCTTGTCTGATGGATTTTTGAGTGGCTCTAAAGATGTTCTTCAGGCAACTTACACAAGTCTTTGGCCACTCTGCTGGATAAAGAATTTTGGTCAGAATTCCTTATATTACAGCTTGTGTCTGTTACCTCTTGTCATCTCACCATGCACTGCACCACCTATATCACCAGTAAGGAACTTACTCCCCTGGTGTTATGGTGGGAGCAATAGTAGCTACCACTGTAAGTTGTGTGGACAACCATGTTCTACAGGAAATCTGCCAAACAAAAACTTGTGTGTTTTTTCTATTTTTGACAGTGATATTTTCTGAATATTCGAACAACCAGTTGTTAGGTTATTAGGTGGGAGAAGTGTATGCATCTGGTGTTTCCCTGCAAATGCATTCAATGACAGCAGGAGAGCACAGGAATTTTTGAAGGCAGTAAACTTTGAGTATTCTGATAAAAACTGACTTGGGAATCATCAGGAAGACATAACTCATTGCCTCAGAGAACATTTTAAAGAGGAAGACTGAATTTAAGCATTGTTACTTGGGACTCTTTTAGAAATGTATTGTCAAGAACCCCACAAGTATCACGTGAAATATGATACAAAATTGAAGGGGTGCTAAAAAGAAGACACAATAAACTTAGAAGTTGATGCTGCTGCTCACCAAAAATGCACAGAAGTGCAGATTGATGGGAAATTTCTTCTTTCAGAGATAAAGAGGTGTTTTTTTTTTAAATTTTATTTTTTCCCTCCTTTTTTTAAAGTTCTTTAACTCTAGACTTAAGAAGCTGTAAACCCCAACTCTTGCTTGCTTGTGAAAGAATACTTTTAAAATACAGTTGATCAGTTAGGTCATGTTCATTTGCAGCTTGCTTTGGAGGCTGTGGACTTCTCTGGTGGCTTTGTCACAGCTGAACTTTATGTTTCCTGGAATATTTTTCGATATAATTTCTTTCTTCCGTAGTAAGTGATGGATTGGAGCTGAGGCCAAAATACAATGGGATTTTCCACTGTATGGCCACTGTCTGGAAGCATGAAGGACTACGAGGCTTATATCAAGGGGTAACTCCAAACATGGTGGGAGCAGGGGCTTCCTGGGGACTTTACTTTTTCTTGTAAGTAGAACTGTAAAATGAGTCATATCCTGCACAATGTAACATTCAGATATACAGATATACTGCTGCTTCTTTGGGGGGTATAAAAACGTGCTAAGTGAATTACAAACTTGTGAGTCTCTTAGTTAGTCCAGGTCTGTTACCTTTTATTACGGTTTGCTGTTTTCAAATTTAAGAGACCTTGTTCCTTTGTAACGTGCAGTGCATTACCTTGATGCTGGGAAAATACTTGAGTAACAGTGATATTATTCATGAAGAATTCTCTAAAAAGTGCCAATGCACTGTGTTTAAAACCTCATGAAAAACAAAAACTTAAACTGATGTGTTAAGAATTGGAGAACATGATGAGATTTTCTACTAAAACTAAATGTTTAACTGGTTTTTTAATCATTTTAGTGACAGTTCTTTCATTGTTTTTGTCGGTTGATGGGATTTGCTTATAAAGCTCATTTTTTAATATTCTACTTTATTAGCTCTGTAACTGTGACCTGATTTACTGCTGATCCTTATTAATTGAAACGTTCTAGGGAATAGTTAGCTGGTATGGCTATGCAAACATCATTTGTCAGTTGTCTAGACTCTTGTTATTGTTGTACTTCAGTCCTTAAGCTTTGCTGTAGATTCCTGTTGACAATTTCTTAATCCACAAGGCTACAAACTAGAACAAGAGAAGAAAGCTCAGTGTATTTATGAGCTAGAAGATGGATACTTGTCAGTGTTGCTCTCAATAAAAAGAAGGCTATCTAATTTGTTCTTTTAGAAGTTAATTCTTGAGATTTGATAGCTGTTTCAAGATGCAGTCCCATTGATTCTGACAGTTTAATAATACAATTTAAATATGTATTACCGTAGGTCACTTTAAAGAGCTAAGTGCTCAAGAGATCAACTAATCAACTAAACAAAGATAGTTTAGGTGTCTTTTTTTCAAAGGCTCTGTGCCACCATGATCTTGAGAGAGGCATTTTGTTGGTTTGAGGTTGTTTTTTTCATGATGTAGATCTGTTTTCACCTTTACCAAATTATATTTTACATTTTCCAGTTACAATGCCATCAAAGCTTACAAGAAGGAAGGAAAGATGGAAAGTCTCAGTGCGACTGAACACCTAGTGTCAGCTGCAGAGGCTGGTGAGTTTCAATTTAATGTTCACTGCTAGCCTTTCCATATGCTGCTACCTGCCTTTCTGTGTCAGTGCAGCTTGCAGGTGGCAAGTGTAAGTGTGCAAGCCCAGATGCAATCATTTGTTGTCTGTAAATAAAATAATGAGGTCTAACATTAAAAGATGGATCACTGTGGTCTCTTCAGTTGTGCACAGAATTAGGAGTTGTCAGAACATCGTTTGTCTTTGTTTTCATTGTGCATAAGCATTTTCCACATTTAGTGTCGTGTGGGGTTCCAAAATATAACTATAGATGGATAGGGCATCCCAGCTCTTCCAGTCAACCTGTTCCTGTGCCTCACCACACTCACAGTGACTAATTTCTACCTAATATCTAATCTAAACTCTCAGTTTGAAGCCATCCACCCTTGCCTTAATATTACCTGCCCTTGTAAGAAGTCCCTCTCCAGTTTTCTCATAGGTTCCCTTCATGTACTGGAAGGCCACAGTTAGGTCACCCTGAAGCCTTCTTTTCACCAGTCTGAACAGTCCCAATTCTCTCAGCCTTTCCTGGTTGGAGAGGTGCTCCATTGCTTTAATCATCTTGGTTGCCCTCCTCTGGAATTGCTCCAACAGGTCAATGTCCTTCCTGTGCTGAGGACTGCAGAGCTGGATGCAGCTTTCCAGGGGGGTCTCACCAGAGTGGAGTAGAGGGGCACAATCCCCTCCCTCAACCTACTGCCCACACTGCATTTGGTGCAGCCCAGGATACATTCAGCTTTCTGGGCTGCGGGTGCACATTGTTGGCTCATGTCCAACTTCTCATCCACCAGCACCTCCAAGTCCTTCTCGTCAGGGCTGCTCTCGATCTGTTCATGCCCCAGCCTGTATTGATAGCAGGCATTGCCCTGACCCCAGTGCAGCACCTTGCACTTGGTCTTGTTAAACCTCACGAGATTCCCATGGACCCACTTCTCAAGCTTCTCCAGGTCCCTCTGAATGGCATCCCGTCCTTCAGATGTGTCATCTGCACCACTCAGCTTGGTCTCGTTGGCAAATTTGCTGAGGGTGCACTTTATGCCTTTGTCTGTGTCATTAATGAAGATATTAAATAACACTGGTCACAATTAAGTTAGTAGAGTAAGTGAATTGGTCATTGGTCTTTTAAAATCTTTATGGTCCAACTTTCTTGGAAATCGAAGATCTGAAATAAAATATCAGCAAGACTTTTAATATGTTTTTTCTAACATGTTCTTGTACGTGCTTCTGTGTTATATTTAATCTAGTCAGTTGAGAAGACTTTATTAGGATGTTAGAGCATTCATTTAATGTTGAAATATAGGGCATATTGTTTAATGTGAAAAATAGTAATAGGTTCTTTTACAGCTTTATATTCAATAACCTGTAAAGCTATAAGATTGCTTGTATTAACCTGTCAGTATGATTAAGCAAATTTCTCATGACTGAGGTGTCTATTACATTTTGACCAATTGTATACCTGAAGAATAACTTTGATAATCAGGATTACATTTAGAAATTATTTACATTTCCTATCTACTACAATTATGCTACTAACTGTGGAAAGGTGAGGCAAAAAAAGGGGCTGTACTAGGAATATGCACCACGTGCTCTGCAGAAGTACCCCCAGCAGGAGTGGGTTGGGTTTTATTGTGAGCTTTGAAGGCGGGGGGGGGGGAACAGTGGAGGGTATAAACTTTGTCTGTTTTAAGTAATATAAGTACTCTCGTAGAATAAGTAGTTTTGTCTTCATAGAAGCCTGTGTTACACTGGAGTGAACTAACTGGGACAAGCTTTGGAGTTGGCATAACAATCAGTCTGACTTGCATCTGTTCTCAGGGGCCATGACTCTCTGCATTACAAACCCAGTATGGGTAACGAAGACACGACTGGTGCTACAGTACAACGCTGGCGTTGATCCATCAAAGCGGCAATACAGAGGAATGGTTGATGCTCTTGTAAAGATATACAAGACAGAGGGCATTCGTGGCTTGTATAAGGTAACAAAATTTAAGAAACAGTCAGAATTGGCTGGCACCACTCAGTAGCATGGTGAGGCAAAAAAAAAAAAAAAGGGGCAAGTAATTTTTTGTCATAGCTCACTTACTTTTATTCTGTGAGCTATTCCTACTGGACAACTGCAGCAAAAAAGTTTAATCAGAAGAAAAGCTATTACACTGTTGAGATAGAGGACAGAGGAAATCCTAAATAATACAGTGTAAGCTTTATGACTAAGCCATCTTCTATTGGGTGATAGAGAGTAAACTGCTTTGAAATTTTTTTGAGTTTTCCTATAATTAGAATGTGGATAAGCAGGGCAGCAATAGTGTAATCTATCTTGCTGCTAGTACTTTCTTCCATTTCATCCCTTATCTCTGTCTTTCTGACATCTTGTGGAAGATAACGTATGACTAAAGTACTTGCTAATTTTTTCTTCCACAATGGATGGTTTCACAAGTGCTTATTTGCCCTCTAGTTATTGACGTCTGTAATCTGTCATCTCTAGATGCATAAAATTTGCAGACTTCTAAATATAGTCTGCATATGTGTGGGGGTTTTGTTCCCTTTAATTTAGGGAAACAGATGGCAACTGGATTTGGACTTTTTGCCTCCTCCTTCCTTCAGGTCATGACATCAAGATTCATTCATCAGTGCCTGGAAGTTGTGAAGAAACCTATTTTAGTTCAGTCTGGCTCTTCTCCTGCAAGTAATGCTATAGAATCATAGAATCATAGAATGGCTTGGGTTGGAAGGGACCTTAAAGATGGTCTAGTTTCAACACCCCTGCGGGGGGCAAGGACACCTTTCACTAGATCAGGTTTCTCAGAGCCCCATCCATCCTGGCCTAGAACACTCCTAGGGGTGGGGAACAAGACCACTATCTCTTGCGAATTGTCCTGATTAAAGAACACTAGCTTCTTTTTATTTTCAGTGAAAAATATAATCTTTCCTGTGCTGAAAGACTAGTATGCTTCATGGCAACAGATGCCAAATTCTGACACCAGGAACAAGGCACCCTACTTATTCCTAAATTGAAATTGTCAGGATTTCTGATTTGCCTGCCTGGATATCTGCTCTGTTCCATGTAGATAAGTTCTAATTTCTTGAATCTGTTAGGGTTTAAGATGTCCTTCCACCCTTCTTTTCAGATTATTCCTGCATGTAACATGCGTTGCCTTTGGCATTAGACACTTCTTTGTAGTGTTAATCTGCAAATGAAGAACTAAACCAGCTGCTTCCTTTGAAAGAGCAAATTACTTGCTTAAATCTGCGAAGAAGGTGACCTAGATAGGTCCTGAGTGACCTACATAAGTATGTGCACTGAACAACTCTCATTTGATGTCAGGACTCTCTGAACCTTGTCTATACTGGGGGAAAAAGCACCTCTTCAGTTGGCTCTTTGGCTTGTGCATACTTTAGCCTTCCTCCATTTTCAGAGTTTGGGGGCGTTATAATTGTTCTCTCTCTTGCTCTATTTGAAATTGGACAGCTGACATTTTTGTAGTACACGCGCGTCTTCTTTTTTCTCATAATCTTAATTTCAGCAAATTGTAGCAAATAAGGGGATCTCAGATAGTACCAATGAAAGTTGGAAATAAAATCTGGAAGGAGTTTCTTTCTGATGGAGATCAGTCTTCTAAAGAATGGTATTTCTGTCCGAGCAATTCCATATCTTGCTCTCTATTGTACAGATGCTGTTACTGGTCTGAGCAAATCCTTTCAGTCCTTTGAGGCACAAAGCTGGTAATGTCAGAGTACCTCAATCTTTTTAGGAGGGATCAAAGCTCTCTTCAGTACCTCTTCTGGGTATTGGTCATTCATGGAACTATTGTTCTTCTGATTCTGCGTTCCTTAGTAAGTTGTTTTTCTGCACTTGGCCAGGTTTTGAAAAGGCCGGTGTCTTCACTGATTATCCCAGTAATCATCCAGTTTGTGATCTTCCACACCCTTTATCCATTAGGCTTTGTCCTATGGCCTCTATCCCCCAGATGACTGGGGACAGAGCTGCTGTACTGCACACCAGGCTGAATTAAAAATCAGTTTGGGGTTATGTAATTTGAACAGACCTGTGGATCTGTTGGACATCTGAACTCTAAAAATTACTTTGGCATGAAGTTGAATGTCATACAACCATCTTTATGTTATGAGTGCTGTCTTGTTCTTTTCAAGCATAAGGCAGGAGAGACCAAACATTGTAAAATAATTGTAAGATGGAAGGAATTGGGACTTTTAGGGAAACATAAAATATCTCTGAGCACTGATAGGTGTATAGTCTGGAATTACTGCCTGCTAAAACATCAATCAAGAATCAAACATTCTTCCTGGCCTCAGTACTTGTCTATGTGTATTTTAAATTTCATTTTCTTCTAGCAATGATGTAGAAGCAGCAACTGGAAATAGAGCAATTCTTAATGGACAACAGTAAAATATATAGGAAGTGCAGAAAATTTAAGGATATTAAAATAAAATCCAGAGTCATGACTGAGAATATTAATGCAGTATTCATTAACAGAACAAGAAAAAAATCTACCAGTAATGTGTGCTTGTTAGCAAGTGCAATATATTTGGACACTTCTGTGTTGTCATTTCACCTTTGGTAGTCAGGATTCTATGCTCTGAGGGTAAAGTATTTTTTCCAGTCCTTTAACATCTAAAGCACTTAGACCTCTTTATTTTGCTATGCTTTTGCTTATGCTATTTTTCTTCTTCTTGCAAATATGAAGCTTGTAAGCTGACTTTTTACATCTTTGTAATTGTACTCAGCAAAATTCATTGAGATTTGGCCATCTTGACTTTAAATTTAGTTACGGGTTCTACAGAGAGACATAAGCATAAGTAACTTTCATATAAAAGGTGGTATCATTTTTCACCACGAAGGAACCAATCTCCACAGGCAGATAATGGCATACTTCAGTGCCTTTCTGCACAGGTTACCAGAGCAGGTCTTTTGCACACTGAGAAGCCAAATGAAGACAACACTAACCAGGTTACAAAGGGAATTTGCTGCGTTCTGAATTACAGAATATGCCAAGTTGGAAGGGACCCACAAGCATCATGAAGTCCAATGCCTGGCCCTGCACAGGACCATCCCCAAGAGTCACACCATGTGCCTGAGAGTATCACCCAGACACTTCTTGCACTCTTTCAGGCTTGGTGCTGTGACCACTTCCCTGGGGAACCTGTTCCAGTGCCCAGCCATCCTCTGGGGGAAGAACCTTTTTCTAATATCCAACCTAAACCTCCCCTGAGTCAGCTTCAGGCCCTTCCTCAGGCCCTGTCACTGCTCACCACAGAGAAGAGATCAGAGCCTGCCCCTCCCCTTCCCCTCACAAGGCAGTTGTAACTGCAATGAGGTCTCCTCTCAGTCTCCTCTCCCCCAGGCTGAACAGACCAAGTGACCTCAGCCACTGCTTTGGCTTGAGCGCTCTCAAGCACTTCAGGCAGTGATGTGAGTACCACATCACCAAATGAACCTTGTTCCCTACCTTGCTAAGTAACATAGGCTTTCCACTTTATACATTTGCCTATGTTTCTTTTCACTGGGATGGATGACCTTTGAAATACTAACCAGTGGGACAATTTCCTCTTGTCCTGGGTCTTCAGCACTTAAAACTCTTTAAGCCAATTTTAAAATACTTTTTTTATTCACACTCTCTGCTGTTCAGGATTATATGCTTTACCATTTTAATTTCTAATTATATATGCTGTCTATTGTTCTAATCCCCCAAAAGAGAATTAATTGATCTTTACAAGCCCACGTGGCAAAAATCTTCTAAGGATATAATTTTGAATATTAAAGTAAAAAATACAAAGGCGTACATGAAGTGAAATTATTTTAAAATCGATCTTCACATAGATGAAAAGTAAATACCAGATTCTAGCAAATTTTGTGGCAAGAAAGAATTTTGTATTCAATTATTCTGAGAATAAGAAAACAGAATAGGAATATGTTTCAAAAACTTGCTCAGCCAAGATATTTCAGTACCGTGAAGAAACAGTTTTGCTTTGAAATATGTTCCATAAGAACACATTGTTTATGTATGATCAATAGAAGCCTGGATCAGCTCTTACTTTACTGAGACACATTGGCTGACAGTTTACCTCACTCCCTTCTTGCATTTTTTAATACTGGCCCAGCATTAAAAGTCCCTCAGACTTTGGAAGCTTTCCTGGTCAGCACAAGACTTAGAGCATGCTGGGACTCATTTATCATCAATAGATGCTTTAGGACTCTTGGGAACAAGTTATCCAAATCTGCTGGCTTAAACTTTAGAGTTTAGCACTCTTAAACATTGTTTAACATTCTTCCGTTGTTGGTGAGGAAAGTATTATCTCATTCTCCTATGATATAAATACATCATTCTAATTTTTTCCAAGTGGAGAGCAATTACTTCCACCATCTTTTAACAGTTTTATTGTCTATCACAGATAAATATTTATGAAGACTTTCCCTGCGGTCACTATCCATAAATTTCATACCATTCTTTGTTCTCCTAACCCAGATAATTTTTACATTGATACTTTTTATACTTTTGGTTTTTCTCTTCTCCTTCTTATTTTATAATACTGGTTTATTTTTGTTTCTCATACAGGTTTTGTGAAAACCAAAGTTGTCCATTTCCCGCTATTGCAGCCCTTTGACTTCAAGCTTCACAAAAGCCTATGGTTATGCTCATAGTTGACAAAATGCAGATACGGGGTTTAATTCCACTTGTTTGGGGAAGTGTTTTTTCAGGGACTTTCATAAGCCCTTAATGCATTTCATCAGTTCACGGTCACTGATGATGAGTTCATGACCATTATTTTCTTCTGTGAGAAGAAATTTATCCTCGTTTTTCAAAGAAATTCTAAAAAATCACTTCCTGAATGGCTGTAATATCAAAAACTTAAGAAATCTGTACCATGCAGAGAGCTGATCTCTGAAGTGATGGAAGCTTTGTGCAATTTTTATGCCTGCTGTAGTTTTAGTTGTTTGGGATTTTTTCTGCAATTTAGAAGTTCATCATTTTGTCTTGTTAACACTATTTCAATGGACTCCTACCAGGTTCCCTTCTCTCCTTCAAGCTTTTACTAGTATATTGTCTTCGTTCAATATTCTGGAGTTCCCATTTAGTCTAACACACAGTTTTGAGACTGGACACATTTTTTTAATTCCTTTTTCTTGCCTGAATGAATCATAGGAACTCAGATAAAACTGTTCAATATCAGTATATTTTTTTGGAAACTATGGTTCCTTGAGTCCTTTTACCCGCATTTTCTTCACTAACTCTGTTATAATTGTCCCTTTGTAACAGTTTGCAGCAAGTTTTTGGCTCCCTTAAGTCATTTCTGGCCAAGATGATTAATCCCCCATTTACTTGTATTTTTTCAGTGTAAGTGACCAACACTTCAAAAAGAGAATTAGTGCTTTTCAGAACCCTTGCAGCTGGCAGCTCATTTTAACTGAGGTAGTCCTGTTCCTGAGGGAACTTCTGTCTTTTTCTTGTAGAGACACTTCAGAAAATACCTGTTTTCCCCCTTCATTTCAACTTTTTTTGAAACAAAATGTTGATATATATTTCCATATTACACTCTTACAAATGGGGAACATTTCCCAGACTGCTTTGTCACACCTTTGGGCAACTCTGCTGGGCTTCCTTGAAATGTGCTCATAGCACGGTGAGGAATGCACTCAAACTGATCTGAATCTTAGATTTAATTCTTTAGTGTAAATCACCCATAAGTCCTTGTATGAGTTAGCTTTTCATCTGTGCCCTTCATCTTTCCTGTGTGTGTGTTCATGTGTTTGTGTGTGTAAGAAAGACAGTGCTGGAGTGGCTCACTCTCTTTCTTCTCTCATAGGGACATGGGTGAGTGGTGGACATGGCAGTGTTAGTTTTGTGGATGGACTTCATAATCTTAAAGGCCTTTTCCAAACTAAACGATTCTATGATTCTATATAGACCCACACGTTTTTAATATAGAAATGTATATATATCATAGATATTTGTATAGAGACACATACATGCAAACACATACTTACCTATTTCCAGGGCTTGATCACAGTACTTTTTTTGTACCTCTACTCCTGGTGGCCCTTCTCACTGAGATGCCAGCATCTCTCATTGCCTTACCAGTCTCGGGTGGGAGTTAAACCCCTTAGTGCCAGTTTCTGGAAAGGGGCAGACTCTGAGCAGTGCACTTGCGAGACTGCAGCTTGATTTGTGTTCTGGCAATCCTTATCCGTGTTACCAGCTTGTGCTCTGTGAGGTGGAGGCCCTGGGCCACTTGTTTTATCTTGGTGACTCAGTGGGTGTCTTTAGCCTGTATGTCATTTGGAGAAAAGTAACATTTGTACATGTTTGTGTGACCCCTGCCATTAGGAATACCAGCCCAGAGTCGGCTCTGATCATACTGCACAGCGAGTTATGCAGGCACAGTCTGTAAATTAAGGGAGGACATGTGATGTGTGTTAAGCTCTGCTCTGTCAAGTTATGCGGTTTTTGTGCATTACCCTGCAACCTTGTTTTATTCCTTTTTTAGGGATTCGTGCCTGGTCTATTTGGAACTTCACACGGAGCACTTCAGTTCATGGCATATGAGGATTTGAAAGAGAGATACAACAAGTACAGAAACAGAGTATCAGATACAAAATTGGTATGATGCTTGAGAATAAAAATGTGTTGTGGCATGTGAATAAATAGAAATTTATTCCATTTGTCTAGCTTATAGAGCAGCCAAATGTGCAAAGTATTGATACATTTATTGGAACGTAGAATATATAGAAGGAAATAATACTTTTTTACTTTTTAAGAACAAGCAACTGGTTAATGCTACTTTTGGAAATCAATTTCTTATTTTGACAAATGTTTTGAGAATTTTAGAGAAAGGAATGTTCTTTGTCTTATTTTGTGGAACCAGAGATGGTGGTATAAAACCCCGGAAAACTGCTCAGTTGCAAGTTGGGCAAAGGTAGTTACTTTGGAAGAAGTGTTTCCTTTGATAGGAATGAGAGGGCACAACACATTTTACAATCAATTACTTGTAGCACTGCATATAGTAAACATTGCCTTTTTTTTTAATATGTGTGTTATTATGGGAAAAATATAGAGTATTGTTTAGTTCAAGTTTTAAAAATCAAAAAAGATTTGGGGAAGTGGGCTAATTTAAACCATACTTAAGGCAAAGTACTTTTTGTTGCTTCTAGAACACTGTGGAATACATAATGATGGCAGCTGTATCCAAAATATTTGCTGTGTCAGCAACATACCCCTATCAAGTTGTGCGAGCTCGTCTTCAAGATCAGCATAACACGTATTCTGGTGTGTTCGATGTGATCCGCAGGACATGGAGGTAGGCATGCAGAATTAAAAGCTTATATCATGGAAAGTGACTCTTGCAGAATCAGAACTTTCTTTACTGGCTTCTTGCTGACTTGCAAAACCAGGGCAGTTCAGAGCACACAAAATGTTATCTGTACAAAGTTATCTTGTGCAAGATGCCATTAATAGCTATAAGTTGAGGACAAAGGAGGAGATAGGAGGGAGTCAATGCCAGCCTGCACATTTCTGTTTATCCTGTTTCCCTTCTCTCTTCCCCAGCAAATTTCACTTACAGGTTAAAAAACATTGACTTGGCTGATGTGGGACTCTTAAACAATGAAGTCTCACTTGAACTGCTTTAGCTTATCACACAGGACAGGAGCCTCGTACGGATGGGAGTTGTGGCTAATCCAAATTCCTGGCAAGGTGAAGTGAGCTAGCCAGAGCTGTTTATACTGATGTCCCTGGGTTACCCTGGGGGCTGACTGCATTTGTAGTTTGTCCCAGCTTCCTGTAGGACCTTTAGAGAACTGTGACCTCACAGCTCTTCATATCTTCTAACAAGCCTTCCCTCAGCTCCACAGTGCCTGTGAGAGTTTTCACACAGGCTTTTATAGTAACTCAGGTTAGCCACCTGTACAGTGTGCAACCAATATCCCTCTAGCTTTGGACAGTGCTGCTGGTTCGCAGCATAGTCCTGGACAGGTGTGAATGAAGTCCTGGGGTATGAAGAGGTGCCAGCTGAACGACTGACTGGGGCTGTGTTGTTCAGGAGCACCCCTGACTCACAGGCAATATGACCATTTCAGCTGAAGGCAGTTCAGAGCAGTAATAGCTCTGATGTCTCAGCACTGTGCCCTTCAGTGCTGCAGTCGGTAGGAAGGCTTATTAGTTCTGATGAAGTGTCATACAGCCATTCTGGGGCCACTGCTGTGCTCATGATGAAGCAAATGCAACCTATAGCCCTAGGAAGGGTAGTGTAAACCAGACCCAAGCACTTTCCAGGATCTGTCTTAACTGTGCTCGTCATTCCAGGTGTCTTAGGCCTCTGTGAAGCCTGAAAATATTATTAAATGTCTTTGAAACTTCCTAACAGCCCTAACATGAACACTGATTCAAACTGGGACAAGTTAGATTCTAGTTTATTGACCAGTAGAATCAAAATTCTGGAGGAGGTGCTTAAATTCTCAAAAAATAAATGCTGACTTTCCTTAGTTGTGTTGACTCTGAGCTCACTTGTTCTTACATGACTCAAAACCACCAAGCCTTTCAGTCCTGCTGGCTTCAGTGAGATTAAATATGTAAGTGGGTTTTGGAACAAGCTGCAGAAATTTTAACTTATTTTAACCAGTTCTTGTGGCATGAAGAAAGTAAATTGCCTCATACTTAGATAATACAAAAAAAATCCCACAAAACACCACCCAAGTCCTAGGCTAGATAGCTGATCTCCAGATTATGTTCGAAAAAAAATTAAGATTGGTTAATATTTGATAAACTTTAAACGCTGTCTGAAATTGTTATTTCTAACCTGAAGTACCTCTCTCAATGGGAGTTCAAGAAGAAAAATGCCAGGCTTTGTTTTATGTCTGGTTTCTCTTAAAAGACATTAATTAAAACCAAATGTTTTTCTTTGTCTTTAAAGGAAAGAAGGAATTCACGGATTTTACAAAGGAATTATCCCCAATGTGATCAGAGTGACTCCTGCCTGCTGTATTACCTTTGTAGTTTATGAGAATGTGTCTGGCTTTTTACTTGGTTTTAGAAAAGAAAATAATTAAAAGTACAAACTTGTGTTCGCAAGGAATCTATCCTTTATTTTTTATATTTATGATCTGGGAAAAATTTAGTTCAGCAGTCTTTTTTGACACTGAATTGATCTGGTATTTTGAGGAAAGAACATAGAGACAGTAAAACCCTGCCAACATCTCTCCTGTTGAACGTTCTTGTGTGGCTGCCTTCCTCTCTGTCTGCTGTGTCTGCTTGAAACAGATGTCTGCAACTGTGAAATAACAGCCCTGTGCCTGGGTGAAGGCAGCTGTGCAGCAGCTCAGTTCATGCCTGGAATAACCGACTAAGCTGTTTCAACAAGTCTCGAGATAACAGTTGGTCAGATTCTTCTCCAGCATAAGTGGAAAATTTCATATGAAAGCAACTCTGGGGCCTGTCAAAACTTCTTGAAATCTGAGTCTCATGAAGAAACGAGCAATGTCCTGTGAATCCAGCTCTGTGTTATTTGTCAGATTTTAGGATATGGAATGCTCCAAATTCCGTTACTCATCCAACACAAAAATTCTGCCTCGGTGGGGTGCAGTTTGGAAACTAATATTGTTTTTTAAAACATCTATCTATTCTTGGGTTTGAATAATTGCCAATCTGATGCAACCAAATTCTTGTCTCATACCAGGACATACTTGCATTGTGGATTTTGACTTGGTTTTAGCACCAGACCAAAATGTATGTTGTGTGCATTGCTCACCACTTAATTAATTTTCTCTCTCTTCCCTTCTCTCCATCTCTCTCTGTCTCTCTATGCCAGAGTCTGTCTCCATTGCTGATACATATGTCCAAATATTACTAAGCAAATGCATATTTGAAAGTGGGCTTATATTTTAAAAATGAGGATTTTTTTTTCTAGTAATTTATAGCGATGCAGTGTTCAAACCACTGTAAATAACAAATATGACCATGCTAATTTTCAGTAATATTCTCTGGAAAAAAAAGAAGTCTGTAACTAGTCTAAAAAAATCTTGTGCACAGGTCTTTCTTTAAAAAAAACAGAATGATCCTTTAATGCCTTCTGATTTGGCTTAAGGAAAAGACTGGTAAGAATATATTGATTGCTAATTTAGTGATAAATTAAATTACAGTACATCTCATTAAATTTGTATAATGATGATGGTTGTTTGCATGCCCATAATTAATGTCAAGGATGTGTACTTTTTGGAGGTCTGGGTTTGCTGCTTTGGAGTTTCTGTAATTCTTTCAGAAAATACATTACTGACCGTATTACCTGCCTTCTGCTGTTAGTAAGAAGATGTTAAGAAGTGTCTAGAAAGTATCACTTAACTAGGAAATAAGTTAGCAAAGATTATTCAAAGGTAGGAGGAAATTAATCAGTTACATAAGGAGTGGAATAATCCTGAATAATCACTTAAAGAAGTTTCCTGTTTACCAGACTAACTTAAAGCAGAAAGAAGAGTTTTTAATAAAAATTTAACAGATTAGGGAATTGGTTTCATTTTTAAGTTAAAATTTAGAAAACTACAGAAACTACTCAGTACTTTGAATCTAAATTCAGCAATCCACTTGCTTGTTTCTGTTGATACTATTCCCACATACCACATTTTCTGTATAAGTAACTTTATTAATAATTTCCACTTTCTCTTCCACATTCCCATCCCCTCTGCTGATACAGTTGATAATCTCATCTGGGGTCATTATGGCTGGCTTTGGTTTTTATTACGGAAGGTTCCCTGTGTATTTAGCTGAAGATAAATTTACTGGAAGTTTACCATGCAAATTAATGTGTAGATCTATAACAGCTACTGCCTTCTGCCTTTGGAGCGTGTTTACTTGACTTTGTGTGTTTTCTGGTACACAGAGTGAATTTAATGGAATGCTGAATTAACTCAGCCAGCCAGGGTCCAAAATATATTGTGAAGACATGAAAAAAAAATCATGACGATCAGAATAAAACCTATGGACATACTACTCTGGGTCAGTGTGCTCTAGGCCCGTAACAGCTTACTCATGCCTGCAAAGACAGGCTGCAAGCATGTGCACAATCAGCTACTGTATGTTAACTGACTTTCTGTACATTCACTCCACAGCTCAGCTCACAGTAACTTGTTTGTGCTCAGGTACCTTAAACCCCAACCGTCCAGTCCAGTGTAAACAGTACAGTCCTTCAGAGACAGAATAGCAGCTCTGTAACTTGCTGGCTTACAGCAAATCTCACACACAAGCTTGCAGTTGGGAAAGCCCAGTGCTCCCCTTGCTGCAGGTGTGCTCCTCTGCCATCCCCAACAAAAGATCCAGGCAAGAGCTGCCAATCGGAGAGATGCCTGGGGAAAATCCTATAGCGTGGTCAGAAAAGAATTTAATCCTAAATAGCTGAAATAAATTAATTATTTCAGATTTAATGTTTTTTCCTTTTAATTTCTGGGAAGACTGTAGATTTCTGCATGTTGTACATGCTTTTCTTGGTTTTTTTTTTTAACTCATTAATGTAAAATTGATTCTGTAATACCAACATGACTATTGTTTCTCTTTAGAATGTGTACAATTTTAAAAAATATTTGAGTATATCACTTGCAGAATTTGGAAGAAAATAGTTAAAATACTGCAGCTAATGCTCTGCCAGCATGATAGCTGTCACTCACTTCTAAACAGCTGTGACATCATTGTTTCACTTTACCAGTACACTTTTTGAAAGCCATGGCATTTCAACCTGCCTTTTTTCTGTATCTTCCAAACTATTTACTATATCTAGCTTTTAATTAATATCAAAGTGATTCTATGTGTCTGAAAGGCTAAATCCAGGAAAGTTATTTTATTGGAGCAATGAAATTAAGTTTCATTTGTAAAATTATTTAATGTCTGCATCCTGATAATGGAGACCAGACATAGATGTTTATACTGGAATCCAGTCTATCATGAAGCAAAAGAGGAAAGGAGAGCTTAGATAGTCTATTTTTACTTCATTATTCGGAACAAGGTATTTAACGCTTACCACATCATCTAGGTCACAGTTACATCACCAGGAGTTTGTTGAGACGAGACTGTAACAACAGATCACGTTACTCTGCAGTCAAGTTTACAGGAATAGTTGTTATTTATGTCTTCTGAAGGCTAAAGCCTTGAATTTACTTTCTTGGAACTTTAAAATCTTCTAAAAAAAATTGTGTACCATAACACCATGTAAAATACCTCAAGCAGATTAATGATCAATAAAATAGCCTGGATTTTTTTTTTTTTTTTGTAAAAGGTCTTATTTATTCGATACAAAAAGTTACGGTTAATTCTTAGAACAGTAATGGTATTACATCAAACAAGGAATTTAAAAAGTTACCTTGGTTTTGATATTTATATTCTAAAATGATTATTATAAAAAGCCTCTGCAACGTACAAAACAAGGCTTGACAAAGGCTACAGATGCAAGGCTTGGCTGCCTTTTAGTCCAGTACTTGCATCCAAGTCTATTGAAGTAAATTCTGAAGAAAATAGTACAAAATCAAAAAAAAAAAAAAAACAACAAACAAACTAGAAAGAGATATCATAAAAAGGGAAGGGAAGTTATTTTGGCAGTTCTTCAATGATGATTCGGGAGACTGAATTCCATCCAGTAGAAGCATCTCCCCGTGGATAATCAGAGCAAGTCCCAACCCAGATGGCAATGTCCACCAAGCCAGCATTGATCCCTTCGCACAGACCTTCCACTGGTTAAAGACAAAATTCAGGTTACCTCAGCAGCCAAAACCCCTTTGCATTTCACAGCTGAAGGTGGACACAGGTACTTAAGAACAGGAGTTCATTGCAAGCTTGTGCTATTTAGTTAAACCTGAACAGCATTTTTAGAAACTTATGTAGAGATGTGGCAACATCAATTACAGTCATGCACTGCCTCTGTCCATGCTGCTGATTGACACCTGTACCTGCAGTACCTAAAGCAGATCACATTCCCCAGGATGGCTGAATGGGAGGTATACCTGCTGCTTTAAACATCCACATGTACAAAATGGGAGCTGGGAAATAGCTTCATACCCTTCCAGCCACCTTTTTAGCAGTGATGAGGGGAGATGGGGATGCAGCTGTACCTGCTTTCACAGCTGAGCCCTGTAAAGGTGATTGCCACCCTGTAAGCTGTGCCACTCCTAATTTACTGCTCCTGAATAAAGTTCCATTCCTGTTGCCCTTTTTTTTGCCCCACTAGGTGGTGGGTTCATGAAGACAGGTGGGTCCTACCGCTTGATGAAAAAATCCTATAATAGCTCTGGGCATTAGACTTCATGCACTAATGCAGTACAGGGAGGAAAGTGGAGAAAGAGCAGAGACTTGTTCATTCACTTTTCCTAGTGTTACATCCTTTTGTGTTGAATGACTTCACTAATTTGCCTTTTGCTTAGCAATTGAATAATATCCACAGATATTTTGCTTTGGCAGTACTTCTGTGCCCCACCTGAAATTAAGAGTAGAAATTCCAGGAGGAATAAGTCTCATTTTATGCATAGATAATATGCAAATATCAGTATTGTAAGCCAGGATGATACTGTCTACTTGGCAGTAAGGCTGTTTCTCCACAGGCTAATACAGCACAGAATGTCTCTGTATTCATGCTGTGGCAGAGATCAGTAGAACTGTCTGGATAGAAATCTCTTCCATTTCTAAATCTCAGGATAGAAGTACCATGAAAAATACCATATCAAGAAAGTGTCAATAAATAATTATAATATTGTTACTATGGATAGTCAACTCTGAGGCAGTGGAGTAAGAGTACCAAGTGTTAGCTGGCTGCTCTTCTGCCTCTTCTTTCAGTCCTCTATCTTTCTAAGGCAGGCAGCACTCTGGTACCTGCTGCTGCCTTCTCCATCTGTGCCCGCACGGTCTCGGCTTACATACCTGAAGAAGTTCGGTGTATATTAATAGTAGAATTCAGCTCTGGGCTTCCTTGATCTAAGTATATTATGGCTTCAATAGGAAGTGGCCCAGCACACTCTGCACCATTGAAAGTGAAGTACCAGCGCTGACAACAGGCACTTTTGCACTTTAGCCGGAGTGACCCACTGAAGAGCACGCGGAGAGCGCTGTTGGAGCGCATCTTGGTGAATGTACATTCCTAAGAAAAGACAAAAGTGCTTCAGTTCCAACCTCTGGGTTTGAATCTATTTATTTTCCACATGCTAATATTTAGGAAATATATTTAGGAATATATTCATTTCAAAATGTTTTCGCTATTCGCTTTAGTCTCCTCTGGGGAAAAAAAAATAACCAAGAAAAAAATTGGAGCCTGGCAAATGCCATACAATGCTAAGATACAAATCAGAAACAGCACCTCCTAGATGGTAATGAAGAAGCGGATTATGGAAATTCTTAACTTTATTTAGATAACACCTGCTGTTAAGTTGGTAGCCTAGTTACCTTCTGGGGTTTATGTCAACCATATGGGCTGTCTGAAAGCTCCAGTCAAGTCACAGGATCATAGAATCATTAGGGTTGGAAAGGACCTCTAAGGATGACCTAGTCCAACCTCCAAGTCCTTGCATGAGAGAAGAGTACAATTTCTACCTCTGCTAACAGAAATCCCGGATTTAACAATTATCACAAGATTTCTGAGAGGCTTAAACCCTGATAAAGACTCCACAACTGAAAAAGAAACATTTTCAGGTTTTTAAATGGTTATTATCCTGTCTTCAAAGTGCTGGATATCATGAGGGGAAAAAAAAAAAAGCTAGGGACAGTTCTGAAAATACAAGGCAGTGAAGAGTCTGCTAAAAAAGTTGATTCTCCCTCTAGCTACAGCAATAGCAGTTAAATTACTCTAACCACTCTGGGCTTTGCTTCGTAGCTGGGATTGAGCTGGGATTTTTTCTGTACTTGAACCACTGTGTTTGAAAGTTTTACACCCAGGGCTGCAGTAGAGGACAGACTGTTTGGGTCAGTCTGGGTAACATCAGCAATTCTCCTGAACAACACTGATCCTTTGCAGTAGCATCCTGTAACTGAGTTTCAGTGAACAACTGTTTTGAAGTAGGGGTTATAAAGACAGGTACAATTAACAGATTAAAGATGTACATCTTTCCTTAGGATTGAAATAGTAAAAACCTTGCCCTGTTTTGGGCAAGCTGGAGGCATCTTTTGGTAGTGTGACTTTCATTGGTTTTCTAAATGTACTCCTACGCCAGCCACATCATTCTTTTGAAATCGTATTGCAGAAATGAATCAAGCACATAGTTTAAACACATCTGAGAGGCAGCTGAAGTAGCTAAACCTTTGAGAAGTTCACCCTTACATGCAGGAAAAGGTTCCAGCAGGAGATCTGTACGGGTGGTGCTGCCCAGCTCACAGAGGCAGACCTAGAGGCTGCTGTGGTTGATGCAGAGCAGCATCCCGGGCAAAGCGAACTTACCGCGATCTTCCCAAGGTCGATGCCATAGTTAAGCGCACTCCACGAACACTGCTTGAAGTTGGGTGTCCAGGACTCCTCGATGCTCTCACGCATGCACTCACCCTTCTCCCCTTTCAGCCCGTCCCTTCCTGGGATCCCAGGTGTCCCAGGGATCCCATTGGCTCCTGGGTTTCCGTCCCGTCCCGGAACACCACTGGGGCCTTGCAAGCACATGCCATTATACTGAAACACAGAACAGATCTTGCTGCTTCCATCCCTTGACTCCCTTGGCAAATCAAACAAAACACAAGTGAACAACAAAATGCAAAACCCCTGCTGTGCCACAAGTTAATGGGCTACTTCTGCATCACCAAGAAAATGGTCCATAGAAGAAGAAAATGGAAAAGTAAACTTTCAAAGATAAGCAGTGCCAGCAGAATTTGCTGTAAATTAATATGCTATTTTGTTATGAAAAGATACATAAACCCTGGAATTAAAAATTTACCTAGTCCAAGAATTAAACCTGTTAGAATACATCAGAAGAGTCAAAACATTTCAATACAGAGAAAAAAAAGTTGTGTTAATAGTTACTTTCTCCTAACCCACCATTGCTTGTATAACTGTCTCTGCTAATAAGTTTTCATTATTATTTTTCCTTTTTTTTAAAGTAGAGAAAAATTTTCATTTCATAGAGAGCAGAGGTTAATGCTAGTTTTCTTTCCTCTGTTGCCTCTCCTCTGGGACAGAATCACGTCATGATAGTCAAGCCCCCAGGTCAGGCTCCAGAATGCACACACATTAATGGTGATGCAGATGTGGGAAGATGCACGCTGGAATAATCCTGCACCGAGGATTCCCCCATAACAGTGGGAAGGCACACATGGGAGGATGCACATGAACATCCTTCCTAACATCACAGTATTAGGAAAGGTCAAGTGTTGCTCCCCCCAAACTGCACATTAACACCCTTCATACTTTATGAAATTTGAGGTTGCCCTCCTTAGAAGTACATTTGTGCTCCTTCCCCCAGCAGCGTGAGTGCTGGGGTGCGGGAGGAGCACTGGTGTCAGCAGGCATGGAAATGCCGAGCAAGAACCTACAGGGTCTGGTGGTGGCTTTTACTTCAAATGCTCTTTCCCATTTGGTGACTGACTGCTTGCTCTAGCCTTCATCCCAAATCCTCACAGATAACTGTATTCTGCTCTTCCACTTTCTCACACTTATTCATCTGCCTTAAACCACCTAATCCTCACCCATTTCAAAAAGAAACAATGCTGCAACTGTTCCCCTTCCTGCCAGATATGCCACTGTTTGCCCTGCAGGATCTGTAAACTACAGCCCTGCCCTCTCTCCTTTGTCATACGGGTGAATTTTCTTATTCTGAGGTTATGCCTTTTTGCAGGCCTTGGTGCAAAAACCAGCATAGCCATCATAGGCTTGGCTGGAGCCACAAAAATAAATCAGTGACTATATGGAGAGGTCTACTAAGAAGTAAGATGAGAGTTGGACTACTAGTTGCTGGCTTTCCCTTATTAGGTCCACCAAAGAACACTGCTGACTAAAAGCAGTGGAAATAGTGGAATATTTTAATCAAGAAGGCCACTTTTTAGAAAAGGTAGCTGAAGACTAGTTGGTAAAGCACACAGTGACCCAGGGGCCATTAGAATGATGGAATGACATTTCTATTTCACACAGCACCGATTATCTGCTTTTGCTGCTGCTTTCCCATCTGTAACAGTGACTGGCTCTGGCTTTTTCGTGTGGTTACTCACCACAGAAATCCTGGATGTGGAAATGGGCAAGAGCTGGGGGCAGGCCAAGGCTCAGGCCCGTTATCCCTCCTATCCCCAGGGATGCCAGGAGGGGCTGGGCTGCCATCACACAGGGTCTGTCACCGCGGTGGCCCAGAGCTGCACAGCAGCCTTTCAGGGAGAGCAGCTCAGCCATTGCCCACCCCAAAAAATTCATGTGAGCACAAGAATTACCCAGGCTTTGGGATGCATTCCAACTTAAGTCATCTGTCTTGCCAAATAAAGTCTTTTTCATGCTTTCTTAAGCTGGAAATGCATAAAACATATTTTAAAATGTCCGCTGAGGGCAGGATCCCCTCTTAGGCATACCTTCACTCTGTCCTGGCATGGCTTTAGCTGAAGTAGCTTGTACAGTCAGGCTGTGCCTGAGTCAGATGCCATTGATTTACCTGCGTTTTGCTGCTCATTCTGTTACACCCAAAATGCCAGAGAAATGAGAGACCCTAAAATACTGCTCCAATAGAAAATGTAAGCTCCTCCATGTGTACAGACTCCCTATTCTCAATGCAATTCAATTTCCACAATAAAAGTGAAAAGCCAATGAAGTGGTGTGAAAGGGAAGGAGCTTTGCTGCCAATAGTGCTTCCAGCATATCACTTTAGGGGATCTCTCTGGAGATCATGAAAAAAATGGCCATGCCACTGATTTTCTATAGGAGGTGAATGGCAATCCAGCAGTTCACAGAAATACCTTCACATCTGCTTTTGACATACCAAAGACTGGAAAATCTCCCTCCTCTCAGCTATCCCTGAGATGGGATAGTCCCAATGCATTCAGGTTTCTAGTTGCAATGGAATTGCAGACAGTGGTATGCAGTCTTCACAGCCATAACGAGTAAGGCATCACGCGACTCCAAGGAAAAGTGGGTTCGGGAAGCATGCAGATACAATTTTCAGGGTGTTTGCTGAAGAGCAGACCTTTTTTTCCATCTTGTTTTGCACTTCTCTCATTATTATTTATGCATTAGCCCTTTAGGAACTAAGCAGCATTTACTTCTTCTGTTGGAAGGGCTGTAGGATTTCGACGCTGCCTCGGGTCCCGCCGCGATGCCCCCGGCACCGGGCACGGCGGGGAGCGGGGGCTCCTCCGGCTCCAGCCGCAGCCCCCGACCCTGGCACGATGGGGAAAACACCAAGACACGCAGCCGGCCGACGAAAACCTGCGGTTTCTGTCAAAGCCCGTCAAACCCTTTCTCGGCATTTTCCTGATTCAGCACAACCAGGGCGCAATTAACAGAACCCAAGAGAAGTCCAGCGGCGCGGGACCAGCGCTGCCCTGCCCAGAGCGGCGGCGAAGTTTTTCGAAACTGATTTTTCGCTTTTTTTCCCACAACTTCGTAACAAAAACAAAGCGTCCGCGCGGGTCCTCCGGCCGCCGCCCCCCGCCCGCACGGCGCCCCCAACACCGCCCTCAGCCGAGCCCCCGGCCCCGCTCCCGGCCCCGCTCCCGGCCCCGCTCCCGGCCCCCGGCGCCGCCGCTCTCACCACGTCCACCACCTCCCGCTGGCGAAGCGCCTTCTGCTTCCCCTTGGGGCTGTCGGAGGCTGCGGGCGGCGGGGCCGCCAGCAGCAGCAGCAGCAGCAGCAGGAGCAGCGGCAGCAGCAGCAGCAGCGGGGCGGCGGCCAGCGGGGCGCGGGGCATCGTGCGGGGGGCGCGGGGCGGGAGGGGAGGCGGGGATGCGCCGGGTCCGGGGGGAGGCTGCGGCGCAGGAGCCCGTGTCCGCCGCTCTGGGCGGCAGCGCGGGGATGAATGAGCCTTTCAGCGCGCGCAGCCCGAGCTCCCTCCCCGGGGAGGCCGGGAATTTCCATCCCGTAACGGAGCGGGACGGCCAGGCAGAGCCATCCCCCCGCAGCCATTGGCACGGGGCCGGGGGCTCCCGCCCCCTCGGGCCGGCCCCGCCGAGCTTCCCCCGGGCGATGCTGCAGCCCCCGGGCGATGCTGGAGACTCCCGGCCCCGCCGCACTCTGCGTCGGGCGGCGGGAGGGATGCGGGGATCCCCCCGGCTCTCCCGGAGCGCCAGGCAGCCCTCTTCCACGCCTTCGGGGATTTGCTCGGCAGACGGTAACTCCGTCCCGAGGAAGGAGCTGTTTCGGCAAGAAACCGCGTAACGCCACAGAGGGAGCCTGCACGTACGTGAGGGGAAACGGTGATAAAACAGCAGCTGGGTATCAATCACAGACTTCATTGTAACAGAAGTCAAGGTAAGGACACAAAATCCTTCTGAAGAGCAGCGGATTTTGGATTTTATTGAAGAACCTAGTGTTTTCAGACTGAACACTGGCAATCTAATAATAGGAGGAAAGATCTTGGCAACCCAGCATAAACCATCTCATTTTCCTTTCATTTAAAATTATCCTTTACTTTTCATCACACCGGAAATGAAAGCACTGTAAAATAAAGGATGCTGTATGTCCTCAAGCATTCAAAATAGAAATACCATATTTTTAAGGAGTAGATTCTGTACGCTGCAAACCTTTGGGATTTGTAGAGGTAAAGTTTCCAGAAGGGGGAGATAAGCTTCAACACATTTTTTTTCTGGAGTATTTAACAAAACCACAGATTTATCCTGCAGGAAAGCATGCCACAAGACGTTGAGTCATTCACTATAGACTGCACAGAACCAGACTTTTGTGTGCATTAAACCCCTTCATCTGGCTCTGCATTTACATGTCTTTCTCCCCTTGCCTTGTCTATATGGGTGGAACAATAGCAGTGAAGTGAGATTTGTGCCTCAGGTCAGTCACACTGCTGTCATCAACCCTGTCACATGGTGTGCTGAGAACTGGGACTGACATCAGCCACCTTGAGAAGAAGAGAAATGATACAACCAGTTGACTTCAAAAAACAGCTGGCAAATAATAATTGTTCCTTAAACAAGTTGGGAAAATTTATGGAATTATGGAAATCCATAATTACAACAATTGCTTCAGTGACAGCCTCAGTCAACATCCATGGACAGACACATGCAGAGGCTTCGTTGTGCAATCGTGCGTTGCTGCCAGCAAACCCGCCTGCCTCTGGCCCGGGCTGGTGGCAATACTGTGAGGGTGGTAATGTTTGATTTCTGTGGCACCTGCGTGTTCACACAAGCATCGCTACCAAGGGCTGGGGATCCCCAGCATCAACACAGGCTGTTGCTAAGGCATGTACCTTCACAGGTTGCCGAACCTACGCATTACAGAATTAATTTCTGCAGGCAGTCTGCAGTACCTGAAGCACACAGCTCAGCAGCACCACACACCTTCCTAAGACAGTTGCTCAGTATTTTAGATAAAAAAATTTGCACAGACATCCACATGCATTTCCCCACCTGGGTTGGCTCACCCATTAACTTGAGTGTGCGTTAGAAGCTTTGAAATCAAAATGGCTTTGCCAGGAGAAGGAAACTGAGGAGTGCTGTGAAAGAAGCAAATAATGTGGGACATCTTTGAGCTCCAGTGAGAGTATTGTGCAACTGATTTACAGTGTGCATTTCCATCTGGAAAACAGAGATGTCAACAACCTCCTTAGCCTGCTTCAGTCCAAGCAAGCCTTGCCATCTGCTAGGCTTATGGTCTGGGGGCTTTTGATATATTTAAATGCTTCTGAGGACACCAACCATTGCTGACTGCTGGTGAGATACTCAGACTGAATCAGAATTATTGATCTACCTTGCCTTAACTATGTCCCAGATAAAAGGAGCTGTGGTAATGCCTGAGCATCCTCAGACTATGATCCATATTACATCAACTAGTGATTTCTTCATCTTACCATCCCGCCATATGACATAGACTTTATCTTTTATATGTGGCCTTACAAACACATCAGAAAAGATTATGGGTTGCTACCTCCACCACTTAAATGCCTCTAAAATCTCTCAGATGGTCAATCCGCTCCTGGACAGCCTAGGCAGGCTCACACAAGGTCACCATGGCACTGTCAGCGCATCACACACAACAGATGTTTATACCACAAGGCTGATGCCGTGAGTGCAATCTCTGTATTGCAGCTTGAGCTGATTCCCCCCTTCACATAACCTCTCACCATCCCAAAAATCCAGACACACAAGTCTGGAGAGGAGGCTGTGCCCACATGCACACATGTTTCCATTCACCTCATGTTTAAATTCAAGGGACTGTCCAGTGGGTTTTGGGGTCTCTCTGCTTTTCCTGTGCAAACTATTCCAGTTCATGAATACCATTTGTTAGAGCACTGGATGGAATTCAACCAGTAAATAATTGTTATTCAGTCCTTGGTCTTCACAGGGTGAAACAACTGCAGGGAACCAGGAAAGCCAGACTTAGGGGTCTAAATATTACCTAAGGTATAAGACTGAAGATCTTGAGCCAAAAGGGGCCCAGTAAGGTAAGTGCCAAGACCTGGACCTTTCATCTGCTTTTAACTCTTATTGCTTTGTGCATTTCCCTGTTCTGGCAATGTCTGGGCATTTTGACTTTGGTTGGCAGCTCAATCCGTGCATAGCTTTGGGGAGCACGTGCACACCCCAGGGTAAGCAGCAGAGCTCAGAGTAGCACTGCAGTGCTCGGCATCCCAGCACCTGGGATCTCTGACGACCTATCCTCAGTGCTTTTAACTCTGGAGTTCATCATTTAGATCTTGTTCACTGTATTACTGATATGTTAGGGTGAGTTGTAGGTTGGTATAAAAGGCTGAGATCAGAGAAAACTTGAATTGCTCGAATGGCTCTTTGCAGGCTGCCTGTCTGATCAAGGAGACAAAGAGCCATCTGTACTGCCGTAGAAGAAAACCAAAGTAAGAGCTATCAGGTAATTTATTACAGGTTAAAGAAATAGATTCCAGTTTCTTCCACAAAAAAGCCTTTGGAACTGCATGAATATCAATGGGATTGTGGCCTTGATCCCTTCTAACACCTCTTAATTTAAACATATGATTAGTATAGCATGCCTATTATTTTAAAATAATCCAAACCATCTCTCCCTCTGTTTTATTGCTTTACTAGCACAGATACACCTATTTAAAAAAAATCTTCCAGTAGCTTCTACATAAAATGGTAAGCATTGTAACCACAGCAGTGCTTTGCAGGTACACATATTAGCATTCGAATCTTAAAAACTCTTTTGGGGTTGATTTTTTAGTGAATTAGAATACTCAGTGATGTTATGTTTCTGCCTGTAAGAGAAGCTTAAAAGCATAAGCTGTATCAATATTTTCTTTGTTGAGACTCTGCATCCTCAGGTGATACTCAGGTCATGCAGTTCCCTATGCAAGCCATGAAAAAAAAATAATTGATCACCTGAATATCAGCCTGAAAGGCCAAGCAGAGGTGAGAGCATAATGGAGCTGTCAAAGAAAAGAGCAGTAGAACTGCCAGGAAAGCATGTGCTCACCCTTCAGATGTTTGTCTGCAGAGGATGATTCCTATGTCCATATACAGGAGGATGGCATTTTTTGAGTGTGAGGAAAAAACTCCAGTAGTTAAGTGTTAACTCTTTACTTCTGAATAAGCACGTGGCTGTTCTTAGTGTTACTAGAGGAAACATTGTATATTTGCACAATAGAAAACACTAAGAGAGAGGATTGATGCTTTTTAGTATTCATATTTAATTGAGTTTTCTATCAAGATAAATCTTTCACATTCTCTCCAAGAAGTCAAGTCAAGGACATAGGTCATGTACCAGGAAGCTCAGCTGACAGGAACAGCTCCTTCCATTGCCTGCAGGCAGATCTGTTTTTTTCTGTCCAAGTCATCAGTTGACTTATAGTTGCATTTCTCTACAGCTCCGTTATTACAATAATAGTGGAAGCACCAAATATCTTAAACTGAACACCACTCACAGACAGTCAGACAGAGATAAACTTCAATAAAACTTTTAGAGGGAACGGTCTGCTCACTGATAAAGAATAACTCAGCACACACCCGGACATTTCCATAGTGTAAACATTATGATGAAAAGCCTGTACTGTTTTCAGTGACTAGTGGTTGCAAATTTCAGACTCTGAAGGGGTCTGGTCTGTGCCTCTGCAAATCTGCTCCCAAGAGCAGCTGGTGCAATCCTGGAAACTTCTGGGTCCAAAGGGGCATCTGGAGCACATCTGGTTGAAGCAGGTCTGCTCAGATTGGGTTATTCAAGGACTTGTGCACATGGTAGAATGGGAAAATTAATTCCGTCCAGTTTTGAGTTAAATTCACTGGGCCTCCAGTGAATAATCATGTGCAAGGAGAGAGCTAAGGCTCAGGAGGAACATTTGCTCATTAGAGTGGCTATGAATTAGTCAGTGGTAGAAAAATCACTCGGCTGCCTCAAGAATCCTCAGTGAACAAAAAGGCATTTTGCAGAACAGAAAAGCTAACTTTCCTTAAATCCTGTGCTAATAAATGGTTATTAGGATGTGAAATACAGTGCTCCATTTAGACAGGAAGGCTTCTTCAAATGAAGGGAACAATCTCTGTTTTTCTACACCATTCATCAAGTGCACTACCACAGGAAGGTCTATCCTTCTGGTTTTGGAATTAGCGATAATCCTAAAATTAAAGGAATAGACTTGAACTTTGAAATTTTTTGTTCGATTTTAATTGTGTCCAACAAGCCCCTTGAAAAGGAGTTCCTCAGGAAAGGCAAGGCAGCTACGAGCAGGGCTGAAGCTGGGCTATATAGCCCTTCAAGGGCTTACAGAAACCAGAGGTCTGTAGCCACCGTAACAGGCACACACAAAATGCACAGAAGCCTGTGGATGAAAGAAGTTTTGCTCCAAGAAGCAAACTAATTGGTCCAGGGCACTCAACAGCTGCACAAAACTTGCTGTCTCAGCAGAGAGAGAGAGGGGCAGAGCCACAACAACAATCACAATGGGAACACACAGTCACTGCAGCTCTGCCTCTTTTAGATGTAGTGGTGGAGCTTGAAGCCCATGGCATTCCTGAGATCTGGCTCCTCATACCCACACTGACCTTGGCAAAGAAGTGCCACGGCTTGTGGCAAGCAGGGCTGTGGAGCCTCTGGGCAGCACCTCCTGCCTCTGCTCTCTGATGACCCACTGTCACCAAAAGGGCAAAGGGTGGACAGAGGCTGCCGGGTCAGGAGAGAGGTTCACCACAAGCAGTTCTGTGGGGGCACCCTTTAGCCCTGAGGATACTTCAACCGATAAACTCTTGCAATAAATTGTTTTATGTGCTAAAATAAAAATCATATTTAATTTGCATCAACAACTGACTAGTGCAATGATGCTGGAAAGGATCAAGCACCTGAATCCCAGGTTCACGGGGGGATGAAAATGTGTTTGGCCAGACCAGCAAGATGTTCTGGCCACATTGCAAAACGTTCTTACCATATTGCTGTGAAGAAAAATGTCTTTTCGAGTCCTTCTTTGAGATATGTTTTTACAGCAGGTGCTCATCTGACCATGCTTTTGTGAGGTATTACTTTGCTTCTATCCTTGTAACTCTGCTGTAATTACAGCACCTCTTGGTTGCCAAGTAGAGAAACTTTCAGAATGTGTGCCCTAAGAATATCAAATGCTGTTGAGGATATATTAATTTAAAAGGCAAAGTCCTCCCTCTTTTTTTTTTTTTTTTTTTTTGGGTGTGCTTTATTGCATTTTCCTACTGGTTGGACAACTTTCCCTTTCTCTCCGTAGGGAACCTCATGCAAACTATCAGCATCTCTCAGTGCCCTTTCTCACTGCCTACTAAAATCACATTTTAAGAAAAATAACTCAGATTAATTTCCTTTGTGAGCCCTGACTTCAGCCAGCCCAACATATTTGCATCTTGTCTGCTGACTGGCACATCTCACCTTTCACATTGAATGGAATGATATGTGTCTGGATTATTAATCCCAATAGTGCATCCACTTGTTCTTTAGTTGAAAGTCTGGCTCACAGCCATGTCTGTAGGAATTTGGAAGGAGAGCAAGTCCCAGAGAGGACTGTGTCCAGTGGGCAACATCAGTGACTCAAACCCTGTGCCAAGAAACCTGTTCAGCTGCTTCAGCATCCTCAAATCCTCCATCTTCGGTTATGCAAGACTTGCACACATTCTTATATCACAGGTATAATACTACTGAAGTTGGGTCTGGAGAGAATGCAGCTTAAGCCATCAACTAATTAACTAATTTACTAGTAATGTCCTCCAGGACCTTGCCTAACAGTGATTTACTTTTGTATCCATGCAATTTCTTGTGATCCCGTTTCATAGGATCAGGTAAAACATCAGGAAGACAAACTGGGATGCACATTCTCTTCATCGTCCTTCATATACAACCAACATCGAACACACTTTTGCCTGTATGACCCCTTGACCCCTTTGGTGGCTGGGTCTAATCATCCCACCCTCACCTCTGTAACTGACAAACCTACTCAATGGAAGTAAAATGGTTTCTTGCTGTTTCTCTTCACCTTGTACGTCAATAGCAAGTCCTAAACTGCCAGTGTTTTCCTCTCCCCTTAAAATACCTGATGTTCTCTCATGACTGTCCTGCTGTACCTGAGAGCAGCAGATCAGCATCCCTCCACACCACCTCCACCCAGTACCAAGGGTCTGTTTAGCACTTCCCCTCCACAAAAACTGCCTTCTTCCAAACAGCAGAAACTGTTCCCCTCTCCAGCTCCTCTCTGTGCTAAGAAACCAGCTGGAACCCATGTAATGAAGATAGATCTGTGCATTTAAAGATGTCATTGGCCATCACTTTATTTTGATGAGTAAGACCTGAAACAAAACAAACCTTTTTTTAGATTTTGTTTCTATGAACAAAGTTAAAATACAGGGAATAAGTATTAATGAGGAGCTTGGATATAAATGTCCTGGCATGTTTTTAATCCTTTACTATACTTTGCATCTCAAGTGCTTTTTAGTAGGAAGTAAAATCTGGTTAATAAACAGAAACGGATTTCATAGTTGTACATCAGAAGTATACTCTGAGCTTCACTTCCAGATGCAAAAAGCATAGAGCTCATGAACACGTGGTATAGGTTGCTTTAATTAAACTCTAGTCCATTAAAAAATTTAAGTATGATAAGCAATAAAGAGTGAAAGATTAAGTGCAAAAAAAAAGGTAATGCACAGGAAATAACATTTATTCCCATGACACTCTCCAATACCTTTGGTGCCAGCCATCTCAATTACTGCAAATACCACTGGTTAATACTGGCAGTGAACTTTACCAGTGAAGAGAGCGATAGATGCCTTCAAAGACTGACCCAACAAGGAGCCAGTGTGAAGGGAGGGATGTGGCATTTCTTTGATGTGCAGCCTTCTGAAACAGCATGTTGAGACTCGGTGGTCAGACTTCAAAGGAAAAGAGGATTCCTCATCCTATTCAGCTACTATAATTTTCAGTGCTTTGCAGAATGCTGAACTTAATTTTAATTAAAGAAGCCCAACTTTTCATATTTAATTTCTTTTCCTGTTTTGTTCTGAATTTCAACTGGATTTGACTGTCTCTAAACCAAACATATCCTGTATCCTGTAAGGAAAAAGGAGATAAAATCCTCTGCAAATCTGTTGAACGGTTGTCAAGGAGTCATGTCAAAGAGTGCTAAGAGTTGGGCTTGATGATCCTTGTGGGTCCCTTCCAACTCAGCATGTTCTCGGTGATTCTGTATTAATAGTACCTTTTAAATGTTACAAGCATTATTTTGCTTATATTTGCCATGCTCTGGGTCAGATTTGCAAGCCTGGACAACTTTATTCTTTTCAAACATGTGCATAGATTTATACTCTAGGTAAATCTTACACGGTTTTCACTAAAAGCATTCAGCAAAATAGGACAGTAAAATACAGTATAAACAATATGTACCATAAAACTACTATACTGCCAACTTCAGGTGCTGTTTATATCACAAATCAAATATGATTTGGTATATTAAATTTATCTTGTCCTTTGAAAGATTTTATACGCAACCTGAAAACTCAGTGCAAAGCATAGTTTGAAGTGGTTTATGACAGCTCCAATCAGAGAAAAAGACCATTTGGCACACACAATTCCAGGTTTATGGAAGTTGTCAGTATCCTTTATTTAGCTTCCTGCAGACAATGGCAGAAAAAAATACTGAAATGGCTGTATCAGTGTAAATAGTTGGATTTTTAGTGCATCTTCCAGAAGATTGTCAGCCTTAATTCAATGACTTCAGCTGGTGGAGATGTCCCAGGGAGAAGCCATTATCACAGGTTAAGAAAAGCCTTTTTAACATGAACGATCTATTTTCAGTTTTAATTTTGGTCAGATAACAAGAGGAAAGCAAATAATACAAGTATCTTTTATTAGGGAAGCTGTTTATGAGTACTTCACTCCCCATCACTATAAGGCAGTCAATCTCCCGGCCCTGTCTCTTCTTTTGCTTCAGTTTCTTTCTCCCCACCCTTTCTGTGAGCATTCAAATTATTGCTTAACTTCCCATTTACCGCTTGGGTACTTCACAGTTAAAGCACTCAGGAATCACAGTCTCTTTAGCTTAATAAGGATCACTCTGGGAGTTCAGTCTGTTATTTCTGGTACAGCAGCAGTGGAACACACAAAGTGCTACAGTCTCAATCTACCGCTGATGCATTTCACTGCCAGTGAACATTATGATCACTGCTTCACATTTCCCACTTCTTTGCAAATGTATTTGTTTTTAAGCCCATAGTATTGCTGTAACGTCAAAACTACTTTGCATTTATCTTTTTCAGAGCAGTGACCACAAAAGATTTTTTTTCTGAACTACCTAAAAAAAGTGAGTAACATTAAAAAAATTTAAAATCACTATTTAAAGAAGGTGACAGCACAGGCACAGTGTGGAAACGTGTATTTTATGTAACCTAAAGGAGGTCTTTAGAGGTCATAAAAGAAAGAATCCTTAAATATTAGGATGAAAGAACTACTTCAAGTTTGTCACTCCTTCATAACCCTGTGTTCATGTGAACAATTCCCAGCATTGTTCTGTCTCAGTTTCCCACACAGGAGGAATAAAAACATTGCAATACTTACTAACTCACAGAGCTTTACTAAGAAATACATTAGTGTTTCAGGTGCAAAAATACTACAACAAACATGCTACACTTAGTTACTAAGAAATACCAACTCCGAAGCTCTTACTATACAATAGTATATTTTATTACTAACAAATACAGTAATAATAAAACTATTGAACATGTGTATAAAGTTACCTGGTTACAAACAGAACTAGAAAAATGATGGGTATTTATTGTGCTTTTTCACAGGAGATTTTTCATCTTTCTCACTGTACTTCTCAGTAGCAAGAATTCTGTGTATTTTTAATGGGGAAAGTCTAAAAGAAAGAGCATATCCTATTGAAGGCAATAAATTACAAATGCTAAAATGCAGATACTGTAATATAAAGACATTCCATTTTTAATGTATGATGGATAAAACTAGTAACTTTGGTTTATCAGAACTGTAGTTCCTGTTGTTTCAGCATTTACATGCCCTTTGTACCATGCGATTTTCATTGTTCAAAGCATCACCTCTAATGCTGCCCAAACTCAAACACAGTAATTTCCCTGCATAATATCAAAATATCGAGAAAAATATCCTTAGTTATCAAATGCAAGACGATGGACAGTCTTAGAAAATGCATTGACATGTTCTGAAAATAGCAAAATTCTGTTTCCAAATTATCTCAAGTAATAAATACCATTGGCTCTTAGGAAACCTTGACTCAAGTGAAGCCAAATGATGAAATTGTTATCCACATCAGTGGTACCTGCTCTTGAGAACCACCCTATCATAAGAAAGGCTACAAGAATTAAGGCCTTTTTGATTTAGAGAGAATACAGTGCTGTAGCATATAGAAAACCAAGCTTTGTAGGAAAAGTATTAAGGCCATCTTCTGAGCAAATAGATTGTTAAACAAGCTTGTATATTAATAACGCTTTATTTTCTGCAAGGGGAGCCCCTGGTGGCCTAGTGGTTAGATCGCAGGACCTTCACTGCTGAGGCCTGGGTTCGATTCCAGCCAGGGATA
>JAWMRA010000078.1:130845733-131052253 GCA_035584735.1 Pseudotriccus pelzelni | reverse complement strand
AAAAATCCAATGCGCAGGCTGGAAGGTGTAAAGACCTTCCCCGGTTCTTCGTTCGCGAAGACTGGCCATTACTTACTACTTACTTACTATTTTCTGCAAGGTACTTCTCTACAGAATACATGAAAAATTAAGTTACTCTCATAGAAACACCATGAAATGAGCTTCCACTGCAGCTCAGTACAAGCCCCCAAAGTGTGTTCTTCAGAGTCTGCCCACCAAGGCTGGGGGTCTGAAGTGTTCCTTTGGCACACTGCTCTGGAACACCGTGCCAGCAGAGGCTCCAAGAGGCATTTTCCTGAACCAGTGCTGCCCCTACTGCATCGTCCCTGTGACCAGTCTCACCCCAGGTAACAGTGCACATTACAGGCAAAGGTACAACCGGCTTTACTCAGAACTGACTCGTGTTGTCTGATCACCAGGGGACTCTTGGCTTCAGCAACCCCCTGATGGAAGCATGTGAGCTTTCCCAAGGTTGTACAATACATACAAACCCAGCAGCTCTAAAGATTGACCTTATGCAGTTATTTACAAATTTCATTTTTATGTACAAAATAAATTGCTATAATTCCACATTCCCTTTCATATTCAGTGTACAAGCTACCATAAACCAGTGCTGTAATTCATACACCAGGAGAGTCTTTATATATTTGTGTATCCCTTATTTAAGTGAAAAAAATTAACAAGTGTTAAAAAAATATCAAAGAGGCAGATGGAACTTTTTTACCTTGAAAAGTAACAGTGCTTTCTAAGCATTCCTTTAATGCAATTCATTACAAAATGTTTTTTATATAAGGAATAATATTTGTCTCTGATCTTTTTCTTACATTATTGCCATGTCCTACAGAACTTCAATTTCCATTATTCCTGGATAGGATAAAATACAGTACATTATTGTTAGCTGTTTCCACAACAAAACATACATTTTTTTTAAGTGCAAAGCAAGATATGTGTGTTTTTTAATAAGGCACAGAATATCCATTATTTCCAGTGTAACACAGAATTCCTGTCAGTTTTATAAATTGCAAATGTTCATATAAAATTTCAATCTTTCAAGGAATTGAACTGTTTACTGAATCCAACTCTCTTCTGGTGTCTGAAGCTGAATAGACAAGTAGGGATATGGAAGCCGACTGTGAGACATCAGGTATTTGGGAACAGCTGCTTTGTAGTGGAGGAGATTCACTAAACTCATTTTTAGGTGTTATTCTGCAAGTAATGAAAAAAAAACCCAGTAAATTTTAAGGACAGTGCAATACAATGGGAAAAAAATTGAGCAATGAAATCATAATGTATTTTCAGTTGTATTCTTTTCAAGAGAATGCAATACAGTTCTGTATACTTTTCCAACTATTGTTCTTTTTCAGATCCATCACCTCTCAAAGTGATTAAAGTGCAGTCACAGATTTTTTGGAGCTGAAGCTCCAGCACTCAGCCCTTACGTGGAAAAGAAGAATCCTACAAATATACAAACCAGCCCATATGCTAAAGATACATGGCCACGTGGGGCAGTCTGTAAGTTCTCCTGACAGCTACTGTGGGTTAGCTGCACACTGAGAGTACACCGATTCTTCAGAAAAAGGAACAGCAAGCTTACAACACTAGTGGCATTATGCATAAACAAGCAAATGATGGAGTTCAGGTGCCTTACCTTCCTTCACCTACTCTCTTCATACTCTCAGCCAAGCTACTCATATGACATGTGCTATCAGCTTGGTTCCTTCTTTCCACCTGATCCACGGTCAATTTAGAACCAGATAACATTTGATCTCCACCATTGTCATCTGCCTCGACTCTTCGGGCTGATGTTCTGTCCGCTTCTATCTCTCTCTCAGATGTCTCTGGAGAGGTTTTAATTTCTGCAACAGTTTCTTGGCTTAAGTAATCATGATTAGTGATTGCTACTGCAGAAGTTCCATGATTTGTTGCGCCACCCGTACTGGTACCCATTGACTTTGAAATGACTTTAAGTCTGTGTGAAGTTGACTTGTAGTGCTTCTTTTTGTGTTTAACTTTGGAATTGTGTCTCAAGAAAAATTCACAAGACTCTTGCAGCACTCTTCGACTCTCACTGATTGGACTGAAAGAGAACACAAGCATGTAACTGAATGAAGAGGATAACCTTGGCTACAACGTAATAAAGACTCACACAAAAAACCCTGACAGAACAGCAACCACTGATGCAATCTGAGATAGATGTTAATGAACAACAACAACAAAAAACTATATGTGAAGAGAAAAAAGTCTGATTATAATAGCTCCAAAGTAATTATGTCTGTGGAACAATTAAATAAAGCAGATTTCTACATTTCTTACTTCTGCAAGTTGGTCTTAATGACTTCAGTAGATTAATGATCTAAGAGAGGAAAGAAGGATTAGCTCACAAGCAGCTACATTACCAAGTTAACTTTATATAAAGTAAACCCCATTCAAACGAAGAAAGGTAAGCATTATAAAAATTACTTCATTATTTTTAAGTCCTTGTAGCTCAAAGCAGTTAACATCTGAACTACAAGAAAAAATTATACAGGAAATGGAAAAAGAGGGTAGAGGGAAAGGAAGCCATAAGCTGACCACTGAGGAATGTAAATGTACAATAAAAGGAGCTTAAGGACTACTGCCTTGGGGAATCCAAAGAAATAAAACAATCTAAACCCACAGCATAAATTATAAGTAATAGATAATCCAAAAAGAGATAAAGAATAAGAAAGAAAAGTGACAAGAAATGGAGATGAAATTTATAAGCTGCTTAAATCCATGGATATAAATTTACTAAAATTAAGTAATAAAACTGAATTCTTCTCTTTCAGAAAAAAAAAAAGGACACTAGATTTATGGAATAAAAGTGATCGTAAGGAGAGTTCAATGAATATTAATTTTAAAACAAGACAAGCCTGGTGGAGAAGAAAAGCAGAAGATAATATTGCACGACAGTAAACACCACAAAGTACTGTGTCAAATGAAGTGGTCACAATACACGAAAGGAACTAAACTGATGACTGAAATTATCTTCCCTCCTTTGACTGGAAACCAGAGGTGTATCAGCCAATGCTAAACACAGCAACATGCCTTCTGCTCTACAAGACAGAAATCAGCAGAGGACAAAAATTCCTATCTTCTGAGAATGTCAAAAAGTCACTGCATGTGTAAAACTTCCCCTGACTCCAATGGAATTTTGCTGATACCCAAAGGCAGCATTTAAAGTCTGAAAAAGAACTGTCAGAACAACATTTTGATTACCTGAGCTACATATAAAGAAACATGTCTTCAAGCCAACTTTAAGTATACACTTTAAAAAACAGGAATAAAAAAAAATTTTTCTTACTCTCTTTTCCGGTTTCTGTTGAAGAAATTAGCCCATTCAGAACAGGTCTTTTTACTTCCCACCCAGAAGACTGGAGATATGCCGACAATTAATGTCAGCAAATATTTCATCAGAAACAAAAATATTTCTGGTCTTGCTAGTGCCTTTGCCTAGAAGATAAAGTTTGATAAGTGCAAAGAAAAAAAAAATGCTCATTGCTTTATTTTTTTTAAATGCAGAAAACAAATTATGTAAACGAGAGACCTCCCCCTTATGGCTGTTGTTCTTTGTCGAGGCTTGTACTGTGGGCAAATGTTAGACATGCACAGTCAAGTCAGACATGGTTCGTGCCTACAGCTGAACACACCAGAGATTTTTCAGAAGCAAATATTTTTCTTTTAAATTGAAAGGTAATTTGGGGAGCAATAGTATTAATAAACATGTTCTTCATAGGTAAGTATGTATGTGTAAGATTTGTCCCTTCAACTTAAAAGAAACAGCCAGTGGATCACAGAATCACAGAATGGTTCAGGTTGGAAGGGACCTTAAAGACCATCTAGTTCCAACCACCTGCTATGGGTAGGGACACCTTCCACTAGACCAAGGTGATCAAAGCCCCATCCAGCCTGGCCTTGAACATTTCCAGGGATGAGGCATCCAAAACTTCTCTGGGCAACCTATTCCAGGGCCTCACCACCATCAAAGTAAAGAATTTCTTCCTAATATCTAATGTAAACCTACTCTCTTATCAGTTCAAAGCCATTCCACCTTGTCCTGTCACTGCATGTCCTTGTAAAAAGTCTCTCTCCATCCTTCCTGTAGGCTCCCTCCAGGTAGTGGAAGGATTAGCTGGGAGTTAATCAGATTAGACAGCATCTTCAGGGAGCTGCAGGGAACTACACAGTAGCTTTCTGTTTACTGCAAAATTAATCCACCTATTTGCAGAACTGTATCATAGGAGCTGAGACATTTAACTCTGTAAGAGATCATTATCTTCTGCTCCCATTCCGCAAATTTAATTTATGTTACCTGGCTTATCTGCCAGCCCATCTATGAAAGTCACTATTTTTGTTAGGCAGGTAACATTACACTTAAACTGAAGTTTGCTTTCATTTGTTTTTGATCTGGCCAATGTAACAAAAGTCTACAAGCCAGCTCAGGTAAGCCAAAGCTGAGCACGCAACTTTAAGCTACTCCACAATAAGCACACACTGTCTATTATAGGGACGGATCCCATAAAACAGATCTTTTTTAACATTTCCTGTTGCTATTTCTTCTTTCCAAAGGCTAATTAAACGATGAAAATACATGCTCCTTCCTGTGTTATTATGCCAAGCTGTTATATTTAAGCACTACAAAACAATTTTATTTTTTTTTTAACATAAATGTCTTGTTTTCAGCCTTGTATATTCTGAATGATTTAGGCTGATACAGAGCTCAGAATAAAACCCACTGAAGTCAAAATATACTTGTTAAGAAATGGTATTGGAAGCACAAATAACCAAATTGTCTGTGAACTGTGCTACTCTCAGCTTACACTGACCTCAATCCAGAGGATAATAAATAATGTTTAAGAATGTAAAGAGATCAACCCTTATCATTCATAATGTCTGTGTTTATATTCCTCATTTTAATGATATTTTATTGCAGCAAAACCATAGATGGTAAGTGTAATGCAATGAAAGATGACAGGAGACACTTGCATTTCTCTTAGTAATGTTTGCTTGTATGTTTGTTCTTAAATGGAAGGAAACAAACCACAAATTACTTCTAAGTAATTTGTAATGTAAAACTCCTTGCAATTGCAGGAGATTTAATCCACAGAGAGCATTGAACACAGGCAGATTTAATTTAAAAGCTTTCCCAAGGAAGTTTTAGGGAGTCAAATGTTAAATACAATCATCTCCACAACTTAAAGTGCTGTTGAGGTTTTTTTCTTTGTTTGCTTTTTTGTTTGTTTGGTTTTCATAAAGAATTCTTTGCATTTCTGAAAATCAGTCTGCAAATGACAACTATTGTGCAAAAAATATACTGGAATATTGTTCTGTAATTTCAAGTGTTTTACATTTCCACACTTTGAAAAAAAAATACAAAAGTGATTTTAAATCTCTTGTTATAAGCAGCATTTAAAATTCAATTTAGTCTGGATCTTCACGAATCACTATTTCAGCTTCAACTGAAATTGATGAAAATTCAACTTTCATATTTTGATACTGAGCTAGGCACCCAAGTACTGAGCATTACTTTTAGGAACAAATATTGTGAAGAATGATCCTCATCCAAGGCAAATTTGTAACATGAAGTTCAAATATCATAAAGGTTATATATTCTGTTAGAGCTGTGAGTTGGAATTTAATTGCTGAGTGCTACCAATTCAATCCAAAGCAAAAGTATCATTCCACTGATTTTGACTTAAAAAGGAATTAACCACTCCATGTTCTTGAATGTGAAAATAACTTATTAATGTGAAAATCACTTACTAATTGCACGGCAGATACAGTGGAGCATATGGGTTTTTGTTAGTTAACTTTACAGTATTATTTACAAAGGAAACTGTTACTTGCCTGATAAGGACAAGGAATATGGTACTGGTCACAGTGATCAAACACCCAAGTCGTTTCCCAGATTTTCCGGTTCACCAGTTCATAAACATAACATCCAAGAAGTGCTACCAGTGGCACCAAGTATAAACCACTAAAAACTCCAATTCTGATCATGAACTTCTTTAGCTTCTCCTGGTTCCTGCCATCGTGCTGGATGACTTGGCGCACGTGATTTAAAGAAATAATACCAGCTAAGAGAAGAGAGAGACCGAAAAACACACAAAGGCACAGCGGCAGAAGCACAAAGTACAGAGAGGCATCCAGATCATAGAGACCCACAAAACAAACTCCACTGATATTGTCTCCTTCAACTTTGTTCATCGCAAGGAGCATAATGGTTAGAAAACCAGGTATTCCCCAGGCAACCGCGTGGAACCACATGGCCTTTTGTGCAATAGCTTCGCAGCTCCATTTTCTTCCCGCTGCAAGGAACCAAGTGATTGTAAGGATCACCCACCAAATAGTTCCTGCCATAGTGAAAAAGTACAAAACCATGAAAAGGACAGTACAGGCTTTGTTTTGGGAGCCAAGAACAACCGTTTCACCGATTTCTAACTTATCATCTGCCTCATTACAGGCAGTTTTGTTCCCAAGTAAAAACCCAATAAAGTACATCAGAGAGACTATGCTGTAACAGACAGAGTAATATATGATTGGTCTCTCTGGGTACCTAAACCTTTTAACATCAATCAGAAAAGTCAGGAATGTGAAAAGCGTAGCACAAAGACAAAAGATTGAAACTATTCCAATGAAGCTTTTTGCCACATCCAATTCATAATTTTTGAAGTACATATTGGGACATGGAGGTGCACACTGATCAATTCCTAGAAACTTGTAGCCTTGTCCATTGGTAGTGTGGAGGTGCCGGGGACACCAGAATCCATAATCCCTTCGGATCTGGCCTGGGGTCTTCCGAGTTCCATGCACGTTTGTGGTTACAGCAGCAGTGGCAGGAACAGTCTCATCACAATTAGTTAGTCTAAATGAATAAACAGCAGAGGAAATATCTCAATACCACTCATTCTCAACCAGAATTACTTTTTAGAAATATGAAAAAAATCTGATCCTAAGCACTGTTAAATTTTACAGATAATGCAAATGTGCATTATGGGAAAAAATAAATTATATGGCATTCTAAAAACCAAACTTCAAATACTTGCATTTTAGAAGAACTTCAAACACATTTATTTAACTGTTGCTCTCTAGCTGTTGTTTCATAACCTATAAAACACTACTCAAATTGCAAGCATTCTTTTAAATTCTACTGAACTTCTACATACGTATATAAAATATTTAGAGTGTTTCCATTTAAAACATATAGACACCTTTTCAGCAAATATTCTATTATCTATTTGAAAAAGACATATGAACACCTTTGAGAAATAGCTGAAATTTTAGAAGAGAGAGTTTTGGCAGGCAGTGCAGGAAAAGCAACACAAGACTAAGTTTGCACATTTAAGCAGTTAGGAGTGAGGTAAGTCTACTATTTAATGCTCTGTCTGATCAAATACAGAATATTCTGTATTTCATTATCTTACATGCAGTTTAGAAGGAATGTAAGTAAGCATGATCATTCCTAGCTTAGAGATCAGAAACCAAAGCAAAATCTATGCTGTAACATGTAATATTTTAAATTTTCAGAAATTTATAGTAAAAAGGCTTCCTTTTGCAGGGATCTGAATACTGAATTGTTGCAGAGCTTTGTTGCAAAAAAACTCACACGCAGGAAATGCAGGTGATCCTTTGAATAATGAAAAGGTTTTAATGAAGAAATGGTCCCATGCATGAGCACTGCAGGGTCAGTGTAACAAGCAAGTTACAGCAAGGTGGTATTTAATATTCTGCCTCAGATTTTCAACTCAATCCAGGTCAAATATGAAAGTACCACTCCCACCACCTGTCAATATGAGAAATACCCCACCTGGTACATTCCAGCTCTTCAGGCCATGCAATTCCAAAAGTGTCCATCAACTGCTTACAGTCAGAATACACTTTCTCACAGAGGCTTCGACAAGGGTGAATCACGTGAATTTGATCCAGGCAGGCAGGGACAAAGGCTCTACACAGAAATGTGTGGACGTCTGGTGAACAGTGAAGATTCATCAGAATAAGAAAAGGCTACAGGGAAGAAAAAGGCTTCGGTTAGCAATTTCAAAAAGATAATTCAAGGCATTAAAACTAACTTTCATCACTATGGCTCACATTTGATCCCCTGTAGGTTTGCAAAGGTACAAGAAAATAGCGTTTGTTCAGCAATTGCGAAAAAGCAAAACCCGCTGGTGCGAGCAGCAAGAAGCTCCATTAGCACTTCCAGCCCAGCCCTTGCCCCAGGAATTTTGGACAATCTGTGACTATTTGAACATGATTTTTCCTACCTGTCAACATTAGAAATCTGAAGGGTATTGCGAAAGCCCAAGATTTTTAAAAAATAGGGTAAAACATTGAGCTCCTTTGTGCACCAGTTAGATTCTAAATAAGTGCCCTGAGATTTTTAAAGGTGTGTCTGTTCCAGTAGTTCCTGTTAGATTACATTTTCAGTCCTAAGTGCTGTGCTGTACTCATCTTCTCTCACACTGGAGGAGTTTGGGATTTTTTTGAGTAAGGAGGTCCAAATATCATTATTTCTCATTTTTGAAACACCTCATTTCAAATCTCTCTCAACATGACTGCACTGAGTAACTGATGACTGTTCTTATTCGAGAATTCTTAGAATGAAATTTAACCCAACCTTCTTCTGCCCAACACATTCAATTCATTATTCACAGTCAGAGAGGTTTTTAAGGAAAAAAAAAATCCAGCCTTCCTTCTCTACATTTTATCAGTTTTACTATTATGGCAACTTATTTTAGCCGAAATACTACCACATGTGCAAATTTCAGACAAACCAGCAGTTGCTGGTCATTTTTGCAAATGCTTCTGAGTCCAGAAGAGTATCCTCACTGCTGTCATCTTTTAAGTATCCCAAATATACCCTTACCCAAAGAGCAACTCTTACTACTGAACATGCAGTTTAAAAGATACTGACAAATAAACTTTCCCTTTCAAACTGGAGTATCTACAAGTCCTTAAAGGACCTTGGCAATAAACAGCAATGTGTGGGGAGAGGGGAAGAAAAGATAAGGCAAAGCAAGAATAACATAAAAGTTCTCTATGAAAAAAACAAAACAAAAGAATTGTTGGCACTACCCTTCAGAGCACTCCACTGTGTTCTGCATCTGCAGATGCCATGACAGCAGGCACACACAAGTTTGATCCCCTCTCTGGATGCCTGCTCTGGAGCTGCCACTGCAGGAACTCAAGATCTGAGTATTTCATGACAAGGAGAGAAACGTAGCTCTGGTATACCATGTTTCAGTTCTGTAAATTGGATTATTTCCTAAACACTGCATGGCTTCACAGGAGTTAACCCTAAATGAATTAAATTCCCTCTGCATAATTATGGTGCTTCTTTTCTTTTCAATCGTTAATTATTATTTGCTCTGTTCTTCCTGGCACTTAGGATAAAATAAAGACAATAGCCTAGATATTCATATGCAACTCCTACAGAAATTGTGTTTATTTTTGACATTGTTTTGCATGGATTGTCTTGATTGTTACGAATTCTTCCTTTTTGACACCCAGTAACCCATTTATAACTGTGCCCACCCACTTGTACAGATAGTGGGAGTTATTTTTCCTCATACTTATTACTCTGGGAGTAATTTTTTTCCTATACCCATTACTCTGCATTTCCCAACCCCAAATCCCACCTACCATTTTATTGTCCAGTTGAATCTAGCAGAAGACCTTTCTGCAATTCTTTCATCCATTTTGTTTTCTCAGCAAATTTATTATCTATCCCTCTTCTACGTCCATTTATGAATTAGCTGTGTATCCACACAGATAACTAGGGGGAACCACTCTAGGTACTTATTCGGTATAGCACAAAACTATCAGCTCATGATTTAATGACCCTTATTGTGAAAAAACATTTATTTATTCCTACTTTTCTTCTTAGGTAGGCAGGCACTGGAAAATAAAGTCCCCAATGGGTTACCAGTACAGTTTCCTAAAAAAACCCATGGGTTATATGTTTGACCATGTCAAAACTTTTTTGAAAACTGAAGTATAACATACTGCCTGAATTACCCCTTTCAACAAACACATTGAGTCCCTCAAAAAACTAACAGATTTTACAGCCAATAAGTTCCCTCAACCAAAAAACCTCTGTAAAATGTAAAACTGTGCCTTGAGCACACACAAATGGGATTTGTAAAATACAGAATTATTTTCATCAACAGCTTACTTTTACCATTTAAGAACAGCAGAAGTGGTAGGGAACTGTGTCTGGAACTGTGCTAACAATTAGGTAGCTTTAAATGTGGGCTTCACTTCCAGTGAGCCAACTTGGAAAACTTTCATCAGAGAAAATAGCATGTCTGCAGTTCCTGAAGGACCATACAAGCCAAATCTTACCAAAACCAAAGTATTTTCTCCCCCAGCTGCATTGCCTGGAAGCAAAAAGTATAAAGCCAAGATCACAAGCTCACTGACAGTAAATTTTAGTTGCTTCAAAAGCACTTTATCTGAACCATGGATGTCCCAGTGACAAACTAGTTTTTATCCAAGTGATTAGCTGGGTAAGCTGCGCACATGCTGGTGTCCTGAGTATGCAAGTCTGGGATTAAACTCAGAAGCTTGTACCATAGTCCTCCTCTCTTCAGGAAGTTCAGGATCTGCCCATGGGCACAATCACACAAAATAGGCTCTTCCAGGAAACTAGGACACCTGGCATTTCTAGCATTAGCAACCACTGCCCTGTCATATGAAGAAGAGAGATGAAAATCTGCAGATTTGGTGAACGCAGTGCTAAAAATAGAGTGAAGACAGACTCTTTAAAAACCAGAAATGGAGCCTCACACAGCTAATATAAGTCCTAAAATAAAAATTCTCATCTTCTTAACAATGCGAAACAAAACTCAGCAAACGTAAGGCAAACTAGAATATAGTAACAATGTAAAACCAACCAACCAAACTCCCAAACAAATAAAAAACCCAAAACCCAAACCAATAAACTAATAGCAACTGTAAAGTCAAAGATTATGTAGTCTTTAACAGCGGAAGGGGCACTGTCTCAAGCAGTATCAGTGAAGAACTGAGGACTATGGGGTGCAAACTTTCCACTAACAAAACACCAACACCTTACTTAGTAAATTCTAGATTGGTGTGCCTATGTTCTATTTTCTCCAGAGGCAAAGTCAAATTACCTCAGAAATCCAGTTACGGTGTGGTCCTACAAACAGTAACACAACCAAGACAACTGAAAATAAATGTTACAAAATACAGAATAAATCTCTAGGTGCAAACATGTTCTTAAATGAGCTTTATAAACAAGTAAATTGCAGTCTAGAACTGTATGTGGATCTTGTGCTCAGGATGCTTCTGTTTCGTGCTTAGCAGGCTTACAATTCCAAGATACAAGGAAAACAAGCTCATTATTCCAGGCAGACACTGAAAATGCTCTCTTGTACCTCATCTCAGTTTTATCCTAGACAAAAGCATTACCAGAGATGATCAGACATCTCTGGGGTTGGGATATATGATAACTACCAAGGTATGTCAAAACAAGTAAGGGAAAATACTCCTCTGTACTCTGCTGATTAATGTCACAGAGACACTTACACAATATAGAAAACAGTGGATCGAAATATCAAGGTCTTTGTTACAATCAGCCACAGCAAAGCTTGATTGTAAGAGACAGGAAATCTCTTGAATTGCTGAGATATACAGAGGATTAGAGCCTTTGTTCAGCTACTGCAGCCAAATATCTAAGAGAGTAACAACCTATTTTCCCAACCACTGAGGTCTAATTACAGTTAAAACGTTTAGCTTAGTTAACCTAGTTAACACTGAGGTTTACTAAGTCAAACAAGGACAGACATCAACTGTCTCAGTGTTAAGCAGTGTCACCTTTCTTGGTTTGATACAAATCTTGTGACCTAAAGCAACGACATTACAACCTTGTTGGTTACATAACCGTGTTTTTCAGTCTCTGAAGCAAAGGCAGGCTTAAATCTGTATTTCTACAATTATACTACACTGTGTACCCGAGATTCCTCCCTAATATTAAAGATACACATTGTTACTCATGAAACTACATACCTGCTTTACAGGAAATAACATCTCCTAAATAATGAATAGAGTCAAAGTATCTCAAGTTGGAAGGGACGCAAAAGGACCACCAAATTCAACTCCTTGGCTCGTCACAGGACACTTTAATGATTAACAATTAAAAATTAATTATTAATAATTTATACTACATACAAACACACTTACTGTCCAGTAAGGGTCACTACAGAATTGAAGTGCAGCTCCAAACCCTAATCCAAATATATTTGTATGTTTTCAGATGTGATAAGTTAGGAAATGCAGCCACTGTCAATCATAGTGTACATAAATGGTCTCAGAGTGAGAGACAGTAATTGCTCTTTATATTTACAGAACTACACTAACAATTAATCTTCACAGTATCTTTAGTCACTTTTACAATAATAACTTGTTTCAATTAAAAACAGCAGAACAAGTATGGCACGGTTGATTTAATCCTACACTATTGTTACAATAGAGTTATTCTGGACTGGATGCAAACAAGATTAGCATCACACCCAGAGAGATTAATGCCTTCATATAATTCCTAGATGGGCTGGCAAGGGTGGTAATTTGCTGATGGTCACAGAAGATCACCTGCCAAGAATCTCTGACTTCTAGTTCATGCACAATTAACTAAGTCATGATAAATAAACATCCCAACACACTAAATTAAATGAAGGATGAAATTTTTGAGTTCAATCAGATTCAAAGCAAAGTTGAGAAAAGAGTAGGCTCTTCCCATTGGAAGTTACATCGATGGATTTAGATCAAAGGCAAGTTAAAGACACTTTTAATTTGGTATGCAAGGATTTTGCAGGAGGCCAAGGCAGTTTAAGTGTCAGTGTCTTGCTGCTACATGTCTGCTAAAAGTTGCTACTTAACAGCAGAACTGCAAAACAGAAACATGGGTGCAGCTCATGAAAGTTAGTGTAATGTCAACCATCCTTTAAACTACCAAGGAACATGGTACGAACTCACTGGGGGCCCTACCTGAGTTGAGGGCAATAGTCAACTACCGCTGGCAGCAGCAAGTATCAGTCATAACCTATGTTTTCTCAACTCTGTTAAAATCACATGGGTAAAACGACAGAAGTTTTCAGGACTAAAATTCACTGATAGGAACAAATATTTTAGATATGAATATATGAAATATATACATTATAAATTTGTATATAAGTTTAATATACATTGTTAGTGCATCCTAATTTGGCAGAGGTAAAAAACAAATCAAAAGCACATGAATTTGACTTTTATTTTTATAAGTTGCTTTTAAACAAAGCATCAGTACTTTCCCCAGCTTTTACAATACAATAAAGGCATATGAAGTCGCGTTTAATTTAAAAGCTTGTCAAACATATTTAAGATGTAATCAATTTAACAATTACATAAATAAAAATTAAATATTCTATCGAAGTACAAAGTAGGTTGCTCTGTAGTTTAAAAGGCAAAATAGTTCAAGGTTCCTACTCAAGGAAAATCTGGAGTTTACGGAGCTGGCAGAGGGTGAGGGTAATGCAAAGAAAGAAGACAATAAACAAGCAAATGGGCCAAACAATGCTGCTCTGCAATAAAAGGTGCTTGCAAAGATATAAACCTATTTTTGTCCTTCAACTGAACAGCAAAGGCAAAACATGTACTTAGCCTTTCAAAGGGCTCTGAACAAAGCCTGGGGACAGCTCAACGTGCAACAGCTGATAAGCCCGACTGTTCCCAGCAGTCCGCTCCTCCCACAGCCACGTGGGGCAGGAACTGCCCACCCGTCAGCCCCCGAAGCCTCGCAGTTTAGAACGCGAAGCAGGATGGCAGCTGACCTTAAAAACCCGTGCGCTGTAAACTGCAGAGGCTCGGGGACTGGTGAGCAAGCAGCCAGCTGCCCCTGCTTGGTGGGTCTTCATCACTTCATCAAGCTGAACTATCCAGGCAACTGCTCAGGGAGCTGAATTACTCATCATCTAAATGTTCAATATATTTGCAACAAGAACGAATGTATCTGCAAACTCTTCACCATCATTCACCCCTACACATGCAATAAACATACATATACACACACGTGTGTGTGTGCATATATATATATATATCTATCTTCAGGTCTGAACTTTCATATTAGCTTTTCAAAGTTGAAGGGAATATTGATCAGAAATCCAATTAAGGAAAGGAATAAGGGATGTGGGGAAAGGTTTTTCAAAGGTCAGTAGGACAGCAAGGCACTCATGAACTTTAAGAGAAAACTAAAACAAACTCCAAAAAACTACTCCAACACCACACCTGAGCACTAAACTTGCCATTGTCAGTATAAACAAACACAGACACAAAGATAAAGAATTACTTTTATAAACTCTGTACTGTTTTGCATTAACTATATACAGTCAGAATATTCTGAGTTGGAAGGGACCCAACAGGATCATCAAATCCAACTCCTAAGTGAATGGCCACACAGGGATATACCAAGTAGCAGAACAACACAGTCCCATGCTTCCCCTCTAAGTATTTTCATGCGTAAAATAAAAATACATATATCTGTATCTTTTATAGCTGTAAAAAAGGTTATAAACAATGTAAACAGGAATAGTACATCTCATTAAGAAGTTATTCTGAAGCAAACTAAAGTACAACTATTCCAAATACTTTCCAAAATAGCTTATTACCAAACTTCACTGCATTTTTTTGTCCTAACCTAAATTATAGCTTGACCTAAATTATAGATATTCCAGCCTCTGCAATCCACAGTCCATAACAAACATGAGAAAGTTTTCCCAAGTGTTACAGAACTGAACTATTCATACAAAGTTTTCAATTATACTTTTTGTCTGGTTTAGGTTTTATGTATACTATACAGAGCATAACAGACAGACAAATTCAAGTTAACTGAAGAAAAGTATACTGCAGGCTCTCAAACATCTGAAGTCTAGACAGAGCTTCATTATATCTGGACTGTGGTAGCAGAAGAAACTAAGTCTTAAATTCTCCATGTATTTGCCATACATTACAGAAGTAAATGGATTTATTGCTAAACCTGTACAGAATTCAATGTAGACCATTTCCCGTAACAATGTTTATAGATTATCCATTATGTTTGAAAAAGCTCCGCAGTCAAAAAGAAATTCCAGTAGAAGTCATTACTGCTCTGGTTCCAAAAGAGTCAGAGCAGATTCATGCTTCCCACTCCCCTCTGTGAATCTGGAGACACACTTCAGCAGAACAGCACCACCCAACTTACCAGAGCAGCAACCCTGCACCATTTCTTTCTTGCCTACTTCACGCATTTTTAAGCAGTCTTAAATGAAAACTTAAACCACCTTAAAAAACACCAACTTTGTCGTGATGTAGGAGATGTTAGCCAGGCATGCGCAAGTCACCTGACTATGCTGAAGCCCATGAAGCTGCAGTCATCTACCACAGCACCTGCAGTTCTTACCTCTGTCTTCTGCTTTCACTGTTTCCAGCTGGTCACACTGGTCACACAGTTCTGAATGCCTATATTAGATAGTGTTTCCTTATTGTTAGCCCATAGCATTTATTTTGGTGCCCTTCCCCCCCACTATCTTCCCTATTTCTCCTGGTTTAAAAACTCAAGGCTACCTTTTCTTCCTCTCTTTCATCTGTGGGCCACGTTAACCTTCAGCATGTAATATTTAGTTTGAAGCTCTACTCCCAGAGAGATCACACACAACTCAATTCTTAAAATTGTGCACCTTGTACCTTCCTTGCAAGAGCATTAGCTCATGGGAAGCAATATGCAGCTGGGACATGGTGTCTGGACAGATGGGTATTGCCAGGTCACCATAAGGCTGGATGGGTACAGTCCCTCTCCAAAAAACTGCTTTTAGTTTTTGTATGCAGGATAAGTATGTGGAGAGTTTGGCCACTAAGTGCTTTGTGGCAGTAGCTGCTGAGACTAAGGAAATCTGGTTGTGCAGGCCCTCCAGGGAATACAACATGGGCCAAACTTGGGAGGATGTGGTTATTCTCTGAAAGAACTTGATCTACCAGAAGTTTAAGTACAGGAAAGATCAGTGATGTTTCTTTTTTGCTCCCTGGAAGCTCTCATCTAGAAGAGCAGGTATCTTTGGTAAGAGGACATCTTTTCTGTCCTGCAAAGACCAACTATCCAGCCCTCTCTCCCCTGTTTGCAGTAGCTACTTACACATTCCTATGCACATCTCCCCTTCTTTTAATAGCTAAGCAAAAAGCAAGCAAGTCTCCACTCATCTCCACTTCGTAGTTCAGAAGAAGATGGCAGACATATGCACCTCATCCTCTGGCAAGCAAATTATCACTGTGTCACAGCAGTAGTCACAGATCCACACGATACATAGAAAAGATCCAAAAAGGCAACGTGGGACAAAGGAACCATGTTTGCCCCTAAGGGCAACCAACAGTCAACAGTGAGAGAGAGAAAAAGCCACCAAGTTTCGTGGTGCAGATACTCCCACCTCCTCCCCTGGAATGGAGTAGAGAACTAAAGGGATGACACAATACCAGTTTTAGAAATTGTCATATTTAATGAGTGCATTGTCAAACTAGAAAAAGAAAAGCACAGACATCTGACCACATCCCCCATCCCATGCGGCCCTTTCCTGGACCATTTGCTTTTTGTGGTCTTTATCAGTGAAGACATGGGCAACATCTTGTAGCCAGGCCATCACGCTGAACATCACATCCATCCTGCACATGGAAAATTAAACCTGCACTCCACCTCCACCGGCATCCAACAAGGGCCTGAGCTTCGTACAGGCTGATGATCCATGCAGCACCGCAGACAAACAGCATCTCTCACACCTAAACACCACAAAGCTCTCTTCAGAAAGAAGACATCAGAATCCTCTGCCGCTCTTAGGCTAGATTTGTAGAAGACATAAGCATCATGAGCCTTACAAAGATGTCCACCAACATACCTTGCTGGTTCACCAAAGCCTGCAAGACAATCCAGTTGCTGTTGCCAGAGCTGCCATGTGCCAACACACAGGATGTGAGCTGTTAACAAGTTGCTTGATCCCACACAGTTTGACAAATCACAGACAGCAGAAAAAAAAAGAATGTGGACCATCTGCACCCAATGTTATACTATTTTGTCCACTTGTCTACTATTCAAAGGACGGTATGTGAAGATGACCTTTGCAATTGTGGTCACCACACCACTCTCAGCAGACTTGGCCTACCTAATCTGGTTTGCTAATAATCATGTAAAGTTCACAGTCCTCCACTGGGCAACAGCCACTTCCTTAAAAACACTAAGACTAATCTGGAAATCGCACCTTCCTATGTCTGAAAGCTTTGTACCCACTGCTGGCTTTTCCCATTTCCATGGATGATGCGTTCCACCCAGTCAGCTCAGCTCCCAAGCCCTAACTGCCTCCCATCAGTGAAGGCAAAGAAATTCCAAACTCAGTCGATCTGCTCCTGTTTTCCTTCTCAATATAAGCAGCTTCAAGAAAACTTGCATGACTCCATTCATCCACAGGTGTCCTCCTGGAGTAGGTTACAGCCACAGGACTAAGGCCATCACTCCACACTTGGTTTAGTCAGTGACCACATCTCACATAAGAGTATGGAGCAGGGGGAAACAAAGATGCAGTCTGGACAGGGAGACTAAGAAACCACCACAGCAGCTACACTTGAAAACTAGTCAGGGCACTGTGAAAGGGACAGACACGTGCAGATCAAAAACATGGTATTTCCCAGAGGTCTTGTGTTGAGAAAGATGTGGAAGACAGGCTCCTGTAGGCCAGCTTCAGATCTCCTGCACAGTGGGACTGGCCTAAATCCAGCCCAGAGTAAAACTCCTCAGTCTCATGGAGCTGACAGGTAAGAAATGTGCTACCAACTTCACCTAGTGATCCACTCCCGTAACACAAATTACTTGCTAGTGCAGGCATAGCCTCTGACATGTGGATAAAGAGGAGGCTCTTGGAATCTCTCTGTCAACACCATCTCCATGAACTACCTTCTCCTTGTCAAACGTGCATCACTTTGGACACCCATGCATTCTAAACAACATCCTTTCAGAACAAAGAGCAAAGCAGCGCTAGTCACATTATCCAGCAACAAGGAATGCTGTTCAGAGAAAGCAGCAGCAGACTTTGTGGATGACTGATATGCCTAAAGCCCGTGTAATAGGATTACACACATTCGCCTCTCTGGTTTCAGACAGTCTGCACAAGCTAATCACGCTTGATGAAGGGCCTCAGTACCAAAGGTAACAAACACTTTTTCAATGGCTGTCATTTACTGTACCCACAGGAATCAGCAAAAACTACTTATGAATGTGCTGCTGTAAGAACCACTGTTAAGAACTAAAGATGGTGGATGTTTCTTTGGAACACCTGAGACCAAGAGAGCACAGAAACCAAAAACAATTTAGTAAATTCATACCTGTGCTACCATGCAGGATATCCCAGTAATAATCTTCTTAAAAAACAGTACTTATTCCCCCAAAACTCCCAACCTACAGAGGTAGACAGCTTCCTCCTTCCTGTGTGTATATACAAACACACACACATACCAATTTAAGCTTGCAGACACCAGTTTTCCAGGTTTTTAAAGTATTGTTATAGTGAATTAACTGTAAATTTGTATTTAGTAGAAGCAACTTAAGCCATTACATTACAAATTTTAACTCATGCCATTTAAATATTAAGCTTCTGAAGGTACTTCTTAAACCCCTCTAAATGGTTTTGTTTAAACTGACCCCAGCTCTCACAGAAATTTCTGCCACTGCCGCAGCCAGTTGCACTTAACTCTCCATGTAAGCACACACATATTCTGGCACATTGCCATGAACCCAGAAGTGAACGGAAAACTCACTCCTGAATCATTTTTCCAGTCTCTCTGAGGTACTTTGTTGTTCTCTGTGGGATATTTTCCACTGTTTTCCACAGCCTGCTTTAAAAAGTCACTGGCAAGCCTTTTTCTTTGTACTTCTATAGACCTGTGGATCTTACCCACATCAGGAAGTCTTAAGGGCTTGTCTCCTGTGGACACATTCCAGAACTGCAGTAGAACAGATTAAGAGATACGAACATAAGTTACGACACAGTAATATTCTTTGCCTTGCTGGAATAATGCCTTATGTTGACAACCAGGATAATTAAAGTAGGAATCACTTCGGAATTAGAAGTGACTTGGTTTTGTGAATGACCACGAGGGGGAGTTAACACCTATTTAAGTAAAGCTGTAATGAACCAGATCTTCTGGTGTCCATCTATTTTCCTCATCAGACAAATCCTAGATCTTCTGCCTCCCAAACTGAACTAGTAGTAGCATGAGCAGTGTCACTGTTAAACTGCTTTGAGATAAAGATATGGTAGACATCTGCAAATAATTCTACTGTCATGCAGCTGTTTAGCTAACATACACAAAACTTCACACCACAAAGTCATGTGGTTTTACTTTCCTAAAATCACCACTTGTTGTGTAAACAGAACTAATCCAAATATAAAGTAAAACTCAAGAAGCTAAACCTCAGTCTGCCAAGTTGAAAGTTCAGAATTAAACTAACTAAATAAATATGTGAATGGAAGGAGCAACTGGAAATTACATATTTTTTATTGCAGAAAAAAAGTTCCCGGAGGGACTATCATCACTAGCCAAAACATCCACAATGCAGGCCCTAAGACTGAGTTAGGAATTTTCCAGCTCTCAGTCGTTCAGTGTTCTGGTTTATGGCACATCATTATGAACAGCTGATACATGAGGCAGAATTGAATGATCATGTATCAGCTGATTTCCTGAAGGGCAACCACCACCTGAGACAGTAGCTCCACATCATCCTCTCCTGGAGGATTACCATGAAGACACCATCCAGAAATACCAATTTAACACCTTCCCAGAAAGCAGAGAAACTGTACAGAAGACTTTGTGCACCCAGAGGTGCAGAGCACAGCTCTTCTGGCTATACAACACTCCCTGAAGCAGAACACACCTGTAGAGCCTTGAGAGTGGGACATCGTGAGTTACCATAGTTTTGGAGAGTGAACTTCACCTTGAGGTGAGACTTGTGCCCGTGGCAAATCTTTATCCTTTTTGGGAGTAAGCACTCCCCAGAACTTTTCAAAGGGAATAGGAACATAAAACTGGCCTAACACCAAGGCTCTTTCTGCACAAAATACTTTGGATTTCTTGAAGAAGTCTTTTCCCCTTTGCCTTGAGATTTCATGATTAAGCAGCTTACTCAGAGTTAGTTAAGATACAGTGAGCCAAATACTGCAAGAATCAGCCTCAAAACCCAGTGAGACCTTACATCCTAAGATGTAAGTCTCATGCCCAGTCTTGAGAACAGGCCATGGGGAGGGGAGGAAAGCGGAAAGAGCAAAATAGAAGTAAAAACCAAAGCCTTTAAGCATTCCTACTGAGGATCAAAAGACAGTTTTAGCCAAGGTACTATTAAAATTCTTTCTGTGGTATGAATGAAGTTTGAGCTGTCAATTACAGAAAAATTCAAGCTCTTGAAACAACAGAAGTCTTCTCCACCTCCCAGCCCGCTTCCTCTTTACGGCTGCAAGGAGAAATTAAACACCATTCCAGAAGTCAGTAATTCCTCTCCCCCTGCTGCAACATGAAATCCCCTGAAAAGCAGAACACTGTGACAATCCTGAGAAGGTCCTCTGTTGCAATCAACTATGGACAAACTATACTGATGCTGTGACTGAGACTGTGTAGAATCACACCAAAAAATGTAAGCGGCATCGGTACACACTGGTCTCTCAGAAAAAAGGCCCAGCAACGAACCACCGTAAGCTCACCATCTTCATTCTGAACCTAACCACTAGCAACAGATTCAATACTAGCTACAAACAGAGTGGGAGGAAACTTCCTTACCCTCTCACCAGGAAAGCAGCTGTCTTAAAAAACTTTGACCAGGCAGTCCATCAGCATTGCTGGCTCACAAATAAAGGCAGTCAGACCACTACACATTAGGCAGTTTAGAAGTGTCTGCAGAGCACTACAGTACTGAGGAATATCAAATTAGAGGCCAGGCAGCAGCAATGACAGGAAGCAAACGAAACAGGGTAGGGAAATCAAATGCTAATAGACACTGTTGTTCCCCTCAGCCAGTCAGTTGGCTAAGTAGTAATCAACCACTGCAGTAGTCAGAGGTGGTTACAAGGCTGACAAGATGGAAAAAGATGGAAAACAACAAAACTTCTCACTACCACACAATTTTTTATTAAGTAGCTCTATAAGGACAGGTGAGCCATGAACCCTTTCCAGAAGGAACGCCCTCCACACATGCACTAGGCACAAGTTACTGACAGTTCAGAAAAGTCAGACACAGCAACCTAATAAAAATGGCTCTGTGGTCTCTCTGTCCTAACAATACCATGACTGGAAGGCACAAATACTGACAAATGCTGGCTCAACGGTTGCAAGTAAGACACACCAAGTAAGAAGCAGCAGCATACCTGAGGAGATAAAGTGGCAGACACTGCAGGAAGCATTCCTGACAGATGACGACTAGAGAAGGCACTGCACAGTTCACAACTGAAGCCTACAGCCTGACTTCCAATTTAAAAGCCCACAGTTTGTCACAGATCTGTAGCTAAACTCAGTTGTTTGCATACAGATGGCTTAACACTCAGTACCGGAATTTCCCACACATTTCCACCGGGTTGACAAAACCAATGCAAGACCAAAGCCTGTGCCATTCCAGGCTGGCAGCTGGAGGCCAAACAAGGAATCCCGATTATCCCAAGCAACACTAAAAACATGTTTTGGCAACTGAACCAAGCTCCTCCTCCAAACTCAGTAAAGAGTATGCAAATAATATTTTAGTAACAGTAACCACCTCCAACACCATGTCTATTTTTTTTTAAAAAACAGAAACCTAATTTCAACTCACTTGTGTTTCACTTTCTACACAGCAGAAGACACTGAGCTTTTCAAGACTTATGTTAAGATTTTTCCCCTCCTCTTACCACTGAAAAAGCCATTATTAAAACAGGTTTAAAACTTGTTTTACAAGCCTCTCACCTAGAGAGGCTCTCGCCCTTTACAGGTATTGCTATCGGCAAAGCCTTTCCACAAGGTAGCATATTCTCAAGGGAGCCACAGTTACAGTTCAGGTAGGAAAAGTGCTTATTTTGAGTTAAAGAAAAAAAAAAAAAAGAGTAAAGTTGCTCTTTCAGTTAGAAGCTTCAGCATCCAGTCAGAAGACGACAGAATGCAAAACCTGCAATGGAGAACAGGACTAAGAATAAGTTTAGGTGCCTCTCCTTAGCAGATATAAGCTGAGAGAGCTGCAATGAGCAACCTCTAAATACAATTTTTGTGGTGAGTTCAGGCAGGCCAAGATATCATTAGCCATTTCCCCAGAGAATTTCAACAATTGCTCTGTATAACAGTAAGGTGCCTGGGCTTATGTGATCAGCTGTGCCAAAATGCTCTGAATAGCCAGACACATTGCTATGCTACACCCATTCCTCTTCCACTCTAATACAGGATCCAAGGCGGGGTGAGGGAAGGAAGTCTGTAGCTCTCTTACACAGAGCTTATACAACCAAGGAGCCCGAGCACACTCTGAAACACTTTAAGAAACATCTAGTCACTAAACATTATCTGCTTTGTCACTAAGCACAACGGGTATCCCAAATAACTTCTTAATGACAACAAGAATTGTTACATACTACAGTAGGAGGGAGAGAACTTACCTCCATTTTGCGAGCAGCTGTGTCCTGATCGTAGTGTCCCATGATGTTTGGAAAAAAAGTCATATTGTAAGGCATTCCTGAACATCTGGAGATAGTAATTGGCTCACATGTAAATAAACTGTGCCCTCGCACCAGGGCTAGAAGTAAGCTGCAAGTCGCAGAGAACACAAGTGCTCCCATTTTGTCAGAATCTCCAATTTCAGCACATCGCTTTGTTCAGTAGTTAGACAGCCCGGCTTTGCACAAGGATAAAACCACACATCTTCCTCTGCTGGCTCCAGCGCACGGCAGTAAGGCACACTCTCAGACTCCTCACAGGTGCTTCAGGTGTTGCCCCATTTTGGCTGACCGCGATTTTACTAAATCCTTTCTTCTTCGAGCCTGTACGTGCAAAGACGGGGCAGAGCAGTGAACAGTAGTCAAACAACCCGAGGGCGACCGCCCGGCCTCCCCGCCGGCCCGCAGCGAGAGGGCAGCTCGGGCCGGGCCGGTGCCCCCCCGACCTGCCCGGCCCCACACACCGCCGGGGGCCGCGGCTCGGCACAGCCCCCGCTCCCGCCGGGCCCCGGAGCCACCGCCGCTCCCAACGGCCCGTTCCCAGCCCCGCCCTGGGAAGCGGCGCCCGCGGGCCCGGCGGAGCGGTCGGCCCAGAACCCGGGGCTCGCCGGGCGAGGCCCCGGCGCCGCATCCCCGCCACGCCCGGGCCGCGCCCCCGCCGCCCCCGAGCCGGGACCTGCCTCCCGGCGGCCACCCCGCGGCGCCGCTCCGAGTCGGGGCCGCCGCTCCCCGGGACGGGACGGGACGGTGCCCGGGACGGTGCCCGGCGCACTCACCGGCGGCAGCCCCTCCACGATGGCCGCCCCGCGGCACCTGCAGGATGTGGCGTCTGGCGGGCGGGGCGGCCGCACCTTCCCGCCCCGGCGGGGCCGGGGCCGGTGGCGGCGGGCGGAGCCCGTCCGGGCTCCGGGGGACTGCGGGCCCAGCGACCTGCCCGGGCTGGGCCGTCGTGGCCCCGGGGCGGTCCGTGCCCCCTCCGGTGGAGCCCCGGCTGGGAAGGGCCCCGGGACTGTAGCACAGACACAAACGGCGCGAAAAGCCCCTCAAACAGGCCCGGCACTTGGGTTCTCGTGAACATCTCGGTATTAAACTCTGCAGCGCACTGTATAAATGCCGAGGCAGTTTACAAACGTTCAAGTGTTGGGACATGAGCGTGTCCTGCCGGTGGAAGCGATCCCGAGGGTTGTTTCCAAACGCACCGAGGGGGAAGCGAGGGCTCCTTGGCAGCGGGCGGCTGGCCCTGCACTGCCACCTTCACTGCCACCCTCACTGCCACCTTCACTGCCACCCTCACTGCCACCTTCACTGCCACCTTCACTGCCACCCTCACTGCCACCTTCACTGCCACCCTCACTGCCATCCTCACTGCCATCCTCAGTGCCGCCCTCAGTGCCGCCCTCAGTGCCGCCCTCAGTGCCACCCTCAGTGCCACCTTCACTGCCACCCTCAGTGCCACCTTCACTGCCACCTTCACTGCCACTCATGCTGCCACTCGTGCTGCTGCCGTCCTGCAAAAGGTCCAAATCCTCAGATGACGGGTGCGGGCACTCAGTAGAGGAGGCTACAACTGAGGAAGAGATCAAGACCGGAAATCGATGTTTAATGATTGAATTTAATGAAGGAAAGAGAAGTGATCTGAAGTATTTGCTGAGAAAAAGGAAGCTGTGGTGAGAACAAAGGGAAATGATTGTTAAACCAAAGAGGAGCATCATGGTGACTGTGTTGCTCATGCTACTACCGTCTTCCAGAGGCCTGGCTCGAGAATGTGTGAACTGTCCTCTTGCTGCACCAATATCTGCTGCCTGAGACCACACACACCAGACAAGGACTGTCCAGTAGCGCTCAGCCTTGTTCACAAACACTGACCTGAGCTAATGAGACCTAACTATCTTTAGAAATGCTGAAGGTTACTCAGCAGAGGTGAACAAATTTCTCAGCATGGAGCCACCCAAGGTCTCATCAGGCTGCTGTTCAGCCATGCAACTTGCTCCACGCTCCGGGACTGGAACAGGAAACACCAGATGCCAAGACATGCAAACCAGATTTAGAAATGGTTTGACAATGTTCAGGCAGCACTGCCTCTCTGCTAATGAGCCATGAGATAGCCTGTGCAGGCTGGTGCATTTATCCAGAGAATCCATCCATGGATGGTGGAGAATGTGAAATTGCTCATGGTTATTCAGAAGACAACAAGCATCTGGAAGCTCTCTTTTCGTGCAGATATTTATGTGTCATTGCCTGTGTCACTCTATAGACACACAAAACTCCTTCAGATTCCCATACCAAAACCATTTTAGCACCTCTCTTAATCATGAGGAGGATTATACCTACATGCTACAGATCCACATAGCCCTACCATTTGAGTAAATGGAGTAACTTGATAGCTAGAATTAAACTTTCAGCAAATGATCTTAAATGTAATGTTATTTGCAGGTTGTGAAACTTAATGTTATCTACTATAGGAAAACACTTACCTACATTATCCTTCATTATCTCTCCATTTCTCATCTTCCAGCTGGCTTTGGTCCTAGTGTCTCTTGGTAGCTCTTCCCATCCTAGAAATATTACATCTTTCTTTTCAGGAGCTCCAGGGGTCTGGCAGCGAGAGCACCAGGACTGTGCAACGGGAAGTCTCCCCACTCTGCTTCTGCAGAAGCTCTTCTAGGCAAGTTTGTGCTCAGCCATCGATGAAGTTGCAGAGTTGCTCTCAGCTCTGGGATCACCATCAGAGACACTGAAACCTTGCAGGAACAAAACATGTTCAGTGCAGATTCACGCTCCAGCAGATTTCTAATGAACTCTCTTTCCTTTCTAGTTCTATTGACTAGGTCAATTTCCATTCCATTTCCATTTCATGGAAATGGCAGCGCAACTCTGTAGGGTTCTATAGCAAGGGTATCTATACCAAGGGAAAAGTCTCTGCTTCCCAGTGTGTAGAGTTGACAAATTCTCAGACAAGCTTCTGTTATAATTTCAATATGAGAAAACCTGTATGTCTTGCATGATTTTAATGAAAACATAATATGAAATTTTGGTGAAACAACCAGACAAAAATCCAAGGTGTGCAAATTTCAACCAAATGACAGGACTTTGTCAAAGTAACAAGCACTTGAAAATAGGGTCTTGTGAGGAGTTTTGCAGCCTTGGCTGTGAGCTCTACTAGTACCATATAAATATGGCATTATATAAGGTGAAGGCTTAGTGTGTTCCATCAGAAAGCATTTTCGTACATAAATCTCTGAAAAACGGGTACGGCTAAGTAACATTCTTTTCCTTCCTGAATATTTTCATGTTTTTGTTACATGATGGGAAAAGACAGAGAAAAGGAAGCACACTATTAATATACTTTCTTTGCTCACAACCTAGTTGCTAGGCAAGTTATTCCAGAGGTTGGTTCTCAGAGTCATGATCTAAATACATTTGTTTCTGGCTCTGTTAAAGTCTTGACTAACCAGAGTGGGGAATGTGAGCACTCTCACTGGTATCTAGCAAAGCACCTTTAAGTATGATTAAGTATTTTAAGCATGTGCTCAAATATATTGCTCATTAGGGATGCAACTCGTCAGATGTGTAAGTACTTTTCTCACCTGGCACTGGAGATACTGTAAACATCTCAGTTAATGCAATATTAATGTACTGATCTTTCTTTGGAACTACTTCAAGCGATTATAGTTTAGCAATTTTTATTGCAACTACTGTAAGTGATTTATAGCCTAGGTCATCCTCAGATCTCTTTCAACAAATGTAGGAGAAGGGGATTTGGCAGTGCTGGACAGCAGGTCCCTTCCAAGCTCTGCTTGCTCCTACCACCCTTGCAATGGATGTGGTGGAACAGGCCGTGTGCCATCCCCTCCATGCCCATGCTCCCTCCAGCTAGCTTAAACTCACCCTCAGCAGAAACACTGACAGCTTACCTGGGCTAGGAGCTGAAGCACTGTTTTTTCCTTCAAATTTTTGTGGGGACATCCGTCTAGCAAAGGCAAACAGCAATATGACCATGTTTACCTGCTGCCTGAACATGCTAGTGCCCCACGTACTCACACCAGGAAGGAGGGATCTGAAATGGCTGGCAGTTGCCAGGGAGAAGCCTTCCTCTGAGACACAAGGAGAGTATCTGTGGCTTTAGTGCTTGGAGTCTGCACATGAGCAGTTGTACGCTGGCTCGAGCTTTCTCCTCTTGGCACATCTAAAAGCTTTGTAACTGAGTTACGCTGTTGGAACGTTGTGCCAAAGTTTGACTTAATGTAATTTAAATATTACGGATTTGACAATTACATCGTTCTATGTTGGCTGATTCAGTTGTAAGGCTCATAAAGTTCTTATTATTCTGCATTTAAAACCCATTATTCATAATTTGTTGAAATTTGAGAGGACTAAATAGCCAGTAGATGGCACCAATAAATCCTGTTGTGAGGCTTAAAATTAAAAAGTGTAATTCTTAACTTTTTCTCAAATGCATTTTGGAAATGAAAGAAACTAGATTAAACAGTGTTATAATTTACACTTTTTACTTTACAATACTAGTTAGGGAAAACAATCAGTTTGTAAACAGAATGTTTCTCCGAAGTCAAAACTCTGCCATTTAACTGAACACATTAAGCCACAAGAAAGAACATATAAATGTGTTACAGTAATTTCCTAGTTATTTAGAAAATCCAGTCACTGATGAGTTAATGCCTTCTGACTACTTCTCCAGTCTCATGTAGCTGTGTCAGCTTAAACCTTGTTTCTAATATATTTTTTCTATAAAGCCTTTAAGCTGTAACCCACCCATCTCAACCCACTGCAGCAATGAAGCCTGAAGGAGGAATCATTTGAGCCAGAATGTTGATGCAATGCCTTGTGCTAACCACATTACTGGGTTCTTGGAGCCCATGTCATCTGCTTCCCTGAACCAAGTATGACCTGTTTAGTCCTTCGAAATATTGTGTCTGTGTGGGTTGTGGCACCCACACAGAAGATGTCAATTCTTTTATGCTAGAAGCATCTCAACTTTCTTTTTTCTGTAAATGACAACACTGTACCTTCACAGCATCACTTAATTAAAATGGTGATTATGCTAATAGTGTTTCTTTCCCAATAGGTTACCTTGCTTAGCCTTGGATATTAAGCACAATGTAAACTACAAAGGAAATACACTTGTAAACTGTCCTAACAGTGGTCAAGGATACTTCATTCCTTGTAAGCTTTTAGCAGCTGCCTTCACTCCTGATAAATCTGCAGCCTATTTGCTTGGGTGGGAGTAACAGTGGCGTCAACAGCGAGTGATCTTCTTGACAGAACCCCTCTTATCTCCTCATTTCTGTGGTTGGAGTGGTACTTGCTTTAGACAATGTCAAACAGGCTGGGGGAAAGGAAATCTGTGTTTCGGGGCACGAGTCATTTCCTATGGAAAAGACTGGTACAAACCAAGCACTCTGTTAGAGTGGACAGACAAGGTGTAGTTGATGCTGACAGCAAAACAAAGTCCTGCTGTAGCTTTGGTTTCTGCTGCCTCCAAAACATCAATGCATTACCTTGAGCTGAACTATCCATGTCAATACGATGTGCAATTAGTAAAGCAGTATTGACTTTGCACACATTTCAAATACTGGTTTTTAAGTTGGCAATTCAAGATACTTATTGAAACATGAGGATTCCAGGGACACAAGAAAACAATAGTTTTGGAAGCTCAGGTGCTAAGGTGGTTCCTGTCAACCTATTAAAGGCAGACTAAGGAGCATTCACAGCACTGTTCTTATGTATTAGTAATTACACTTATACTATACCCAGCTAATGAATACTCTCTTCCCATCATAACAATCCTGTGCTGTAGGGACTTCCCAAGTTCTGGGGAACTATGTAACAGAGTATCTTGTACCAAAAAAACCCCAGATCTGTCTGTAAATACATCCTCCCAACACCTTCTTCTTGTGGGATTTCTGGAGTGGCAGGTTCCCTATTTGCTAAAATGTGAAGGAAGAAGTTCAGATAGGAAGCACAAATTTTTTTTGGTTTTTTTTTTTTCTTCACAATTTCTTTAGTAGCACTTATTTTAAACCCTGTGGAGTAAAGTTATTGTTAATGAGTAAGAAATTAATTACAAAGTGTCATGATCACTACATCCATTAACTTCACAAATAGAACAAGTTGTTTTCTGTCTTTTTTTTTTTTTTTGTCACTGTTCATGATAATAATGCTTTTCTAAGCCTCTCCACAGGTGCTCCTGAGCTATTACAAATGGAAGCATCACGCAGAATACTAAACGTGTTTTCAGCTGAGACATACAGTTTTGCCCAAGATCAATGCAGAATACTAAAATGAGTCACACCTTAGATCTTACAGTAAATGTAACCACATAAGAACTCATTTCTCAGGTTAATAAAATCTGCTGCACTCCAGGACTTGTGTCAGCACTACTGTTTTAAACTAGTATTTGTAATATATGCTTCTGGAACCAGTTATACCATGTTCTGGGAGATAGTGCTGACCACTGTTAAGACTTCCAAATTATATGAACCTAATTTTCTTAGTCTTCTTCCGTGTCTTTTCATCCCTGCTGTTTAAGATCAACCATCAGTCAATGTTTGGAAATGAAGCCTTTCCATTCAGGAATTTGTAGTCAGATTATAAAGCCAACTCTGTGAGAGTGAAAGCATCTCAAATACAAATTATGGCATAAAAAAAAAATTGTAGAATTATAGAATGGTTTGGATTAGAAGGAATCCTTCAAAATCATCTAATTCTAACCCTCCTGCCATGGGTGGGGTCACCTTCCACTAGACCAGGTTGCTCAGAGCCCCAACCAATCTGGCGCTGAACACCTCCAGGGATGGAGCAGGTGGAATATTGTCAGACAAAAAAATTGAAACAGACAAAGCCAATAATGAATGAGAAAGAAGAAGTTTTAGGATGTAGTAGTAATCTCAGTAGGTCATAAACAGAAAAAATTGCTTAATTAGGAAGGAATTGAGTCTAAGCACAAAAATGTGGGTTTTTTTACTATGTCTAGTTAACATTCAAATTTGTCTTCCCACCTGGAATAGCAGAGTTTCAATAATTCACAGATATCATCAAGTATGACTGACAGATGATTTGAGGCAAGAGAGGAGGAGGCAGAGAAGGGGCTAACCATTACTCCATTATGTATGTTTCCATGATTTTTGTACAAAGTGTCCTGGTTTCATGTTTGTGCCTTCATTTTCTTTCTTGGACTTTCTGCCATGTAACTGAATATGTTCAACTTACAGGGAAAAGAGGAGGACAAAACACAAAAAGTAAAACTTTAAATAGATAAAGAAGACCAGGAGGCAAAGGGGAAGGGACAGAGGGATGGGATTATTCCAGACAGAGGGATGAGAAGCGGAGGAGAAAGGCCAGGAGGCTCAGATTCTCCGAGCAGGGTGGACAGGAGGGTAGGTGAGAGTTTACTTGCTGGGTGGGGATGGGAGTTATAAAGCTGAGCTCTAAGCAATTGCCAAAGGTCTCACAAAGCATCCAAAATGGCAAAGCAAAGCAAAAATGTGGCATATAAGCAACAAGAGGGAAGCCTTGATGCTATGTGGGATTTATGCCTGTCTGTGACAGAAATCTGAACCCACCCTTCTCAGAGCACCAGGTTTTCAAGGCCTGTGGTCTTGCTTTGCAAACTGGGAATTTGGCTGAGAAATATCCATAAAGCATTCCCTCTTACAAACGGAAAGTGGAAGGCGCTTATACCATCAGCTTCTGGATCCTAGAGAGCTTCTGTGAGATGAAAAGACACTTAGGGTTCATGGAAAACTTCTCTGGCTTTCCTTGCCAACAGCAACCTAATGTTTGTCTTTGTCCTCAGAGGACCCAAACTGCCCTTGAATGACAGAGATGTCCATGTCTCCTTCCACAGAGACACTCATGTACATGGTGTGATGCCCTTGTCCTGTAACAGAACACAGCTCAGAGCCTCCCAGTAGCAGAGGACAATGATTTAGCAATGGCTAAGTGTTCATTATCAGGTTTAACTGTTTTGCAAGTCTGACTCAGGGCTTTAATTTTAGTACTTCACTGCTATAACGTGCATTCTACCCGTGCTGGGTCATCTGGGCACGAAGGACCCCTGTGAGTCACCCTGTGCCACCAACTGTCACCGCATGCACTGATAATCCTTTACTCAAACTTTCAGGCAGTCTAAGAGCCATCTGAAAGGTGCAGTTGGGACATGGTATGCTGCAAGTACACGTTTTCTCGGAACACTGTTTTTCATGTTGTATTTAGTGATAAGTTTGGAACAAGGCTGTAAGTCTGGTCCAACCTTTGCAGTGCTAACACGCTGTGGAACTGATGACTTTCAGGCTGAAAAGTGAAGATAAGCAAAACTACCCCAGCGTAATAGTAGAGGCCGTAGGTCTACTGGGCATCTAGATGGAGAGGCTGATCATGTCTGGGAGCTTGCCCCAGACCTAAGGTACTGACAGCACTTAAGGGAGTAGGCCAGCAGATCCATCCAAGTCTCTAAACAGGAGAACAGAGACATCCAGGGATGGCAAATGGCAACCCTGTTTACAGAGGTCAAAACCAGAAGGTACTTCCATACCAAAGGTACTGTAATGCACCTCCTGGGACCTTTTCAAAGTATCAGTAGAGCAAAATGGATAGACTAGACAAGACAAAAATCAGTTTAACTCAACCAACTCAATTTCTGATGGAAATGCAATTGGAATAATGTAACTAAGATTTGTCAGTCTGGCCCTTGGATTCATAAATCCTTTGTACATCCAATTGTACCGTCTCTTCTTTGTGCATCAAATGTCGTAACAGCTCAAATACTCAGGAACTTCACTCTTCACCACTTGAGCAGCTATTTGCTCCTGCACAAAGGGAGTGAAAATAAAGAACAGGCAAAGACAGTGTTTTGTTTTTATTCTCCTCTTTGTACTTGCATTATTCTAACACAGGCCTGATTATATTTTGCACCAAATTAATTCAACTTCTTTTGAAAAACCCAAATGAAGGTGTTTAAACAAGTGTTGTGGAGTAATTTATACTAAAACAAACACTAAATTTTAATAGAAGACAAAAAAACCCCTGTTATCATATTCAAAATTTTAATGTATTAATTGATATACACAAATATAACAAGCATTAGGATTTAATCAAATGGGCTGACATAGTTCCATAATTCCCTAATCCATATGTTTTCCTTGTTCCATTTTTCTCTCTGTGCCTTTTCTGGCAAGCTGCAAAAGTTTCTGCATCTCTGCCAGTTGCATTGTGTCTTTTCTTCAGCCACTAGCAAATACAAGGTTTCTACTCTCCTGGGAGCAAAGTGAATATTTCAGCTGAGCTTTTGTTTGAGCGCTACAAGAACTGTGTTAGTGAAGCTGTTGATTGCAGGAACAAATTCTCAAATTTGGAAGAATCTAAAGTTGCTTTATATTCAGGAGCTCTAGCTGTGTCAGTTCAAACACTGGTTTTAAGCTGTTTCTGATTGTGAAAGCAATAACAAGGAAGAAAATCAAACCATTACTGGAGCTTTCTACTTTCATACTAATTTGTGGTAAAGCAGCATGATTTCTTCTGGATTATGGGCTATTGTGGCAGAACAGCAGCAGCATAATACATGTTGACTTAATGAAGAAAGAGGCTGTTTTCACTTGTGAACACACAAAAGTAATTTTTATATTGTATAAAATTATATAAAATTAATTTTTATATTGCATAAAACTATATAAACAAAACCTTAGGAAAAATACAAACCCACTGATATTTGCCCACAGTTAAGTCACCTTATATCACATTACCCATATAAAGAGATTAATGAGAATGTGCAACACACACTCATTTTAAAGTTTTTATGTTAACAAAGAAGAAACAGACAGGTCCATTAAGTGATGATAAATACGATGGATAAGAACCAGCAGTACCTCCTCTTGGAGAGCAGCCTTCCAGCTGCCTCAAAAGCAGGCAAAATAAAAGCCTTCACTTATTAACACCTGTGACAGTGGACTTGCAGGACACAATGTGCTTGAGACAGTAGGGGAGGTTTCTCTGTTGATCTGAGTGAATAATCACAAGTAACCACATGCATTTGAGAAGTTACTACTCCTTGGTTTTGAATGATTGACACCCCATCTGACAGAGGGTGACTGATCATCTCTGGGGTAACTTCTCATTGCTTGGCAATGGAACTCCTGGGCTTAAACCACCAGTGGAAGGTTCTCTGGTATATGAAAAAGCCAGATTTTGAATCACTGCAGGATCTTTCAAGGAGGACACAGTGAGTGTGGATCACTTGCTTCCATCATGAGATACACTTAACTTGAAGGGAGTTGAGGCAGAGAAACAGTGCTAACATGGCTGGGAGGAAGAGCTGAGACAAAACTTTTCAGCAATTTTTGGTCACAGAAGTGCTAGGAGGCATTAGAAAAATTATCTCCCTTTGCTTGCAACCCGGCTTTGTATGCTGCTTAGAAATAAACAGGACTACTTCAGAAATACCTGGATCTGTCATCAAAATGTCCTCCTAAACCAAATTATGTGAACTGTGCAATTTGATTCAAAAAGGGTAACCCATGACCAGTTCTGGAAGGCTTAAATTATTGATTTTCCCAGATATACAATTAAAAGCATCTCAGACTTTAGAAATTTATTGGGGTGGACATAAATGAAAAACTTTGCCTTTCATGTGAGGAGTATCATATGAACTTTCCTTAGGCCAATTTCTGTCCTGATCCAGGTTCAGTCATGGGCAGCTGGCAGCTCTACTTCAGAAGACATTAGCCCCATTGTAGCTTGTCTTCAAAATGCTTCAAAATCCCTTCTAGAGAAGGCAAGCTGCATCCACACTGCATAGCCATGGAGCTTCCTTGGTCTGTATCCAGCAGGCCTTCCACCAGCTCATCCCTGCACTTTTCTGGTGTGCTGTGTATGGCACTTTCCTGTCCATGTATGGCAAGTGACTGCTCCAGCAGACTCCTCGAAATTGTCTGTCCACTCCCCACACTGACATCCCCTGACTGCAAGAACATGTTGCCCAACGCTGCTGCCATTGCACTTGCCACTGCAACTGCTTTTTGGTGCTTCTGCCACTGCTCTATTTACTGTTCACATTCCTGTCAAAGAAACTTGGATGTTATCTCTGGTCTGTCTAAAACCTGACCCCTACTCTTAAGCAAAGTCTCCCTAAAAGAGCTGGAGATATCAATTCTGACCAGTAGAACAGCCATCCATCCCCGGGCAGCCAGGATGTGGACTTGAGAGATACGAAACCAGGAGTCACCAGGACTATATCCTTGCCAGTTTTGCTGCAGTTCACAAAAGATTTGTGACCCAGGATAGTGGTGTTGCTGGTGGGACCAAGATGTCCTAGGGCCAGCTGGGACGACCAGGGTTGGATACCAAATTCCTGTATGGGGGGACATCTCCAACAGCTGATGGAGGTGGCTGGCAGAATCCCATGGCAGAGGACAGTGCTCTGAAACCTCATCACCCTTAAGACTGCTGATTTATTGCAATGGAAGTATGATCATGATGGAAGTTTTTGAAGCCATAATCCAGATTGATTCTTCTTAAGTGTACTGAGTGTGTTGATGACTTGCCAGTGATATTATCACAACTACTAGACATGGAGTATTTTGCCTGTGTCTGTGTCTGAATGTATGTCTTCTGCTGGGTTGTTCTAGTTGCAAAGTGACAGAGCAAGGTGTGTGAGCAACTAGGTTGTGCTGATAAAACATTCAGTAGGTGATCAGAAGGCTACAGCTTTATAGTGGTTGAAGGAAAATGGGATTGTAGCAGGGTGAGAGTAGAGGCCTTCAGGGTGCAAGTGCAGACTGATATTAGAGGTGCAAAGACTGCAAGCACAAGTCACACATGGTCAGTTATCAGTTATTCACTGTTAGCATTTTTATTAGACTCACAGTAAATTCTTGGTTGTATGTATAATAACGTGTTTCTTTAGCCCTGTAAATTGTACTGACTGTCCTGGAGGTCTGGCAGCTACACTTCGGTACAGCCACCAATTCAGACAGCCCTTCTGAGCCCTGTGGCATTTTTGTGAACAGCCCGAGCCTGCAGTAAAGACACAAGATAACAACTGCTTTTACCCTGACTGTAACTTCTGATGCAGTGGGGTAGTGCTTGTAGCTTGAGCACAGTGCCCGGTGTAACTGAGGGGACAGCAGCCAGGCACGTAGATGGCCAGAAGTGTGGAAAGAGTGGTGCATTGCAGTGAAAGGGTAAACATGGAGGGCTGAGCCAGGGGAGAAGGGAGGAATGTCTGCAGTATCATTCTGCCTGGAGAAGGAGGAGATGGAAACATAAAGGCTGGGCGATTGGGCTGCTGTTAGGCTGCCTAGGTGGTGTTCCCCAGGAAGCTGGAAAGAAGGAGCTGATAGGAAATGGCTTTCACAATGTGCAAAAACACCTTCCCCAGAGTATTAAAGGGTTGCTCTGCAGCTCACAGAAGCTGTTTATGACATGCTGCCACTGATCTGTGAGACGTACCCTGGGCCATAATGCAAAGCCATCCATGTCCATGGTGTGCTGGGATGCCGGTGGGGGTGGTACCGGTCTCTGTAGGGCACAGGGACAGAGACATGACAAAAACGGTGCTGTCTGCAAAAACCAGCTCCTGGGTCAGCCCAGTTTTATCGTAGAGGGAGCTGGTTGTTTTGTTCCTGTGTTCAGGAGGAGTGAACACGCACATGTGCCACGTGTGCAGCACAGATGGTCTGGGACTAGGATCCAGAAGCAAGCATTGGAGCTAAGAGATTTGGCAGCGTAGATTCACTCCATGATAAAGATGCATTTGTAACATGAAATACCAGTGAGAGCTTATTAGACAGAACTGAAAAATATCTGTATAGTGCAGGTGTAAGAAGCTACTTTCTTACCATGGATGCAAGTAATTAATACATTGTAAGAAAAGACAGTATGCAGACAGATAAATAACAATGATGACACCAATTTCCTGGTGGAAAATGTGGCCCAGTATATATTCTGGAAGTTATTCTATTGTATTTGTTAATTAATCTTCTAAATTGCCAAAGATTGCCATGATATCATGTGCGATCAAGGGACGGAAAATCATTATTAGGTATGAAATCCCAACTAGAGTAGTAAACTACTACATTCCAGGAGTAGGTGTAAAATGGTTGCCTAAACAATGGTTTTGAACATGTTAGTTCATCTGAAAGATGCTTTTGAATTGGAAACAGGAATAATGAATATAATTCACATAAAACACTGCGTGTCCATTAATACTGAACTCCCTACATCCCAGCAGTTCCCAGAGGTGATGATACTATTGAGTGGAGTTGTGGCTGCTCAGTGAATTGATGAGAACCAACTTTGTTCCTGGGCTTGGCAGCTGTGATCGTGAACTTTAGCTTCACCAAGTCCATGTCTGAATTGGTAAAATTATGCTCTCAATAATATAATTATGTGTCTAACATTGTGCTGCAAAAATTATTTCATATTAGTAGTCTGAATGAAGTGGAAACACTGTTCTAGAGGGGACTAATTTGAGGGCAGAGGAAATGCCAGTGCACTGCAGAAGGTCTGTTTAGAGACATGGACAAGCCACAGCACCCAATGTTTTAGGTTCAAATCACCCTTCAGCCCTTTAGTCAGGCAAACTGAACATTAAGCCACTTACTAAGTGTGACCTGGAAGGTTCTATCTGCCTTGCGTGAACAAGCCCAATGGTTTAATTTCCTGGTAAAACCAGGTACAGATTACTATAAATATATTCATGCCTTTTGTATTCAACAGCTCCTCATAGCTGATAAAGAATAGCCTGCTACTAAGCTATGGTGCCTTTTTTTTTTGCTGTGAGCAAACTGTTCTTTCTGTCCATGCAGTAACACCCAAGACATATTTCCCTATATCCAAACGTGGGTGTTTTGCAAAGGTTAATGGAAATTAAATTAAAGCTGAGTAATACTGATTATAATGCAAGAGTGTGCAGGCAAGTCTAATTAATACAGGCAGCATGGCTCGGTCCTGGCCTGTGACACGACTCTCTTTCTTTCTTCCTCAATCCTATTTTTTCCCCAAGCAGGCACCCACAGCCACCTCAAACTACTTGTTTTCAACAGTCTTGAAAGGACAGATTTATAGTAGCATCCCAGTTTTTTGCACTCAGTACTTAAATGATATTCAGTCCTCTAGAAAGCAAAAAAAAGCTGTTGTATTCTGCCTTCTTCCTTCTTACAAATGTCCCTCTATCAGTAAGATTACTGTATTTCCTAGATTTTAGTGTTTGCTGAGCTTTTCTGTGCAAGGAGCTGTTGCAATTAACCTTGGATTTTATTTTAAAGTGGCATATATCAACAAATGTCTTTTCTAGTGAACCAGCTAACTTTTTATCTTATACTAATGATCCGGCTTTGCCATTAGTTTACTGATGGGCAGGAGAGCAGCTTTTAACTCTGGATATTATGCATAGGTTACCTGGAAAAAAAATCTGAAAATCAGACTGAAGGACTTGAAAATGTGAGGGTGATAACAGGACAGAATGCGATCTTGCATCCCTGCTTCTGAGATCACCACATCTTATTTATTGCTGGTAGCTTTTTTCAACATGCGTCACTGAGACAATCAGGAAAGGAGGCACCTGAGGAGGCCCCTGAGAAGGCGCCAGTGCAACAGAGGATGCTTGGCCTGAGAACGCTGAAGGTTTAGTTTTGAAACATTGAAGTGTATCAAGTTCCTCAAAATATTTGCCTCACTGTGAAATGAAAACTTACTGTGGAGTCACTGTGCACACATTGTTGCAGCTCATGTAGCACCTCCCAAGTACTAATTTTAGAAATGCCACCTCAGCTCATATTCCCCAGAGGCAGAGAGAAACTGAGCCCATTAAACCTAAACTTTGGGAGCTTCACTTGCAACAAGGCCCTCCCCCCATCCTGCCAGTCACTTCTTGCACCAACAAGGGCTCTGCTTCTAAGGAACAGTCTGACCCTGGAATCCTCTCATTTGCAGGTTCCCTTGGGCTCTTACATGCCTGACCGAAGGACTATGGCTTGCTCATGTCCCCAGATCCTTTTTCTTTCGGCAGATCTAAAAGCCATTCCTTTGATACTATTCTTCCTTTTCCACAGGAAACAAACCAGTTCCTGTGTCAGCATCCTGGCCAGGAATCAAAGAACTTGTCAGGCAACATCCAGGGCATAGGCAATTAGGATGGGGATGGTATTTCACCAAGAGCCTTTCTGGCACTCAGGAAAAATATCATGCAAATTTACTGCAATTTTGGAAAAAATATAAAGTGCTGTATGTAAAAGTTATGAGTTTATTTCTATGGCATGGGTCAAACAACACTGTGGCTGCTTTTCTACCCTGTGCTTTCTGGTTCAGGCAGGAGTAAAGAACATTTTTTTAGTTATGCATTTCATTTGCCTCATAGTTGCCTTATCACACCTTGCTAGAGAAAATGTCTCCGATTCCCAGTGTCTTCCACTTTAGCTATGGCAGCAACCACAAACTCTCAATCTATAATTACAGAAGTACAACTGCATTTTGACCTCACAAGCCCTCCTTGGCGAATACACTGATTTCTTATGGGGAATACATGTATTTTAGCTTCTTTGATATGACCACATAGTCCATGAGCCACAATATGAGGACATCAGGTACAGAAATATTCTGATTCCCTGAAGAGGTGACAACCATTCATTATACCTTTGCAGTCTTTTATCTCAGCTTTTGAAGATAAATTAATCACTAAAACAGGAAGGTGAAATATGTGAAGTAATATACAGACACTTTAAAAATTGTCTTTATTTTCATTTCCAAGTTCAAGGTCAATCTTCAATAATTTGCAGCTAAAATGAGAGTACAAAAATGTTCCCATTAGTCTAGTTTGAATTTAGACATATTATTCATTATTTGCAAATAAAACTAAGCCTGGTTTTTGCAAATACCATTTCTGTGCACGAATTATACAACTTGCTGTTTTCATAAGGCATGTAAAACAGATTTCAGTTCAAACATTAAAATATTTCACACTTGAGCATCAAAATTTAAAACAGAAATTAAATGTTCTCAGAAAAAAGTGTCTGAACTGCAGAAGTGCACACTACAGACATTACAATGTACACATGCAGAGACATGCACATATGAATATCTATGTATATGAACATACTAGGAAGATCAAAAATACCTGTTTCCTTTTTTTATGCGATCTCAATCATTTAACAAGAATGCATGTTTAACCCAGTAGTCATATATTGCTTGCACAATAGTTATAGTTTCCTACTTTTTCAGTACAAAATCATTTCAGTCACACAGTAAAATTGTGTGTCTTCCAGTCAATGTCTTGCAGTAATGATGAAATTCTGAAATACATTACGGAATCATAAGGGAGAAGATGAAGGAATAATACAAGATAAAATTGCACTGAGTCTTTGAGAAGATTAATTTGCCTAATGATGAATTGGTAACTGTAAATCCTTTATCTTCTTTAGCCAATGGAAATGTTCACTTTCTTTTGAGTGATTCCATTTCTCACATAGTTGAAGAATATGTATTTCACAGGTATACAAACATCAAAGGAAAATCCTGTATATACATTGTGTAGGAATTATGGAAAGTTCATCTCTGTATGAAAATTGAACTCAGGTAAATCATAAAAACTCACCAGCTTTTGGCAAACCATTTCAGCAGAAAGTGTGTTGTTACAGTGTACCTGTAGAAATCCTCATGTGCAGCCAAGGGACTTGGAACAAATTAAGAGTATAATGACTTTTGGGAGAAAATTATATTTCAAAAATCCTGTCATATAAGAAGACAGAAATGCCCACAGGTCCTTTATCTGCAAGTCCATGTCTTTAAACATGGTTACTTTATTTTATGTATTTGAGCCTTTTATATTTGTAAGATAGTGGATTTGCTACTCAAAGAACAGACCCTGTAAATAAGACTCTTCACTCCCAAGAAGGCCATCCAGAGTGAAAATATCCAGATGATTCTTTGAGCTTGCTTCTTCCACTAAAACCAGCACAGGAATCTATTTTTAGGACTTTAAATTGTCTTAGGCAGTATAGATTAGATCCTGTCACCCCAACTACACAGATTGGTATATTATTTTACAAACAAATTGCTTGTTTCTACTGGTTATCTCTAGTAGAAGGACAGTAAACATAAATACACATTTCTAGAACCTACTCTCAGTTTTATTAAGGTCATTGGAAGCTTGCACATTAAGAACTAAAAAGCCACCTGGGAAATAATATAATTTTTCTTCAGTTACAGCCTAATGAATAGGAACAGTAACGTATTACATGCGGAGGGTGTATAAAATTACTTGTAACTAAACGTGGCTCACACCACAGAAGTCAGATGTAGTCTTGGAATGTCCTAAATTTAAGTTTCAGGATATAAACAGGTTTATGGGATCTTGGAGTAGCTCAGGAAAGTTATCATGAGCAGTCCAGGGCAGCCAGCCGTCACCACTCCACAGCTGATGGGGGATGTGGGCAGCATAAGCAAGGTCTGCAGTATTGCCCAGATAACCACGTACCAAGGCCATCTCCTGCTCACCATCCTGTCACGTCTCATGCTCTAAATGCAAGACCCAAAAACTGCCTCCCTGATGGCTGACATGACCTAGGGCTGTTTCATTCCAACATGCTGTGCAGCATCACGTGCTTGCCTTTGTTATGTGACCCAAGCCATCTGGCACATCCGGTCAGTCCATCATCACAAAATCATTTCTTAGCTAGTAAATAATCTCCCTGCCAGGACTCCTTTGTTCTTGCATCTACTCACTCCTATGTGGTATCCACCTAAGGCAACAGTTTCTGGAAGAGCTTCTTACACAATGAACCTTCCCTCTTGTCTTCCTTCAAAATCCCCTCTACGCTTTAATGCATCAGCATCATTATTTACTTTCAGTAGTTTTCCTGTATCATGCAGGTTTATACTGTACTATCTCTGTCAGTAAACCCTTTAAAAATATGCTATGGTCTCCAAAAGTCTTGCACTCACTCTGGATTTCAGTTTGCCTTTTTGTTGGCATAATTAATAAGCAATTCCAATTGCACAGACTTGTACTACATGGAAAGTAATAAGTACTCACACACCCAGCAGCAAGCCATTAAACTGATCCTAATATGGAATAAATTGGGGTTCAGTCCCCAAATTCTGTTTATACCTGTTTGCTCATGAAAAGGACTTTTTACCATTCATGCATGGATTTTCTTCCCAATGCCATCTATTTGTTATGAACAACTTTTAAATAGTTTTTATAAATGGCCCTCTTAGAATACTCATATATATGTATATGTCTATGGGGGAGGCAAATAAATTTACCTCTTTTGTCTTACAAACATGTAAACTCACTGAGAATATATATTATTACTTCTATATTGAGAAGAAATATGTTGAATTAATTCCTGGACTTTACTACAGAGAACATTTATATTCTTTTTAGATGTATATTCATGATAATCATGGAGTACTGTGATACAGGATGCTTACAATGCAATTAAATGACTTCTGAAGGGCAAATTAATTATATCTTATAAAATAAAGTGAATTTTTTGAGCTGACATTACAATATGGCGTTAAGAATTATGGTTATTTTCACGTAATGTTAATGACAACCTTTTTCTAAGTCAGTCCGGGCCTCAGCATAATGCAAGAGCCATATATAAAAACTAAGTAGCCATAGCTCTACTTGCCAGGTAAGACTAAGAACTTAAGTAAGGCTGGTCAAAATGAAAGTTACTGTTTTTAAGACTAGTATTATGTCAATACACACAATAAATTAAAACTAGGTAATTGAAAGTTTAATATATAAAAAGGTTACTGTATGACTTGACTATATATAACCAATATATATTGTTGAAAAGAGATTTAGTGGAAGTCACCTATCTGTCACTTTCTGAGAAGTCTGGGTTTGAGTTTTTTGCAAGTGAGTGCTTTAAAAGAACTCTGTGGGCTTGAATGTGCACACTCAAAAATCTTTATGACTAAAAATGCAGATTCATTTGTTCATTTCCTGGTTATAATTGTGATGAGCTGTACCTCTTATCATCCAGCCTGATCTTAATAGCAATGCAGAACAGGACATACCCAAGGGATAACATAGAAGCTAGTGAAAAACAAATGGCACAAATTTTGGTGCATGTTTGTGTAGTGGCACTGCTTTAGACAAATGACATCTGAAGATCCTACAGTGTCTGCAGCTGGTTTCCACAAGATCTGCTTCTGAAGGCACTCAGCAGCAGCTGCCTGCTGTATTCAACCTGGAACATCTGGAGACCTTCATGTCTTCAGCGACTGATGACATTTAAAGTGCAGTGAAGCATTGTGAAGTCCATTCTTACCTGCAATTTTCTTTGTTAATTGGCACAATTCTTTGTTTTCCTTCTGTCACTTTGTCTGATACTTTTTGTAACATTAATGGTGACTTCTTTTGTGGACATTTTCTGTGTGTCCCATTTACTCTGTGAGAGATTGAAACAGTACAGTGAATTCCACACTGACAGCAGAGTCATTGATGATTATCTCCTAACTTATGAAAACAGTTCTACTTAAGAAACAGAATGCCTCCAGCATCCTTCACACGGAACTGTGATGCAGAGCAACTTTCTCACGCAGCATGGACCCAAACTTTTTAAACTGCTATACAGACTGTGGACAATAGTAGACTTTGGATCAACCCTCTTGACTATAATTATGATCTCTGCATGTGTGCACTTTAAAAGCAGAGCAACTAAATCTGATTTCAGTCCAGAAGTGAAAATTAAAGGTTCTTTTCGATATCACTGGGAGTTGTGCATCACTAGCCTGAGACAGAATTTTCTATAACTGATTTTATGTTTCTTAAGTGAAAATACAATTTTAAAGTAATATTTACTTCTGCCTGCATATAAGACCCAAGCATATATACCTTTCAGAGCTTCAGCAGATGCTTTCTAATATTTAAAAAATTCAGTCTGTCTGAGGCATGCAAGTGCATCCCTAATTTAAATTTATTCTTCATCTCCTGGTCTCTCTGCTTGTTGCCATGAGCAACACACTATATGCACAGTAAACTGGATAGGTCTAGCAAAGTGCACTCAGAACTGACAGAAACACAGGGGTGAGTTAGGTGGGACTGATTATTGCTACTATGATTGACTACTATTTCCAGTAGTCCATGAAACTATCTGGCACTGTAAGGAATGCCAAAGAAAGTAGGCATTATTTACATGGCAAGAGTGCCAGGTAGAATAATGTCTGATAAACTTTCACTGACATGAGTTGAAGGTACATATATATTTACAGAGCAACAGTTGGAGTTTATTTGCTGCTGTGTATTACTTCACATTTCTGCAGCCTGAATGCACCTGCTCTTTTGCTGTCCACTCCCCCAGTGCCACTGTTCATGCGAGGACTCTCCAAACACTACACATATAATGAAAATCAAAGCAGGTGATTGTAAGTCAGGGACATAATCTGGATAAAACCCTTGCTTTTGGTGTGCTTCACCATAATGTTGCCTTCACTGGTATAAGGACTCTTCTCCTTCATCATCGTCGTCATCATCATCATCATCATCATCATCATCGTTATCATCATCATCTTTTACTTTCAACTTGTTCTGACATTACAGTCATGAGAGGATCCAAAGTTTACCAAATGCAGCCTGTGCCAAACTCTTTCCCTTTTGACACACAAATTGTGACACAAATTGTCACATAACCGAGGGGTAAGGCAGGAGGCTGCTTTAGAGCTTGATGCAGGAGAAAGTGAGAAACGGAGAGGTTCTTTTTTACCCCCTACTGGTCCCCAGGCCAGTGGCACAACCCAAGTCTCTGAGAGCACCGTGTGCTGCGTTGCATTGTATTGTAGAGCATGTGGAGATAAAAGAAAAACTGTAGTCAATGTGAATGTTCAGATAAATGAAATGGACACGTTTTGAATTGGGAGGGATAGTCACATTCTCATCTCTAGGCACCTAAACTTAAGGTGTTCCAATTGGAAACTTGCTCATCTTAGGCACCCTTCAGTGGAGAAACAGAGATTCATGCTGGCAAACCAGAGCTGGAGCCTAAATTAGATACTACACTTTCTCTGGAAGGATATATATTTCTATTATGAGCATAAGAAGTTTAGACAACTTACCATTCCTTTCTTATGCACCTGCATTAGATGTGTAGAATAATGTAAATGCCTTAGTTATCATTGCAAATTTTCTCTGCTTGAGTTGCAACAGTGTAGGTGTATGTTACTGAATGTACCTCAGCTAAAAAATGCAGGAGGAAATCTTTAAAGTCAGAGAGACTCAGGGCAGGAACCCACACTTCACTGAGTAGTCCCACAGTCAACATTCTCATTGTTAATATGTTGTGGGAATTTGCCCATACTTCCTACAAAGTCCAATGCAGAAGTAATTTTCCAAACACTTACAAAATTAGGCAAACCATTTTCTCCAGCAGTATGCAGGGTACACACTGTAATTCTCAATTGTAGCCAAGTCTTTTTCAAATTGGATTAATAATTATGTAGTTCTGTTCAACCATATCCAACCCCACCAATTCATTTTTCTCTGTGGGCTAGTGGCTATGACAGCCATTTGTGGTTTTCGTTGGCAGCAAACCCATGGCTCTAGATATCCTGCTGCTGTGAAATGTGTCCCTGCACATCTGGAGGTACAGTATCTCATGAAAAAATACGGCAGTATCCACGTCACCAGGGAATATCTTTGTAGTACAGCAATACAAAGGATAATAAAATGAAGGTATAAAATAAAAATATGTGTACTGATGTGTTGTGTGTTGGCAAAAGCAAGGTGAAGTTCAATCCAAATTCCCTTTTTCATTTGCTCAGACCCTTTGGGTTTAAATTTGCCTCTCTCAATGATGTGACTCCTGACGTGGGACCACCTTCTGTGGAAAAGCATCAAAAGACAAAGGTGAGTCAGGAGGAGTGCCCATATTGGCAGTAATTCACCAGAAATAAACTGCGTGCATGCCTGAGGAGCAGGGACACAGAGGGAGCTTGTTTCACACCTGAGAGAGGCATGGAACAAAGGATGGTGTGGAAGTGTTGGAGTCATGCTCAGTTTAAAACAATGCAGCTAATGAGAACTAAACCAAAGGAATGACCCAAATGGTGACCAAAAGCTGAATTATGCATCATGTACTTCAAAATGCATATTACTTTGTATTCCCTGCATATGGTAATGATGTACATGCTTTACAAGTGTGATTAAAGTCGCTCAAACTCCATCTAATAATGAGATTACATCAACTGAAACTCTTTTTTTCACCACCCTCAAAGTAAACAATACAAGTATGACTTAAGAGAGGAGGGAGGCCAGAGGAGACTCTACCTTTGTATCCTGGGATGGTCAAGAGGCTGTACCCTCTAGTCCCCCTTAGGGACACCTATCAGGTAAGCTTTATTCCATGGCAATACCATTACAGGTACTTTCTGATATCAGTGCATTTAGCAACAGCAATTTGTGGACCTTATTCTGTCACAACAAAATCAATGAATTGCACAATTTGCGAATCTGGAGTCTTAATGAATTCACCCAGACTTACAGTGCAACTTATGCCATTTGTGCATCTGGGATTGCGATTGTGACCACACTGTGGCTCTGGCATCTTACCAGACTTATAGTGCCAAATTGGTTACTCCAAAAGCTTATCTGTGAAGGTCTCATGGGGGCTTGGACAGACAGATAACACTGACCAAGAAAGGGAAGGCCTGACTGCCCCCAGGCCCACTACACCTGCAGACAATGCCGAAAGCAAGGGGGTCTCCCTTTCCTAAATTTTTATGTGACAGAAAAATTGGTGTAGTCAGCAGGACTGCCACGCATAAACAGTTACAAAAGTATAAACGTGCTCCTTCACAGGCAGAGAAGCAATGGGCCCAAAAATTCTAGAAAGACAAAGCAATTATTTGTGCAATATTGGGGACTCACTTATCACACAAAAGGAAATAAAAAAGTCCCTTCTTTCCCAAAAATTTCCTATACAGAAACGCTGCTATACGCTGCTTCAAAATCAGAAAATGAAGTATTAAAGTCATCACTGGCCTTTGAGAGGGAAATAAAAGAAAGATTGGGAACCCAAGGAAACAAGCTTATAACTGAGAATGATCGTTTTAGGATTCTACTTGCTTCAGCAGAGCGCAGGGAAGGACAATTATTGGAGAAATTAGGTAGGAAGAGCCTTACTAGAAACAAGGTCTTAGAGAGGAAATAGGAGGCGGGAAAGCAACTGAATTGTTACTATCTTTGGAAATTGAGCAGCTGCAGAAACAGTTACAGAAAGAGAAGGAGATAAAGCAAAAATTGGAAGAAAAGGTAGAAATGGTGCTTATGTGGGCTGCCAATCCACCCAGCATTGTACAGATAATGAAAGTGTTTGTGTGCCCTGGGGAACGGTGAAGAAGACAAAGGGGCAGTGGCCGCTCACTGTTGTGTGCAGGAGATGGAAAGCCAATATCACACCTTTAACTACTGCTGTGCCAGATTTAGCAGAACTGGTAACTCAAATGCAGGGAGCGTCCTATGCATGGATGGCAACCCTAGATGTACAAGATGTGTTATTTAAGATTCCACTCTGGGAACACCTCAAAGCAAAATTTGTGATCACCTGAAAGGGAGTGCAATGTACCTTTAACAGACTCCCACAGGGGTATAAACATTCACCCATGACTGCACATTCCATGATTTCCAAAATTTTACAGACAGTGTCACTCCCTCCAGATGTGACATTATGTGATATTCCATTGGGAGAAGACTCTCCTGAAAATGCAGGGGAAGCAGCAACAGCAGCGCAACAAGCACTTCATGAAGTAGGAGTTGAGATTCCACCTGAGAAATGCCAAGGACCACGTAAAGGACTATATCTGCTACATCTGCAGATGACCCAGAAAACAAGGAAGTCTCCCTTTCCGAAATTTTTACCTAATACTTTCTCATATGAGAAACCAAGGAATCAGGAAACCAAGCAGAGTTTTTGGATTTCTTCAATCTGCAGCAGCTCAGCAGCTGCTACACAAACAGAGCAAGTGGAAACCTTTGAGAGGCAGGCAGGTGCAACAGGAGCAGGTTGGTCTTTGGTATAGTCCCAAATTCTTGGGTGTTCCTACATTATTGTTACACTGGATGACTCCTGTACAATGTATATGGCATATAAGTGAGGGGGAGGAGCGAGGAGGATCTGATCCGAAGCCTACTGAAGTTATTGAAAAGACTCTCATTGACTTTTTCAGGCTTCACGTCCAGCTTTGAGTGAACGAGGGTTTATGCAGTTCACATAATTTAAGCAGAACAGCAATTAAGGAAAAACTTGTTCCCTTTCAGATAATTAATCTAAACAGTTTGCACAACACATGCCACAGCTGGACTGAGTTGGAAAGCAACGAGCGTGGGGGCTTTTGTTACTGTAACAATGTGTGTGTTACCCTGATTGACAAATAAAACATCGGTTTTGTGGCTGTTCAGGCATGGTCAGAGGTGCTCGGCTCAACCACGCTGTGGCTGTGGTGCAGCCCAGCACCGTTTTCCCTTCTCTCTTACACAGTTTCACTGCAGCGAGGAAGACTGCCACAAAAGTGAGTCAGACCTGCTTGAAGCTAGTGCTGAGCATCAGGGGCCACGATTACCCTCTTACCTCTGTGGTTCTGAAGCCATTCTGCCTCTGCGTCGCGGCTCCCATGCTGTGGGCCGGGGGGTTGGCACACTGAGAACCGCAGTTGTTCCTCTTCTCAGCGCTGAGCGTTCCTGCTGGGGCTGACGCTGTGGTTACACCAGACTGAGCCAATTTCCCGTCCTCCAGAAGGCCTAGTTGGGACACGTGAAATTGGGCAATTAATACCAAGGAGCAGTTTGCAACTGGCTCTGGCTTTCCCTTTGTTTTTCCACATGTTTGTGACACTGCAAGTGATGCCAGGTGTGGTGCAGTACTGCAGTGAGAGCAGTCCACCTCCTTGTGTCACCCTAAGCCTCACACTTGACATTATTTGCCCTTTTCCCTATGGCCCACTGCTCTGTGAAACACTGGCTCAGAAAACATGGAAAAACAATCAGTGAGTGCAGCACATCAGTAGATTTTTATCATCTGCAGATCTCCATTGGCTTCTCTACACACACAGCTCCTTGCATGACCAAGAGTTTAGCTTAGGACCTGGAGAAGCTCCCCTTAAATCTGTTTCAGTTCTGGGAAATGAAGGGATTAGATGTGAGCAAGACAAATGAGACCAATAGGGGTGGAAAGGCTGCTGTATTCATGGCCTTGAACATTTTTTTCATCAGAAGTTGAGAGAAGAAATTCAGAAAAATACATTTCTTACTGTTTTGACTGCAGCAATCAAATAAATGACTGATTTGCTTTCTGCTCTGGCTGTGTGGATATGCATGCATTGTACAACATGACTTTGGACAGCATAAATGAATTTTCTCATCTTTTGCATTAACAAAAATGAGTAGTCATTTATGGTGAGTGCAGAGCACTAAACTTCTGATTGCAACACTGGGTCTAAAATACAAACACAAAGAGCAAAGGGGATGCATGACTGTAGCTCTCAGTTTTTGTCAAAGCTCATTTATAAAGAGATTTATGTTAAAAGAGAAAAAAAAAAAAGGCAAATTTACTAACTGGCAATGCAGGCATCAAACCTGAAAGAATTAAGGGGTCACAAACATTAAGTGAGAAAAAATTATGTGGAAAACCAGTGACAAATCATTGCTATTTGAAGTGACATTGTGTCATCAAAATATTTTTCCACGAATCAAGTGGAAATGCAAACAGAGTGTTAAGGGTATTAAAAGGGAATCAAAGTCCTGAATTCTTTCTCAGAAATCCGTAAGAAAAGCTGCATTGTCAGTAGGAATCAACATCAGTAGCAGCTAGCAAAGGCAATGACTAAAATTCATAAAGCTTCAACCAAATATTCAAAGCCTTGATATTGAAAATATTTAAAGTTTTGTGAATTAAATCATCTTTAAGATCCCTTCCGATCCAAGCCATTCTGTGATTCTATGAGTTAGGAAGTCCAAATACGAACTAGTCACTGCATTTCCCCGAGCAGTCAGAAGGTGGAGTCAGAGTTTTCCAAAGACGATTTAACTTGCAGTGGTGCTAACTAATAATGCTAAGTCATCTAGTTTTTGATAGAAAAAATTGACCTGAAATTTGAAAATACCACATTATAGTTTATTTTTAAAAATACTTCAGGCTTGGGAAACTTTTCTGCTAGATATAAAATCTAATTTCATTCTTCCGTCTAAGTTTAGATGTAACTTCCATAAGACAAGAGTAAACCTCACCTCTCCTGCATCTCCCCAAAGTCAACAATTACTTGTGTTTAAGGTCTTCTCTCTTCCTATCACTCCACAGTGCCAAACGAGAGGCAAAAAAATGACTTGGTGCAGAGCAGTAAGTGACACAGACTGGTATTGTAGACAAAACCAGTTATCAGGGAGGGAGATGGAAAGGCAATTAGCCATCAGTGAGTCAGAGCTCTAAGCCATGAGTCCACTCTTCCCCTTGCCGAGGAGCTGTGAGAACAAGATTGAGCACAGCTTCCAACAGGCAAACTGCACTCGGCATTACATGCTGATTCCATTAACTGAATCTTTGACATTTCAAACATATATAAATTATGAGTTTTTCCTTCTGTGGAGTCATCCTATGAATTTACTTTCCACTGTGTGTCTCTTAGGCCATCTGGCCTCTGACTAAATTGTCTGGTGAAACAGCTGTCAGCTGAAAAGCCATTTTGTTATTAAGCACAATTGTTCATTTATCAGACTGTGTTGCATCTTTTGGTCTCGCACAGAACAATTTTTCTTTCATAAATCCATTCCTGGAGGTTGATAGAAAATCTTAATCCTGAAAATACTATATCTGGTTCATTTTTTGTCTCTGTTAGTTTGCAGCCTGAGCATCCTTGCTGCATTCTGCACTGCAGGGGTGAGACTTTTTTTGCAATACTTGTCAGAAATAAACCAGGTATCAGTATCTGATCCTTCCACTGTCACTACTATATTTTTATAGGGATGACCCAGTGCTCACCAATACTAGGCAAAAAGATTTTTTATTTTATCATGAAATACATTTGTTATTCTGAAGTTAAGAAACTTTTTTTTTCCATTGGCAAATAGATGCTTTAGAGAGCGGGAAAGAGTTTAAAGATTTCAGTGACTTGTTCTTTATGTATAAGCACTGAGCAGAAATTGCAGTGAGAATGCATGAGCAGTGGAGTTAAGAGCACAAGGTTTGTTGGCAATTCATAAAGCAACACCTACCTTACAGACTAGATATGTAACACAAAATGTTGATTGCAAAACAGAGATGATGTTGAGAAAGGATTAGGAACACATGGTTGCTCGTAAAATAACAAATACTTTTGCATTGTTATTTAGGGTTTGCCACAGTACACAAGAATGGAAGAGTTAACTCTCTTCTTTTGTACTACCTGGAATTTACAAGCCAGCAAGATGGCAATACTGAGGGTCTTGCCTCGGTGTCATCTAAAAGAAGCAAACTGTTGAGATATTTATGCCATCCTCTCAACATGGGTTCAGTGAACTCTTTCACTGTAGCAATTCAGTTTACATCAGTGTTGTTAAATCACTGCAGAGATTAAAATGAACAGGTTCAATAATGTTCTCATTGTCATTTTTTCTGCCAGGGAAAACAGCAGATCCCATCTCAATGCTCAGTCAAATACAAGTGTTTTATTTCCAAATGACCTAGCAAGGTCAGAATATTCTTATGGCTCCATTCCCAAAACCAGGGTTTCTGGGTGGTTGTTAAATACCCATCAGTGTGATGGTGAACCTTCCCTCAGGAATGGCTAGTCACTGTTTGGGGAACTGTTCCCTCTACGGAGAGGAATGGATGACAAGAGGCAGGTATTTCATTGCATGTGATCAGGTTTGTTTATAAGAAACATACATGGATTCTCTCTCAGTGGTCGCAGGTAGAACATCCCTGCAGCAGCCTGATTGCTCACAAATCCAAGTCCATCTTTCCAGCACAAAATGTGCTGAAAAGAACTTATCCTCCAAGGGCAGTGCTTGCTATCACCTTCCTCTTTGCCGGTTTGCTGGGCTGCACAGGCGCGCCAAGTCCTGCCTTGCTCACCAGACCAATAGAATCCTTTAGGCTACAGTTTGACAAATTTTTTTTCAGAAGCATCAGGGGGAAAAAGGGTGATTTTAAACTGAAATCAATGCCCAGTTATTCTTCTCCCAATGACGCAATCAGTCAGGCTGGCACAACTCGGGAGGTAGCACAGGAATCAAAACAAGCAGCTGTAAGCAGCTCAGGTTGGTGTGCTCTCCAACAGAACGAAACAAACTGGACCCTCACTCATCCAGCCACACTCGTTCTTCTCACTGAGCTGCCTTGCTGAGCTGTCTATATCTTCAGAGGTATATTCATGTTGCTTCCAGCTACACCTACATCAGGGGACAGGTATTTGTTTAGTCCATTTAGCCCGGATTCACCAAAGCTTCCCTTTGTGTTACAGCAGAAAGTGTCCCAGAGCTGATGATCCAGACCAGGATGTGATACAACTGACTGATACAAAGGAGCTTTTTACTAAAATGTCTTTCACTAAAACGTCTGATGATTTACGCCAAGTGATAGCAGTTCAAATAGTCTATTGTTTTGTGTGTTTTAACATACGCAATTTGAATAGATTTGAAAAACCAAATTTACCCAAGTTTGGGCTTGCATTTTTTTTTACCCCACTAAAACACTGACATGAAAGTACTGCCTTTTGTTCAAGCTTCCCAAAATATGAAAATCTGGGAAAATTTGGATCTGCACAATAAGCAACTCCAGTCATTATATTTGACAAACCAAAACTAAAAATCCATCCCTCAGGTATCTGGCTATATTTTAGCTGTTTCACAGTTCACAAGAAGAACATATAAGAACAGTTTTACTATTATGTAAAAATGTAATGAACATAAAGCCACCTAAAATCAGAGGTATCTCAATATAAATATGAAGACTGGAAAGTTGGGATGATTTTGTCTGAAATACGTATTCTATGTGGAGAACAACAGGCATATTAAAGGTAATATAAACTCCTAGAAGAGGATAAAGAGAATGAACATGTCAATTGTCATTACTAACACAAAAACAAAGGCACTGGGATTTTTATATAGCTCATATAAACACTATAAATAGAATTAACTCTCCAAGGACTGCTGCTACTCATAGTTAATAGTTTATCCTAACACTGAATATTCAGGCTGCCAGTGGGACACCAAGTTTTTCCAGTCTTTCCAGACTTAACCTCTTACTCTCCCTGTTGTAAATGTAATGAAAGACTCAGTGTGTTCAAGCAAACACCAAAATTAGGTTTTAGTAGGAAGGCTCAAACACATCAATGCGTCTCTTATCTTAAGCCTCTAAATTTGTCTTTCTTAATTATTCATAGATATAATCAAAATTATTCTTTTCATTTCACACTATTAATTCATGTATTGATGCCAGGTAGGACATGGCCATTTTTAAAAGAACAGAAATTTTCTCCATAACAGAATTGTAGGCTGTAAACTGTTCTGTATTGTGCAAAGGCATCTTTCAGTTCTTTAATGCCACTTGGACATCTGATGCAAATTCACCAATGGATTCAGAGGATTCTGTCCATAATGCCTGTTTTTCTCTGACGATGGCAGCATACTTATGTCATAACTTCTTTCTCAACATCTCCTTCTCTGCTTCACCTGTCCTCCTGCCAGGCTGCACCTCACTCCTCTAGGAGGAAGAGTCACCAATTCCCGTCTCCAAGCATATTCTATGAGACGTCTCAGCATGTGCTACCATGTCTTCTTTTGTCTACAATCCCAATAATGCTTAAATTTTGAACGGATTTTCATAAACTGCCAGACAGCATTATCCATATTTTGTAGTTTAGGAGATACACATTTAAAATTGCAGTCTGAAAAATTGCTCATACACTCGCAAGCTTATGTCCATTTAAAATGTTTAAATCATATAATTCTAAAAGAATGTAAAATATAGAATGGAAATTTAAGACATTAGATCTGTATTTTTTATTTCTTCTGATTTCTTCTATTATAAGGAAAACACTAGTGATCACAAAACCAAGGATAAACATTGCATACATGCTGCTCTGGTTCTTCATACAGCCTGGTTACACCTAAGAATTCAAGCTATTCTTAATGACAGTATCTCATAAAGAGGAGAAGAAATTTTTACTCTTAACTCTTTCTAACCTGATTTTAGCATGGAAATAAAGATGATGTGAAGAGGGGGGAAATTACACAATTAATTCAGTTCATGGAAGTAAAACTGGTTTAAAAAACAAAGTAGTGACATGGATTGACAGCTGTCCCAGAGAGACAGGGACAAAAGAGAACCAGAGGGGGCAATTTTGTAGCCCTTAAATTTTAGGACCACAGGAAACTTCTCAAACCACAGATAAAGGTAGGTCTGCCTGGATCTCTTGCATAGACATCATCAAAAGAGTACATCTCAGTAAGATTCAAGATGACCTGTGACAAACAAAATCAACAAAGCTGCAATAGTTAATGCTGTCAAGAAATTTGGGAGGGGTATGAAGCCTCGTAGTAAGGAGGCAAAGTTAATCTTAGTCAAAAAAATCAGATCTTTGTGGAAAAATTATTCCATGTTTGTTTGCTACGGTATTCTCCCACTTGAGTTTAAAGCAACAGGTAGTGACCAAAACTGGACATGAATTCCCCCCCAAATATGCTCTAGATCTGATTCAGTACTGTGTGTGACCCTGTGCTGTCACGTGTTCTGTTATGGAATAACAAGCACACATTTGTTTAAAGTGGGTAGCTGTCGATTAGTATGCTAAATTTATATCTTTGGAATCAATTACAAACACAAACCAGTAAGGTTCAATTTCCTGGTTCAGCAACACCCTTTTTATTTATCGTGACTGCTAACTCATGCATAATGCACAAGATGCTGGTTTAGAAAATGCCTGCCTAAGTAGATGCTGCCCTGTAAAGATGGACTCTGAGAAAACTCACACTGAAGACAAATGAACAGTGTTACCACCACATGCAGTTGCTTCCAGAGGAATTATGTGTTTGTAATCATCACTGAGTTTCTTGCTTTTAATGCTCTAGACTGTCAGTAAATTCAGAGAAAGCTGAAATACCTGTTCCCTCTGGCTGTTTTCCTGATGTGCTATATATTTTTGGGAAAGCCGTGCATTTACAGGCCTGAGGGTTGGTTTGTGCTTCTGCTTCAGAAACAACACATAGCATGGATCTGATAAAAAAGTGAATGGAGTGGAGGCTGTGACAAAAGTCAGGTTTAAGTAATTTCCTCCAAAGCAGTAGCCTCGGGGATGAGGCCAGACGCTCAGGAAATCTCCAATAGCTCTTTTCCCTAACAAGACAGAATTTAGAAACTTTCAGGCATAGCAGAGAGTGAGTTTATAAACCAGGAGGAAGGATCCAAGAACTCTGCAGAGGGATGACGTGCTGCTGCAGGAAAATGTTATCAGAAACAATATTTTGGATCAGCAAATACAATAATGCAATAAATTTGCTGCCCAGATGTTCAGAGAATCCAGAATGATTTATCTGAACTCTAACGTGATATGAATTTTAGACACTGAACCAAAATACAAAAAACGTATTTATGCCTTTTGCAAACCCTGGAGGTGGCTCCAAAGCTGCCTCCAGCCAGGCAGGGCTGAGCTGTGCGCAGGCACACCATGGGTGTGGGGAGGCAGCAGGGAGCTCTGTGCCTTCCTCTCTGCTTCTAGGGGATGCTTGTTTGAAGTCAGCTCACCCTAAAACACAAACAGCCTATCAGGCTGCAAACCGTGATATCCCTTGCATGGCTTGATTTTCCAGGTACAGGCTAAATCTTTGCATATTGTATGTTTTAATTTCAAATTGTGATGCAGAATCATGGCACAACTATCTTACAAGCAAATCTAAAAATGTTGCAAACACGTCTGTGAAACAAAGGTTAATATAAAATTTCTATTTATTCCAAATAGGGAAAGCATGCTGCAACACTCTTTAACAGTGTGCGATCATTTCAAAGCTGAAGACAAAGGATTCTACATGACAAATAGATTCCAGAAGCTGAATAAAAGGGAATTGGTCGGACCGTGAAGGGAAGATAGGAAAGGTTACCTTAAGAAAAGTGTAATCATTGTGCTAGGAGAGGACTTAATGGCAGACAGACAACAGAGTTTGATGTATGAAGATACAAGTTTTGATAACTGGAACAAGATGGAAGAACTGAATTTTCACTATATTGTGGAATAAGGATCAGCAACATTTTGAAAGGTAATGAAGGCTGAGTACATTTTTTCTGGGGAAAATAATGAGGCAGAATGGATTAAACAACTAACCAGTGCGACATGATGTGCCAGAAGCAGATCACTCATTCCTCCACAGTGAAAAACTAACACACAAATAGCAAACATCTGAAGTGCTTTTCATAGTACTGCATTTTAGAAGGATAGACAGTGCAGGAATCTGCTTCTCCACATGCAAATATACAGGCTATGTTTCAGTACTGCCTATGAAAAATACACCTTCAAAATTATACCCTCCACACACAATACCTTACATCATGGGTGTCCAAATTATGGCAAATCAACCTATTTTCCAAAGATTCTGGCTTTTGGCTCAGTTCCTGTCTGACTCTCTCCTTAAAATGCCAAGACAGAAGTTCCCCTCACAGGAGAGCATGGTGTGAGACGGAAAACAAGCAGTAGGCTGCAGGCCCCCTCTCGGTCATCCTTTCCCCAGTGGTGCCCACCCAGTTTATAGGCAGGTTCTGAACAATGGATTAGAGCTGTGGGTGTTCACTCGGCCTTTCCCTCTCCTTTACGTGGTCTTTCATTCTTCTTTCATGTGTTGTAATAAAACATCACTCATTATGTTTCAGACTAATTTCCAACACAGACACGGAATTACTATCATTCTTATTACCTTGCTAACCACGCATGCAATTTTAAGATGAGCAGATGGCATTACTTCAATTAATCACACTGAGAAGCAGCAAAAATATTTAGGCAGACTAAACAGAAATCCTTATGAAAAGCATTTAAATGTACATGAAGTTTGAGCTGAAAGGACTCTTCAGTTTTGCTCACCAAAGTTCAACTGCTGGAAATTGAAGCTAAAGGTCCCAGGTAATACACTGTACATTTATTTTAGCAAATAGTGATTAACTAGTGGCCTGATTTAAAAAGGCTTAGACAAACTGTAAACCACTGGAAAGCTGCAAATTCAGTCTGAATGTCCCAAAGGTAGGCTCCATATGGGAATTAACAGAGGAAACACCAGTAGACTGTATAGTCAGCTGACATTCCGAGCCTTACGGTCTGTGAATATACAAAAGGACACTGCTGACTCAACTGGCTCACGTTATGACTACAGTCAGGAAGTGCTTTGGCTAAAGGTGTCTGTATGCATGTGAAAAAGTCCTCCCTCACATTTAGTGTTCGCCCTAAAATGAGGGCAGTAGCTACATTAAAACCCAATGTCATCAGCCATCAACAATCTTCTAGATATATCTGTGATGTTGTTTCCGTGTTTTCCACGGGCAGTGTAAGCACTCAGAAAGCACTCAGGCACCAGCATCGTGCAAGTGGCAGAAATTCGTTCTGATGGCCCACCTAGGAAATAATAGCACTTTACAAGAATGACAATTGCAACATGAAGACAATACCCAGATGAAATGTACAGAGAGAGAAACACAACCATATACATTGTTAGGAGAGTGGTAAAAAAAAAAAAGTAATCAAAATATTTCAGTCAGTCAATAAAGAATAGGCGGATTACTTTTGTCTAGCATCTCTAGCATCTAGCCAAACAGCCTAGCCTGAATCCATGCTCTTCCAGGTGGAATGAGAGGTTCAACATTACTTGTTTTTCATCGTCTGCTTAAAATGTTAGGCTCAGTTAAGAAAACAGCAATGCAGAGAGGCTCAGTGGATTCAGGAAAAACCTTAAATTTTAAGATCCTACCTCACAACTACAGTTGTCCATGCTAACCGGTAAAACACCCTTCCTTCATCTACTTGTTTGTTCTACTTTCAACCCATATTTTTTCCTAAAAAGAAAAGGCAGTGTGACAGTCTGGGGAGGCAATTATGCACGTGTTCATCAGAAAGTAAAACTGCACTATTGATTTGTGTATAGCAAAGGACCAAACCACTGGTTTCACGTGAGACCACTGCTGAAAAGGGTACCGACTCACCACACAGCCTTCGAAATCTGATCTGCATCCTCCTGAAAAGGGGGCTGCTTTGTGCAGCTCAAAGGAAAACCTTTATGATAAATGCATGGCTTCGATCATTACATTTCTGAGCCTTAACCATTACTGTATTTTGATTTAAAATCCAACTTTCATTCCCAGATTTCTTTTAACTACAATCAAGTTATTTCTGTTTTAAAGTGCCGGAACACCTGAGGAAAAAAGTGGAACTGGCAATATAATTTCTGTTTATACGAGGAAATATTTTTCTATAACTGACTACAGGTAAAGACAAGAGAGATTTCTATCACTTCAATGCTGTATTACTGCAATTTATGCTTAATGTAGGAATTTTGGAAATTTTAATCAACAGGCAATGAGGTAAACTGCACTCTGAACTGTATTTCCTGTATGCAATACGTTGAACCTCTGCTTTGAGATTGGCAGGAGTCTCCGCTTAAAGCTAATTCAAATTTTATCTGTTTGCTGTGAACTCTACATTCCTAAACTGGAAAATACAGGATTAGAACTGGCTGGAAAGTGGAAATTTATTCCGAAGGAAAAGAAAATTAATTTTTAAATGTCCTGAATCAGCATATAAAGGGGCCAGGGTGGTCATGGGGAGAGAGCATTTTCCAACAGAACAATAATTTTGCAGAGGAATTTACTTCTGAGCATCTTGCAGGCAAGATCTGTCATTGACAAAAGTCACCACTCAGGTTTCCTTCCTAAATCCTTTCAGACACTCTCCCTCTCTCACCATCCCTACTCCGGCTGCAGGCGCTTCCCATAGTTACTGACAGCCCTCTGGCTCTAAGATTTCAATGCTGCAAGAAGAGTTTTTTCCATGGGAAAATAATTTGGAGAGATGGTTCCAAGTCATCTCTCCTGAAGATCATCTCTATTGATGCTCAACAACCTTTCTGCTTTGTGACAGCTGGCAAAGCCTTTCATGTAATTGAAGTGTTCATGCACAACACGTTTCCAGTGAATTTATTTTATCAGTGGGTAAATTACTATAACAGAGTAAAGTGTGGGTGATCAATCCTACTAGTTCTGCTTTAGAGTGTAGGGGGTTTCAGCAAGACTTTTGGCCATTAACTAAATGGGCATGAAGCAAAGAGTAAGAGGCTTAGTGGAAAAGTTTGTTTCTGGATTTTGTTTTGTTTTTTTCCAGCCTTTGCAGAGTTCTGAGACAATTCTTGAGTCAGAAGGAGCAATAAAGAGGCTGCTGGGGAAAGTAGAGACAGCTGGAGGGCCCTGCCCAGCTCCTGCCTTCCCCTCCTGTCACAGGAGTATGAGGCAGCTGCTCCCACTTGAGGCACCAGGACCTGTCAGGGGGATTCATGCAGTACCTGAATGACAATAACCACCTACCATTAAACAAGATCAAAGTTGTTCTAGCAATTGAGTCTGATACATCTCACAAAATAGCAGGCTGAAGGTTCATGATAGAAGAAAATTTCCCATCTCTCAATTATCTTTGACGCTTTTATTAAAACTTTGCTTGATATGGATGCAAGCTTTTTATTTGAAAATTGAAAATTAAAAACAAATTATTCAAAAATACTTTAGAGGTGGTGAGGGAGATTGCTTAGTATATAATGATGGGACAAATAAGTATCAGTGATATTTTTTAACTGAAAAGTGAAATTAAGCCAGTATTGTACTATCAAGTGACAGTAAAGACTAAAATGCATGGATTGGAAGAATTAACAGCTAGGGTTAGGCTGAAAAATATGGTCATTGCAAAAGATTATACTTATCATACAGTCCAATTTTTATTTATCATACGAGTCAAGTTTTTCCAATAATACCAACACTGTCTTGTGGTGCAACAATTACTGGTCTAGGCCAGTACTGTAATCCTTGACTGGGCTCTATGCTGAGCAAACACCAAGTATATGTTGAATGGGAAATGTCGATGTTGAGTGTTTTCAGGTCAGTGCATTGACAACAATCATTTATTGCAGAGATTACACATTTAATTCTATCCAGGGCTCTTTATATTTTTCTGATCCACACACTGATGCAGAATGGGTTTTTTTTAATGGCAAAATTGATTTTTTTTCCATTTCTAGCAGAGACATACAGCTGGCTGGTGCCTCAATGTTAATTCCCTCTGTCCTGCAACACTTCCCATCCATCTCTTGCAGACATGCTGTGATAAGTTTGACTAGAAGTCCCTAAAGCATATGGGAACGGTTAACTCCTCTGAAGCTCTGGGCTTCTCCATTGTCTTGGTTTGTCTCCATGTTTGGTACTGAGTTTGTACTTCCAGTACTGACAGCAAAATCTGCTGGTTTTGTGCTCCTCCAGAGGTGCAGTGAGGAATGACACAAAACTTGATACCAGTCAGAGAGAAACCCTTTTAATAATCCTACCAAATCGTGCTTTCAAGAAATTCAGAGGGCTTTGAACCCACTCATCTTCCTCTTGTACAAATGGAAGCACCTACACAAACCCACTCAAGGACCACTCAAGAAGTGCTTCCTGTGTTTAAGAAACTGATCCTCATTAATGTTAACGCACAAGAAGTTGATGTTAAAGGTAGGGGAGACATTTTCAGGAAGAAGGCTGCTTTCTGAAAGCTAGATGTAAAAATAGATGCAAAAGCTTTCTCTCCTTACTCCTCAGATGGACAGGGGAGAGAAAACATAATGAAAGGCTCATGGGTTAAGGACAGGGTGAGATCACTCAGCAATTACTGTCATGGCCAAAACAGAATCTACTTGAGGAAATTAATTTAACTTCCTACCCATCAAAATCAGAGTAGGATAATGAAACAATATAAACCCCTAAACCTTAAAATACCTTTCCCCTACCTCTCCATTCATCCTGGGCTCAGCTTCACTCCCCATTTCTCTAGCTCCTCCCACCAGCAGTGCTGGGGGATGCGGGCTGTGGTCAGTTTATCACGTTATCTATTCCAACCCTTCTTCCTCAGGAGAAGGACTCCTTGCACTCTTCCTCTGCTCCAGCATGGGGCTCCTCCCACAGGACACAGTTCTCCATGAACATCTCCAATATGAGTCCTTCCCATGGGCTACAGTTCTTCACAAAGTGCTCTAGCGTGGCTCCCCTGTGGGGTCACAAGTCCTGCCAGCAAACATGATCCAGCGTGGACTCCTCTCCCCATAGGTCTGCAGGTCCTACCAGGAGCCTGCTCCAGCTATGGGATGACAGCCTCCTTTTGGCATCCAACTGCTCCAGTGTGGGATCCTTCAGGGCCTGCAGGTGGATCTCTGCTCCACTGTGGACCTCCGTGGGCTGCAGGGGGACAGCCTGCCTCTCCATGGTCTTCACCATGAGCTGCTGAGGAATTTCTGCTCCAGTTCCTGGAATGCCTCCTGCCCCTTCTTCTCCACTGACCTTGGTGTCTACAGAGTTGTTTCTCCCACGTGCTCTCACTCCTCTCTCCAGCTGCTCTTCTGCAGGTTCTCCCCCAGTGACCTCTTAAATGTGTTATCCCAGGGGTGCTGCCACTGTTGCTGATGAGCTCAGCCTTGGCCAGTGGTGAGTCTGCCTTGGAGCCAGTGGGCATGGGCTCCATCAGACACGGGGGAAGCTTCCAGCAGCTTCTCACAGAATCCAACCCTGTACCCTGCAGCCTGCTACAAAACCTCGCCATGCAAATCCAATGTATTATTATATCCAACGTCTGGACTAATATGGAATGGGGAATTACTGTGATATGCCTGCAGTCCGCAAAGAGACGGCATTTATTACTTCTACTGTAATTCTGAACAGTAATAAGATCATCTCCTGAAAATATCACATCAGAGTCACTGCTTTAGTTGTTTATTAAACATACCAGATTTTGAACCAACCCATTAATAAAAGGGCATAAGAGCACAAAGAGACCCTGGTATACCCATATAACACACTGATCCCTCTTAACCTAAAATAGACTGATTATTAAATACTTCTCTGCAGTCCAATTCACGAGAAACCCTCTGCTGCACCAAGTTTTTCATTTACAAACTGACGCTTATTCACCTCCGCTAAGCTCTTAACTTTGCGCATACCCGGTAAAGGAAGGAGCCGATGACGGCGGAGCGGTCCAAGCCAGCACCAGTCCCTGTTGTCATGGCAACTGGTGCCCGCACAGCCCGGCCCTCGGCTGCCGCTGCTCCCAGCCCTCTGCTGCAAAGGATGGAAAACTGATTTTCCAAAACTTCTCTACAGAAGGTTACCTCCGAAACACCGTATTCTGCGTACTGAGTCTTGACCAGAGCCTGGCTGCAAATACGGGCCTGATCCATAAAACTTCCCAGAGTTGTCAGCAATCGGAAAACAGTGGAGCAGCAGCGTGAGCCAGTCATGTAGCCCCCGAGAACAGAGCAAGAATTATTCATAAACACACAAGTATATTAAGGGCAATTATACAAGATAAACTGTTAGCCAGCCAGACTGTTAGACAGTGATAAAATTTCTCCTCTATTCCTCTGGTTTTCTCTTTTATTTTACAAAGGACTCAATTCTTCTCCCATAGGTATTTTGCAAATATCTTCACTAGACAGATTTCGTTCCTCACAGTCCACTGACTACAGTTATGTTTGCTGACGCCATGAGCAAGTTTTTCTCCTGAGTGCATGAAGTGAGTCTGTGTGACATGTGGATAATATTTTTCTTTAATATGCTTCAGGAAAAAAAAACACTTTTCTATAGAAATAGTGAAAAGTAGAAAGAATAAAAACCTAATTCTTTTAGCTGATACTGTGAGTCACATAATGATAAAAATTCAACAAATGTTTTACCAGTTGAGAAACTAAACAAGTCCTGAGCTTTATGCAGCTTTCCAGTTCTGACACAAGAGAATTATTTTTCACTTGGTTGCTAGATCATTTAAAAATTAACTACTTTTATTTGCATTTTAGTAACATCCCCCAGCCAAGACTAGGGTCTTTCTGTGCTTGTTGCTGGGGGAAAACAGTAAGAAGAGATCCTGTCCTAAGGCTTTTGCAGCCCATGAGATAAATCCTGATTGTAAGGTCTCTCTGACCACAAAGCAACATATTGCTTTATCCACTCTGAACACTTTCAAGTATAATAAACAAAAAATAATTGAATACAGCAGCTAACTTAGCCAGTGAAAATGGAAAGAAATAGAAATATGATGACTTAAAACCTTCTTTTTAAAAAAATAATTGTTCATAGTTTTTGAATGGGTTTATAAAGCACTTTTACAGTACTGGTTTCTGGTAGGAAATTTTACATCCTAAATTACTAGGCTACACATATACACATATATGTAAATATATATATATATATATATATCAGCAAGTTATCCCAATGTAACACAGTGGGCTGTGCATATGTGTTCCAAAATACTTGAAAGTTTTTGTGTGGTTTTTGTTAAATCACTCTTTTCCTCATGGTTTGCTTGTAACCCGTGGTGACCGACCTGGGGACTCGCCTGTACCTGCAGACTCTTACTTCCCCAGAAAGTCTGTACTTGTGCTAACACTTCCACTTAGCTGAATCAGACCCTCTAGAGAGAAGGCAATTTGTGCTAAGAGTTGCAAGGATCAAGGAACGGTTACTAAGCAGAAATGCGGTCTATTATTTTTCCCAGCTATAGCCTACGCAATAGCTGAATCCTGTGAAAAGTTCTTTGCTCTCATAGCAATGGATGTTCTTACAAGAAATGGCTCTATTGTAGGGGCTCATTGTGACTCTTTCCTTTTTTCCTCCCTATGGAAGCCACTCGCCCTATGAATAGTATGTACACTTATCTTCTAGAAGATACCTTTCAATTTCGCCACCTGCAGTGCTTCATGAAGTTATTTAGTACTTTTGTATCCCTCTTCATCTTTATAATTTTGTCCTGTTTATCATTACCAGAATCTCAGCAGCATTCTGCAACAAGTTGCAACCACCTATATTCGTGGCTGTTAGTGACCTCTCGTGACCTAAGTTACTTCTTGTGAACCTAAGACCATTTATCTTATTTTAGCTATAACAACTAACATTGTCTTAAATATATTCCTGTAAAAAATAGAGAGATTACAATAAACTTTGTTAAAATGGATGTAAAAAATCAAGTAGGGAACTTAACAAATATTCTGAAAAAGCATCAGTTGAAATAGGAAAAATGGAAAAGGAAATGGTAAAATAATTCCTTCTTCATTGAATAATATTTTAGCTTTCAAGCATCTTTGTTTAAGGTACAAAGATTTGGCCACAGAACTGCATATAGTTCCAATGAGAGCAGGCACAGAAAGCTAAATGTACTGGCTGATAAAGGGAGGAGGATATAATGAAATTTGTGGTGGGATTTGTGGGGGTGAGATTACTCAGATTAATATATGATAATTCCTAAACCTTTCCTCATTGATACACTTGTGATCCTGCATACACTTCCCTGAGTGATTTACTCCTCTTTACATTTTGATGCCCAGTGTCTGTTGTCTTTTCCATTTAAAAGAAACATTTGGCAATCACAGCCACCTCTTACTGCTTTTGCCTTTTTCCTGAAATACTTCCTTCATCCTATCTTTATTTCTCCCTCTTCAGAGAATTTCACCAATTTATTCCAAGTGAAAAATGACAACAACTTCATCCTCTTTTCCCCATCCTCCTTTGGCTGGTGCCCCCTTCCCTGGCTGCCTCCCTTTCTGTGTCCCAGTTACAGCATCTTCTTACCCTGACTTACGTCAGTGTCATGTCCCATCTCCCCATCACCCCCATCCTGCTCATGTTCCCACCCTTACTCTTCCCTTTTGTCTCTCAGACTTAGGTGGTTTTCAGTTCTCACAATAAAGGCATGTTTTCAAGTCTTAAACTCGTTCTTGACCTCATTTGCCCCTCCAATTTCTCCTACCTCTCCCTTTCATCTGTAAATTCACTTAATGTGCTGTTTCTATTTCCCTAGAGTACCTTTACTTATTCCTTTTCCTTTCCTACTTCAAACCTTGTGCTACTTCAGCTCTCCATGAAGTACTTTATGACTTTCAAGGCACTAATTGGGAGCAGTGTGTGTTTCTCAGTTCCTTAAGCTGCTGTTGAAGAGCAAATTCTGCCCTTACTTAAGTCCTACTAGCCCTTCCTTTGCTCCTACTTGTCTGTCCTCTCCTCATTCCCTTCCCTCTAGTCTCTTCTTTCTTGTAAAGTTTCTCTTACCTAATCGGTCTCTATTGGACTTGAGTGTTGTCCTCCTCTCCTTACTGCTGGTATTCTCATCTCTAAACGCAAATTCAATTTTCACATGTTTCTAGGAAGAATACTTACTGGTCTACCTTTATTGCCTCCTATTCAATATCAAGTCTTGGACTATCTGTCTTCTGTTTATGATGTTTAGGCACCAATTCAAAGTAAACATGGCTAAGATAATGCTAACTGTGGGTACAGAGGTAACACTCACTGTGTTTAGCCTTCACTGCTGGAGATAAGACTGACACCTGTCATTTGAACTTACTGGCCAGCACTGTCTTGAATGTCTTTAAGTTCCTGCTATAATCTTCTTTAATACAGCATTTCATAGACCCATTCATCTTCAAATTCTCATAATTTCACATGTGATTAATACAGAGTCTTTCTTTGGCCTTCAGGAGTAAACCAGACCATTGTGACTTCTCCCTCCCTCTGATGTTCTGGTCAGCAGAGAGTCGTGATCTCCCTATTCCAGCTGGTCTGTGATGCCCACCTTTGTGAATTTTCACTCCTGCACTTTCATAATTTCTTTTTGGTGCTTTGTTTCTTGCTATAAATGTCTGTAAAGCTACTTATTTTCCTCTCAAGCTCCCTATAGGCATTTGCTACTTCATATGGAAATTATAATCTTCTGGGGCAGTGACCATTTTCATGCTGTGTACAACACGTAGCATGATGAATTTCTGGACCTAGGCTGAGATTTCTAGCTATTGCTGCAATACATAATAATTCTTAAAACATTTAAAACTCCACATCAGATCAGAGCTCCTCATTTCCTTTCCCATATCTGTCCCTACTGTAATACCTCAGGTGCACAGCTAAGGATGTAGCATACTGACAACGAGGAAATTCAAACTTGCAGGTCAGCTTCTGTGCAGCCCACCCTCTGGCCAATTTTTCTGCACATCAAAAGGTATCAGAGGTAGTCTGGAAGTAGGCTGTGCACCATTAGCTCTCCCTTAATTCAAACCTATTTCCTAAATTTCTTATTTTGCAGAAGAAAAAAGCCGTGTATTCCGCGGCAAGACCCTCCAAGACCAAGTTCTCTTCCCTTCTGGTAACGTTGTCCCAGTTACCGGCGATTAATGCTTTCGTTGGTAGCCGAGCACCGCCGTGAGCGGGTCTGTGGCCCCTGAGCATCCCTGTTAGCGCAGAGCCCGCTCCGCAGGGCATGCGCTCCGAGCGCTCCGCGGCTTTAGCGCAGGCTTGGGCTCCTGCATTTCTCGGCGGGGGCGGAACACGTTCCCCTCGCAGCAGGTAAAGGGGGTGCGCACACACAGCTCCGTGCCGGCACACGCGTGTGCGCGGTGTCTGTTCGATGTGTCACGGCCGCTCCCCGTCCCGCGGTCCCGCCCGCGCCGCCCGCACTCACCGGGGCGCGGCCCGCCCGGCTCCCGCCCGGGCTCGGCACCGCCGCCCTCCTGCTGCGGGCTCTCGGAGTCCGTGTTGGTCAGCCAGGTGGACTCGGTCTCCCGCGTCCAGCTCTCGTAGTACCGGGGCTCGATGGCGTCGGCCCGGCTGCCCCCGCAGCCCATGGCGAGGCCCCGCTCGCAGGCTCGGTCACGGCCGCCGCCGCCGCCCGGGCACCATCGCGCTGCCGGGCACCGCCGGCCCCGCTCACGCCCCCCGCCCCATCCCCGCCCGTCCGGCTCTCCCCGGCTCCGCTCGCCCTTCTCCCCTTCTCTCCGGCTTTATTATCTCAGCTGCCCCCCCTCCCTCCTGGCTGTCCCCTCCCCTTCTCCTCCCGTTACCCCGTTCCTTCCCCTCCCGCTTCTCTCCGCTCTCACATCCCACCGCCTCCCGCCCCGGCCCCGGTCTCTCCCCATCCCCGGGTGCCCCCCAGGAGCGAGGATTGCTGCCCCCGCCGCAGCGCTGGCTCTGCCCCGCCGGGTTCCTCGGGCTGCCCGCGGCCGGGGGCAGACACACGCCGCGGGCTGGCAGCGCTCCCTCTTCCCCGGGTTATGGATCTATATGGGCAGGATTTACTCGCACATGCCAGCGTGCCACAGCTAGCAAGGCACAGCAGTCCCCCCGGCCTGCGCTTAGCAGCAAGCGCATGTACCTGACTCGGTCTTGTGCTCGGTTTCACTAAACCATCTCCCCTTCCCTGATTTAGCTGGGAGAGCCTCGCTTCCACCTTTGGCGTTAGCTGGTTTGCTGCCGTATAAAGAGGCGATACTGAGTGCTCAACTCGAGAAATACTTCTGCACTTTCCTCTTGGATACTCACTTTGGGAGGCAACAGAGAACATGAGATATCTGCAGAACAGATTATAATTTAGGTTTATGCTCAGGGTAATCTAAACAGACACCGAGATTTTTGAGTCACTGATGGTGGTTGCAGTCAGTATTGCAATAGCTGCTTGTCAAAGTCCCTGTCAGGGTTGGAGCCAGCTCCATGAACACTAGGCACTGTGGGATCTAGTCTTGAGAAGGAGACTTTAGCCCAGATAGTTGTTTCTCTCTTGAAATCATACTGCAGTAGAGCAGTAGGAATGACTGTCCCCAAAGACAAACAACACAACAATACAGAAGTTATGTTCTGCACTCCATACCGTTACACAGTGTGGCTCTTGGCTAAAAAAGATATATCCATTGAAATCTGGAGAAACTCAGGCTGTCCTGTGTTATTGGAGCTGAAAGTAGGAACACAAACTCTCTGGAGCTAAAAGATCTTGTCTCTAAAGGCTGGTACAAGACTTGTAAGAGGATCCCATAGGCCTTAGCTCTGCATCCCAGCTGCTCTGTCCTGTGTTCTGGTTCTGAAGTGATGCAGGTTGAAAACTGCTGTCTGAGTAGCTGAATCACCTATTATGCTTCCTGAAGCAGATGACTGTTGAGGTGTTTCTAAGCAGCTTCCCAACCAAATACTGACTCACAACAACCTTACTTTCCAGCTGAGATGTGATCCCTCACCCATGGGGGTGCTGCTGACAGTTATTGCACCCATATTTGTGCTACCAAGGTGCCAGGATCAGAGGGGCAGTGATCTATGAGGAAGCAGCTACTTTTTCATCACTGTGGTAATGTTTTTGTGGATAAAATTATGTTATTTTTACAAAAAGAGGGTTTCAACAGGGATTATGTTTCAGTCAGACTGCCCCACCAGCAGATAGTCCCCAGAGGAATGGAATATAGTGGTGTTTGAAGCCAATGAGGAGGTCTAATACACATCCCACACAGTTGTGTGTGCCCTGGGTGGGCATAGGGCATGGCCCAGAAAAAACTGCCAGACATGCCTGAGTCTCCAAATAAAACCTCAGCAACACAGACAGTGTCTCACGCTGTAATTATGTGAAACAGCTTTCTAGTCTGAGAGCACTAGACAAAGTACACGCGGGAACAGAACCTTGGGGGAGCCTTTTTATTTTGTTCGATTTTGACTTAAAATTTGGAGGGGCTCTGACAGGGTCATGCCAGGTCTGGCATGTGAATTTTCACATCACTTCAATTTCAGTTCTAGATGTGCTTCATTTTCTGACACTTATTTTTCCTAGCACAGTTTTCAAACCCTTGGAAAGCCACTGGCAAGAGAACACAAGGCTTCTCTTTCTTTCCTATTATTACCGCCACCACTAGAGAGGAATTAGACCATAAATGTAAAGTGGAATCTTAAAGCATTATGTAGAAAGATGTTCATTTTCCTGGAGCCCTAACGAGGTTGCACTAACGCTTCACATCACCTTTCAAATTTCTGCTTTTGGTGGTACATGGAGAAAATTACTGCAGAAAAACAATCAGGTAACTACTATTGCTTTTGTGTTTAATCTGCTTGTGTAATTGTGATTTTGAATTTAAAAAATACTTTGAAATAAAAAATGTTGTATGACTAATACAAATAAAAGGTGTTTGTTAGCTCTGTAAGTAAATGGCTTAACTTTATTTTCATCAATTCCTAGTGGAACTGAGAACTACTTTTTGAAACTGGAAATTTTTTTCCACAGCTAGAAGAACATTTATAGAATCATAGAGTGCTTTGGTTTGGAAGGCACCTTAAAGACCATTTAGTCCCAGCACCCCTGCCATGGGCAGGGACACGTTCCACTAGACCAAGTTGCTAAAAGAGGCATCCAGCCTGGCTTTGAACACTTCCAGGGAGAGGGCATCCATAACTTCTCTGGGCCACCTCTTCCAGCATCTGACCACCCTTACAGTAAGGAATTTCTTCCTAATATCTAATCTAAATCTACCCTAGAAGTACCCTACCTTAGTCTTCAGTTTGAGACAACTCATGTTTTATTCTTTGTTGTGTTAAAAATTAATTTATGAGACCAGGAGAAAAAAAAGAGGTTTTCATTGTTTTGTTAAAAGAGTCAAATGCGATCAATTGCTGGTACCTTTGTATCAGAATTCATTCTGATTAATTAAGAAAAATTACTTCTCACTGCCGAGTGTGCAAGGCACAATGTCCATGGATCTGCATCCTTCTGATTCCCTTGTGAGCCAAAGGGCAAACCCTAAGGCTCAGCCATTGTGTGAGGGGGCATGTGCTGTAGCTATAAAGTGCCACAACCTGTGGCAGGGAAATGCGTGTTGGCTGGCGTGAAATGGGTGATGACAGCTTTAATATAGCAAGTCAACAACACACAAGAATGTTAATTCAATAATGTTAATTTTGCACTGAGAGTCATATTGGGGAAGAAAGTGGACAGAAAAGGAAATCTGCCTTCAGAAATACAGAAAATACCCAACACCAGATGAATCCTTAGCCTGACTCCATCTCCTCCAGTAGTGTAATCAGTATTTTATGTAACTAATCTGAGGTGAAGCTGGGTGGAAAGCAGGCAGTGTGGGGCAGGAAGAGGCTGACAGCAGTGTATGAGTGAGGAATTGAAATCTGCAGAACTCTCGAGGGGAGAAACTTTACAATTTGTTTTTCTTCCTTCACTTCAGCACCTGAGGACGTGTAGCCTAGCAGGAGAGGGATTAAGAACTCAAGTTTTTGGATCAAATTTAACTAGTCATGCTGTTAGCCTCATGCCAGGAGATGATTAAGGCAGTAAAATCTGACCTCTCTCCACTAATTTATAGGAAAAGGGTGGTGTCCCAGAGATCCTATTAGTGGAGCTTGGACTCCATTTTAGCTTCCTCTGGTTTTGTGCTGTCTGATGCACACTGTGCAGTGATGCTTTTCCTCCTCCCACTGTCGGTGATGTCTGCTCTGTGTACACTGGTTTCAAGACATGCTACTTCAAAAATGGGAGTAGGAAGTAAAGGGATGGGATGGGTAAGGGAAGGGGATCTCAGGGATTTTACATTTGCAGTTTCTCTAAAATGGGTTAAAATAATGAAAATATACTTTTCCTCATAAAATCCATACGGAATTGTGGTAGGACCCAGTATTATTTTTCCCCTCAGATTACAATTCTTTTATATCCCAGTGATCATTTCAGTGTTAAGTGCAGGAGAAGCAATAGAAGACCAGGAAAAGATGTCCTGTTTCTCTTCAGTTTTTTGTCTGGCATCTCTGCTTGTTCTATTAGATGGTGTTTTAGCAAAGACACCAGTTAAATCTGGTTTTAGGTCCCAGCTTTTCTTGCAAATCTGTTTTCTTCACTCCAGAAAGCAGACAGAAGGTCAGTTTACTCACCTACCCAGGACCCCTGTGGTTCAAGGACATCATTAGTGAGAAGAGAGGAATTTGTGTTTAAAATGTGTTCTTTCTAGTAAGGTATTTTGTGTATCTGAGGAGAAATGTAATTATTTAGCTGTGTTATATCCATTTGACATCATCGCTTCAAGCTTGCAATACGCCTGGAAGCAAGATTGCCTCCGAAGCTTTCACACTGCAGACTTGAGTCAGCTCTCCTGCCACTTCAAGTAAATGATTGAGCATTCCTCTTTTACTGTTACGAGCACTTGGAAAATATAATTTTCTTGCCTTGATTGCTCAAATATTTCTCTTAAACGGTTTTCAAATGTATACCATATAATTTTCACATTGGTCTGCATTATTTATGCAGTTCTTTCAACAAGGAAATGGTAGCATTCATTCCTGGCCATTCAAAAGGTTTTCAGTTTAGTATTCACAGCTTCCTGGACATATGTAGGTGATATTCAGTTACAGCTGAAGGTTTGGTAAGATATCTCCAAACAGCCCATAAATAGGAAGAATTTAATTGACTCATTCTTTCACTGCCTCTTTTTCATGTTTGAAAATTACTCTGAATCACAACCTCAAATTCTAACAAAGAAAGCAAGGCCTTGAATTCCTCCATCCCAGCCTGCTAATTTAGTTTCAAATTGGATAAAAAGCCCTAGAGGAACACTTTACCAGATTCTTAATTGTGAATAACAATACCCTGGCAGCATAGAAGTTTCCTGTGATGATGTACTATCAAGAAAATTTCAGTCAATTCTTTTCAGCTTTCTCAGCCTTTGAACCACAGCTTGACTTTAATGCTGACCTATATTTGTCAGGGTCCAATCTCCTTCCCTTGTGAATAGTGAATGATTCCTAGTGAAGATACTGTATGTTTTGCATAAGTGGGAGGTTTAGAATCAGTACAGTCATATTCACTTTCCCAGTAAGTAGTGGAAAACTATTCCATAGCAGGCCATCAGTGTCCTCCACTCCATGGCATCTTACTGATACTTTATGACTGAAAATTGGGCCTGATGTACATGTTAGCTTGAGAATGTTTGCTTCATTTTGTAATTGAGCGGCAGTGCCTTTTGCTGCACTAGAAATGCAGTGTTGGTCCATTTGCAGTCAGGGATGGAAAGTAAATTGCAATCACTCCACAGAAGCAGAGATGTGGTGTTGGGTGATAGTGGATACTGGGGTTTCAGCAAGGTGGGATGCTACAGGTATAGCATGATTGCTAACGGCTAGGTGTATTTGTCCTCATGAAAAATATCTTCTCAATTACTTTCTTGTGAGTTCAAATAGTTCAAAGGATCAAAAGAAGAGGAAGTATGAAAATGGGCACAATAAAAAAGCTTTGGCTATATTACTTTGTAACATCAAGAGCTGCTGCTTATTCTAAATAGCCATTCCCTTCACCAGAGTGTTTGGAGGGCACCGTAACAAGTGATGGAAACACATCCTACAAAGTATTGCTAGGCTGTGACAGCCCAGCTGAGATCTTCTTAAGGAAATTAGAAGGTCTTCCTCCAAGCCCTTTGGCTGTCCCAGGCTTGCCCAAATAAACTGGCAGCTAGTGAAATAAAATTATTTTCTGAGGAAAAAAACATTGTCAGCTGTGCACCAGACTTTATTTGGGAGTGTTCAAATACCTGCTGGTTAAGGAGCCTGAGCAAAACACATCAAGTGTAATATCCTGCAAGGATATTAAGTGTAAGTAAGAAAGGATAATGCAGAGAGAGGCTCAAAATTGCTCACACAGAGAATTTCTGGGTGGTACTCCCCCAGAGAAAAGAGCTATTGAGTTTATCCCTAAAAGGGTGCAAATCAATTGCTGCTGCCTGGCAGAGGCCAGCACTGGCACCAGCTGTAACGTCCCTGGAAACCTCAGACTGCAAACAGAGCAGCAGCACAGAGCACTGATGGATTTATTCTCATTTATCCCGGTCTCTGAGGAGCTCCTTCACATAATATCTGTTTACCTCGTACTCTGTTCCAAGACTACACTATCTCCCTAATTAAGAAGGTAAATCATAAAAACCTAGTTATGAAGCCAGTATTTTATGTAACTAAGTATCATACTGGGTAAACATTTATCACTTCAGATGTTCCTGGCAGAGTGACTCTGAAATTTATGGCACTAATACCTAAATCTTAATTAAAATATCTTTGACTTTTTCCTCCGGATGCAGTCTTCTCTCTGCAGGTATTACAAGATTAAGCAGGTATTGCTATGTTTTAATTGTTTATAGGTAATTCATTTGTTTTTTATAGACTAGATGCTCTAACAGCCTAAAGCAACAGTGCAGGGAAATCTAAATGCAGTTAAAAAGGAAGTAGGCAGACACTCCATTAGCTGTGTACTGTGTTAGAAAAGCTCTGTAAGCTGAGGAATTTCTAATTCTAAACATACAGGATCCACTCAGTCAATTATAAACCTGACAAAATACAATATTTTGCACTCTTCTTTTGCTAGGCTGTGTTTCTGTTCTCTACAGTGCCAAGAGGATGGAAAAAAAAGGAGATGGAAACTGGCATATTTTTGATTTGATGACATTTGTGTTATCTATGTGTGAGAGCTCAATTAGGAGCAATTACTCTGAATTTTAAAGCACGTTTTGTCATTAAAAAATTAAAATGTTTTTAAAAAGGAGGAAAAAAATCATCTCCATTCAATAAGCACTTCTGAACATTTCTAAGCTTCAGCACAGCCCTTTGCGTCTTCCTCTGATCTTCAGTGCTTCTGCTGAGCTTCTTTGAAAATGACACTGAAAACTTACTTCAGTACAATTATTCTGAATTCAGCCTCATTCCTCATAAATGTTAATTCTGAAAAAGCCTGTCCTCCTGTTCATGTCTGTCCCCTTTTATTCCGTCTAAACACTGTGAAGCCTGGAGCAGCTTCTTCCTAAGACTCCCCCAAAGTTTTGACTCCTGGGTGTGATGTGGTCAGTCCAGGGGAAACCAAAATAGCGGTACACCACTCTTGCCCACTCCCAACGCCTTTTTGCACTGAGATATGAAATGCAACTGTAAATATTTTGAGGTTTCAACCTTTTTAGGTTGGTACACAGTATATGACTCACTGGCTGCTGCACAGAGTCTGTGTTTGCTGGTTTTTGTCAGTGCAAGAGGAGAAAGCAGATGATACTGTTATTATGCAAAATCACTTCCACCCACCCTCATGACTCACCAGCACGTCACCAAACAGGATTTACATCAGTTTCAAAATATATCTCCCTTACCCATTTCCACCTTAGCAGATTACTTATTTCTTCCTTCCACTCCTTCTCTGAATGACGAGAACATGCCTCTGTGTTTTCCTCTCGGAAGCAGAGCAGGGCCACTGGCTGCTCCTGGCTGGTTCAGCTCAGTTCGCCAGAAGCAATAGCCTCTCGCTTACAGATGGAGCAGAAATGCCCTGTTGCAATGTTTGCATCTTCCCTCCTTACTGAATGACCAAGCCCTGTTCCTGTGATGGAAGTTTTTCTCTTCAGCTGAGATTTTTGCGCTCTATTAAAAACAGTTCCATTCATTTGTAACTTAAAGAGTTAACTCATCTGCGAGTTAATGTAAGGTAGCACTGATCTCAGCTTGCTGTGATGTGCCAGTCTGTAAGTGGTGTCTGTAAATGGAGATGACTCAAGGGCTACTTAAGACAGACTCATTTGCCTCAGTTTAAAATTGCTACAGCTTTTAACACCTTAGTCAAACAAACTGCAGTGGGAACTCTGTTGATCTGGGAAAAGAAAACTAAGATAATCCTCTTTTAGAATAGCCAATTATTGTCCAGTGGTAACACACTATGTCAGTCTTGCAGAAGCACCTGGTGATGATAGTAAGTAAGTAAATGCATTCTTATTTATTTGAGGAATTAAATTAAATTATGACTTTTGTGGCTCTCTGCTCTGCCATACTTTGTGCCTAAATGTGAGTAGGTGACATGTACGTGTACTTGAATGTTTAGGTTTAAGTTAAATCAAGATTGGAAATTTGGAAGTTTAGCTCTGTGCTTCATTTCTCAAACCCACAAAAAGGCAATATTCCAACCTTTGTGTTACTGGCAAAGTAAACACACACACTGTATGGGATGCCATGTCAGAACACCAACAAGGACATAATGTATAAAAGCAAAGAGGTCTACCAGGAGGAAGATCTATCCTGAGAAGTATCCCAGCTGCTCTCGAGGAAGCGTAGGCTCACTCATGCTTAGAACATTCCCTGAATTTTTGATTGCCTCAGCTGCTGTTTCCAGATGGAGCCGTGCTACAGATCAAAACACTGCTGGAGGGCATCACCTCACTTGTCCTTAAAGTCTATCCACAACATCCCTTCAGTGCACAGTGTGTTTACTCAGTCTCTCTCTGCACCCTGACTGTGTGCCTGGGTATCTTATACTACACCTGTGCAAGCAGAGCATGCTGAGTTAGTTGTCCTCAGAGGAGAAGAGATCAACAGCTCTGGGGGCATCAGAGCTTGCTCTTTGCATGCCTGATGGCTGAGACAAAGCCATGACCTGCTGTGTCTGACCACAGCTGTATCACCAATATGATACCATTCAATGTTCAGCTGGATTCACACTCAACAGGATGGTAGCACCTTTGTTCCAAGCTGTGGGAGCAATCCATCACAAGGATAGGGAGAAAACCCACAAATTTAAATAGCTTCAAGAAGAGCTAAAAAGCAACAGAAAAAAAAAAAAAAGAAAGCAGCTCTGCAAAACAGTGATTTGCAGAGAGCTCCAGGTAAGAGCTGCAGCTTGAGGAGTTTGGAAACATCATAATATGGAGATAAAGCCCTTGGGATTCAGTTTAGAGACAAAGATGTCTGACCCTACCTATGGCCCACTACAGTCTGTGGGGATCTAAGGAATAGCTTGGAGAGCAGTTCAGCTGCCCAGCCAGAGGGAATCAAGTCAGGTAGGTGAGCAAAGCCCCTACTGATCCAGGTGGGATCCAGAAGGATATGGGCCTCCTGTTGGCCCCACATCTTACCTGCCCATCCTATGGTTGGATTCCATGGTCTTAAAGGTCTTTTCCAACCTAAATGATTCTGTGATTCTGCCAGGGTATGTCAGCTGCCTTATGGTGTGTGAAATGGCACTGGACACCTCCGTTCACACAGCAGTAACAAATGACAGCTCAGGCTGCTGCTGGTGAGAGCTCAGACACCCAGCTTACAGGCAGACAACACAGTTTGGCTGTCTAGAACTCAATTTCACACCTTGGCTAAGTTGCCTTCTGTCTGCTCACTCTGCTCACTCTGCTCCTTCCATTCTTTTGCAGAAAATGATCACACATCCTGATTTCTTTGACATGCTATGCAAAAAGATTGGATACTTCAAAACTTACTGCTTTGAGATATTATCCTTTGTGAAGACTTATTTAAGGTATGACAAGGTGTTAGTAATTACATGAAAAAATAAATAGTTCTGTGAAGCAGCTGACTCGCTTCTAAGGGTTGTGAAATTCACAACTATCTTCTGAAACTCAAATTTTGCTGATGTGCGGGTCTTCTCATTGTGGGTCTTTTTTGTTAGTTTGTTCAGAGTTTTTTTGAGTGGGTTTGTTTTGTGCATGTATGTGTGTGTATGGTTTGTGGGGGGTTTTTGTTTGGTTTTTTTTGTTTTTAATTAGAAAATTGTTCCCCTTGAACTAGGTACCCAAATAATTATTTTAAACAAAAATGGATTTTGTATTATTATTCCAGTTTAATTATTATATTCCTTGGGGTCTGTGAGAGCCAACAAGAGATAAAAAGGCCTCAATGAGGAGCCTGAGCTGTCCTCCAGCAAAGTTGAGCAACAGGAAAATTACAGGTTTGATTCAGCATTTTGAGTGCAATCCAAGTCTGACAGAAACAAGTGGCAAGGCAATGTCAGCTGAAATGGGGACAATATTTAACCCACTCATTTTAGCTTCAAGTTTTGAAGCTCTTAAGTTTGAAGGGTTTGAATATCTATATGAGAAATATATTTTATTATTAAACCAGCTTTTTCCACCTAAACAAAAGAGAATCTTTTTCTACCTGTCTTAAGTGATACCTTTTCACAGGATCAGCTGAAGTATTTAATAAATCTAAAGCTGTTTTTTTAAGAATTCAAAGTGTGTGGTTTTTTTAAAGAACGTATTTTTACGTAATTAACTATCTAGACATATTTTCCATTAGAAAATATTCTAAAATTATTTGAAACCTCTACTTTACAGTAAGAATTGCACTAATTTTAACAAAAATGTCAGAATGCATGTACTATAATCCATTCTGGTATCAGTCAGGTTAATTCTTCCTAAATAGTTTAATTATCAGTTTTCTCACAGTGGAACCTCTCAGTGTTTTTGAGTGGGACCAACAGATATTCCTATCGGCTGGGGCTCTGCATCAAAGACATGTATCTGTGCACAGATTACTCATCATGGTCTGAAAAAGTAAATTTAAATTTAGGCCTTACAGTGTCTCTAAAAGCGCTGAGCACTTCTAAGCTGTCTCAATGCCCAGCATATCAGTGACAGGTGGCCCCTCTGTGATGCCATATTGGTACTAACTCTCTCAATGGTCCCAGGAACAGTCAGACCTGACACTTTGGGATGAACCTCTCTCTGGTTGCATTTGCTGTGTATTTCCCATTCCATTCATCTAAGTTCATGATGCTTGTGTTCATGTTCTTTTCTGACACCTATTTAACCTTGAATGGAGCCATAAAAACACTCATATAGATAAATCTGATCCACAGTTTCACTGTAGATCAGAATTTCAGGGGCATCTGGAATTTTGGGGACAGTTTGACTTCAACAGGTGGTGAAAACTTTGACTTTTCATCTTGCTTCTTCAAACATTTGCTGTAGTACCAGTAAATGAAAATCCATACATAATTTAATTTTCCCAGACCCTTAATCAATAGAGCATAATAAGTAGATTGACCAAATAATTGGTCCGCCAGTCCTTTGCCTTACGATGCTTTGGAGCATTGATTATTGCTGCAGCACAATGGGCCTCAAGCCACGTACTCCAGCCCCTGGTCCAGGCTGGGTGAGCCCTTACGAGCAGATTACGAGTCTCTTGTGAAAACATTCAAAGTACAATCTGTAAGTCCATTGTGAAATGTTACCAGTTTGAAACAGTATTGTCCAAGCAATACTTTTACTAATGACTACAAGCTTTCCCATGGGTGAATGGGACAGGTTAAGCTGCTGTTTAGCTGTGACAGATAAAGACAAGGATGCATCTGAATTCAGGGCAACCGAGTGGGGATTGCAGACATTGAATACTCCTAAGAAAACCAGGCTGTTGAGAGGAGAGGAAGAATATCACTTAGCAACATGAAACCATTAAAAACTGCAGCCTTTGGTAGCGTGGCAATTTACAAATCCAAGAGGAACAAAGGAAGGGAGGAATGGAAGAACATAAAAGAGAGTAAGCAAGGGGAAGACAGGAAGTTGGAGCTGCCGGACAGAGAACTAAGAAGTTCATTAAGGAGCATGCAGTGACCTTCAGCAGAGTGTTTAGCCAGGGTGATATGACAGAGCAGACTGAGAAGCAAGCGGGGCTAAGGTGCTGCCTTGGTGTGGAAAGTGTGTCCTTACCAAGTGAGAGTGTTCCGTGTAATCCAGAGGGACATTTGTTCTTACAGTTGCTTTCTCCATTACGTTTACAGGTGAAGTCCATTTGAAAACAGTTTTTCTGTTTTCTCTTAACTAAAGGAGTTAACCAGTACATGGGAAAACAGGTGGATTTCAGCTGGGCCAGGTGGCAGATCTGCCTTGGGCTGGCACTGTTGCTGACACAAGGTAGAGAATAGCAAAACAAACATTCAAGAATAAAGTAACTTTATAATGATTTCCACAGTGCCTCTGACACCAGAGACCAAGAATTCCTCCTGAAGAGTCTGACAAGAAACAGCAAGCTTCTGCCAGGTTCTATTAGAAGTTATCAAAGGCTTAGATTTTAATATTTGACTTAAAATTGAAGTTTGTGATGGAAAGAAAACTTGGTAGCTCAGGAACTACAGGAATATTTTCACATATCAAAAAATTCATAACTCTATTTAATAAGAGACAAAGATTAAAAGGCCCTGCATCAAAATTCTACGGCCTTCAGCTGCAGGATCACTCTGTCTTTTCCCTTTGTTGCCATGGGTGTGAAGCAGGGCTGTACACTGCAAAAGGTGATGGTGCAGAAGGTTGAAAGCTGGGGACTTTTGCTTTGATGGAGAATGCATGTGATCCCTCAAATTCCTTCATTCATAGTATTTGCTAATATCAACAGAAATAGTAAAGAGTGTAGTCAAAGAACCCACTTTTAAAATACTGAAATCCCATAACAGACCTTAAATTAGACATATAAAATTTTAAGCAGCAATTCTGAGTCCATCAGAATTCTACTGTTGGGACATGCCAATCTCTTCAGGCTCCTTAGTGAAAGGCTGGATATGTGCCTGGCACCACATGAATGTTTAGGGAGTACAGGGGAGCAAAGCATAACAATTATGGACAATACTAAGAATTTCCTTGGTACTATGAGACCAAGAGATCATTCAGTGATCAAACACTGCAATTCAAACTCAAATCATTCAGCAAAGGCTTCGTGAGAGCTTTACCCCGGCAGTTACTCGAGAGCAGCCCGAGGTCGCTCTCTAGAGGTGAAAAACACAGATTTCATTTCAGGTGATTCAACCAAAACAATCCATCAGACAGCACAGACCAAAACAGACTGTAAAAAAAGGAGAGATCCTTGATAAGCCTACAGAAAACAAAAGCTAAGACCACCACATTTTAAGAAGAGATACAGGAGCTAAAAATAGGTGTGTGCACAATAGTGTGCATGCTCACACTGCTTTTTATAACTTTTTACCATAAAAGCGCTGTTGTCTGTTCAAAGCTGGCTCTCCAGCACCTACTTTTGCCAAATATAGGCCCGTAGTTTTCCCGTTGGCTCAGTCCAGTGCAGGACTCTCTCAAAGTACCCACAGAGCCACAGCTTCCCAGGTCCCACCAGCACCTCACACAAGTCTCTGAGGGAAATGCAGCATTGCAATGATCTGCTTATGGGCTCAAAAGAACTTCAGGAAAGCCACATTAAACCCAGTGAAGTTGCAGGAATTCAAATATTGTACTTGTCTTTTCCCAGAGCCTACAGAAAGTGAGCTTCTTGGTGAAACACAATGGCCAGACCTTTGCAAGAGGAAGCGTTCATGATTTAGATTCTTGCCGTTAATGCCACAGTACAGAGAGCTGATGAAGTTCATTTGTTTAAACTGAAGAAACATGAGGAGATCCCAGGCATGGATCCTATCCCCATGAAGTGAAGCGTGATGCCATTTGCTTATGACTCACCTCACCAATTGTGCTCTTAAAGATATTTAAGTCAGTGTAAGATAAACTATGCACTGTCTGCCTGGAGACAAATACTAAGCTGCTGGCAAATATTAGGGTCTTTCACTCTAGGAATCCAGTCCTGGTTGGGCAGAAGACAAACACTGCAGTTGTTGACATTAACTGATAGAGCAGAATTCAAACATCCCTTCTGCAGTGGGAATTCTGCCTGAAAGCCACAATTAAAATACAAAGATATCCGGGAAGAAGTTACTTTCTAAACACTTCCGCTCAGAAATCAGTCACTGCATGTAAGGTTTTCTGTACCTAATAGTTCAACAGATCACAGGTACATTTATCTTCCAGAAACCTTTCAAAATCGTCAATATCTTTATGAAAACTGAATTAATACAGAGGTTTAAATACTGAGCATTTCAAAATGTTACTATATATTAAAAACAAAGAAACAAAAAAACAAAGTAAAGATCCCGCATCTGCCAGTCAGTGTGGATTGCCCCATCTAACAGCTATATTCCTTACAACAAAAGCAGACCCAGAAGCAGGTGCTTGAATACTGCAGGGGCACTCACCACCCTCTGCTCAAGAAAATAATTAGGAGTATCTTATCAGTGTTTATGAATAACTGCTGGGAGGGTGTAAAGAGGGAGCCTGGCTTCTCAGTGGTGCCCAACGAGCACAAACTGAGATGTCCTCATCACGTCCTATCTAAACATAAAAGTTTTAAACAGTTTGAATACTTGGGTGTTTGAACACCAGAGAAGGTTGCCCAGAGGGGGTTGTGGAACCTCCAGTCTTGGAGATTTTCAACACCTTACTGGACACAGTCCATAAGGACACTGGACACACTGTTCTACCTGACCTTGCTTCAACAGGGGCAACTACACAATCTTCAGTGGTGCTTGCCAATGTCAACTACTGTCAAGCTGTGACATGTCTCATCAGTGCCAAGTTGAGGAGCCCAAGCACCCTCCTCAACCCACTGGCAATGTTCTTCCTAAGGCTGTTGGCCTTCACTGCTGCAAGGGCACATTGCTGCCTTGTGCTCAACATTTCCAAAAGGAGTCCTGGGTCCTTTTTCTGCAAAACTGCTTCCCAGCCAGTTGGCCACCAGTTTGTACTGGTATGTGGGGTTATTCTTCCCCAGATGTGGGACTCCACATTTCCTTCTGTTGAACTTCATGAGGTTGCTGTGTCCCCACTTCCGCAGTGTATCGAGGGCCTCTGACCAGGGACCCTTTGGCATAAGAGCCATTCCTCCCAATTTTGTATCTCCAGCACACTTGATGAAGTTGCACTGTTCTCACCATCCAAGTCATTGATAAAAATACTAACAAATACTGGTCTCAGTACTGATCCCTGGGGTACCCCACTACCCTGGGCCTCTGGGTGGCTTTTGTGCCACTGATTACAAGCCTTTGAGCCCATCAATTCACCTGCTTTCCAGTCCACCTCACTGTACATTTACCTAGCTTGTATTCCATCAGTATGTCCATGATGTTACAGGAGACAGCATCAAGGACCTCGCTGGAGCCAAGGTAAACAACCACCCACTGCTCCCCTCTCATCCACTGCTCTAGTCATCTCATTGCAGAAGGCTATCAGGTTGGTAAGGCACAAATCCACACTGACGACCCTTAAGCACCTTCCAGTCCTTAATACTTTGCTCCTTGATCCTTCCCTGGGATCAAGGTCAGGCTGCCCAGACAGTACTTCCCCAGATACTCTTCTTGCCCTTCTTCAAGACGGAGCGATGTTTGTCTTCTTCCCACAAGTTTGTGGTGGTTCATTTTCCTTAAGTCGACTGAAATCCTCTCCTGTCTGACCTCAGCTATGGCGATGCTCCCCTGTGCCCCTTCCTGTTCAGTAAAGAGTTACTAGGTCTGTTTAACTGCCCCTTCTACAAGCTCCGAACTAACACATTCCCTCTGCTTCTGCCCAGCTCTCTGCTCCTTTTTCTACCCAGTTCTGGTGATCCTGGAACCCACACAATTTCATTACTAAATTTTATTTGTCGGCTTTCAAATGGCATCCATCATCAGCATTTCAAGATCTATATTAAATTTACTAAAATACTAGTACATTGCTATTTCAGATACTTCTGCTGTGCAGCAGCTGTCTCCCCTTCTCAGACTCTGACTACAGACATGTAAATTGTGACAATCCAGTTATGTCTGCTTTTCCTATTAGGACATAAATCATCTGTTATTACTTATTATAAGAAAAATAAAATTCCCATACTCCTCACATTCCAGAATATACTACGTTTTTCATTTCTTCCACAAATTACTCTCTAACTTAATCACCTGGCAACCTTCTCAGAAACAAAATGAATATTTTCCATTTATACAGTTTTAACCTTGTTCCATTTGCCAGAAATCTTTGAAGAACCACAGAAATATAGCAAACTATAAAAAGAGATGGTTTTGTTTCTAGCCTTTCCCTGTAAACCAAATCTAACACAGACTAGTTCCCAGCCCCTGTATCCAGAGTATCTCTCTTCAACACTAGGAAGGCCCGATGGTATCAGACATCAGCTCTTCTATGGCTGCTCATTAACAGTCGATACTCTACAATGCTCCCTTCCATGCAAACAGCAATTCTAAGTCTGCTCAGCCACAGGTAAGTCCAGCCTAGATAGATCACTGACAGGAAATGCACTGTAGGTATTTCCACGCAGCCCACAGCAGATGGGACTGTCTGTAGCCTATGCAGAGGTCCGTGCCAGAGCACATATCCACACTGTAGCCTCTGGAAGACCCAAATCAAACCAGGTGGACAATACCCTGAAAGAAACATGGCCCACAGAGGATCCATGCTAGACTAGGCTTACTCTGAAGGACTGCAGCATTGCTGGAGCAGGGGAACAGTGAGGAGGAAGGAGAAGCAGAGAAGAACTGTTGTGAACCCACCATAACCCCCCCTCTCTACCCCTCTGTGCTGCTGGGCATCGAGGTTAGGGATAAAGAAGTGAAGCCTCAGAAAAAAAGAATGGGGATATTTTACTTTTTGTCTGCTTCTCATCAGCCAAATCTACTGTAACTGGCAATAAACTAAATCTTCCCCAAGTCGAGTCTGTTGCGCCTGTGATGGTAACTGGTAAGCAATGTCCACGTTTTTATCTCACCTTATGAGCTTTTTCACCTCATTCTCTCCTGTCCATTGAACAGGGGTAGTGAGACAGCAGCTGGTGGGTATCTGTCACCAGCCAAGGTCAACCCACCATGGCCTCCAGTGAGAATTTCCCACATTCAGACTTGCATCCTTTTCCTCTTCTCTTATTGCCATGTCACTTTGAGAATGCTCAGGCATCTCAGAAGGCTCCACCTTCTCTGTACCCTCTGCTCAGACAGTTGTAAATACCATTAAAATCTGTTCTTTGTTTTCTCTATCTCTTCCCCAGCATGAAGAGACGTGATTTTCCCAGCCAGTGTCACATGCTCCAGATCTCTGACAAGCTTGGGTAGCTTCCACTGGGGTTTCCTCCATTATGGTACTCCACTTCTTGTACTACAGAGCCCCAATGTGACTTTACAAGTGCCCAACACTGGGGAAGGATGGCTACTCTCTGACCAACAGCATCCCAGGAGACAGCTGGCCTTTGCCACAAGCACAACTAGTTTCCCACAAGCAGTCCCAGCTCCTTCTCTGCAGTGCTGCTTCCTGGCTAAGTCAGCCCCCAGCATGTACTGGGGCAAGAGAGTTATTCCTCCCCCAGCACTGGACTTGGCAATTCTCTTGGCTGAAGTCCACGCAGTGCCTGTCAGCCCATTTCTCCAGCATTCCCACATCCCTTTGTGTTTTGCACATTGACTGTTACCCTCACCTTGGATGGTGGTGTCAGTCTACTGTTCACCTGCACTTCACTTCCTCTCATTTCAGAAGGATCGAGGGCTGACTGAGCAGGCACCAGTCATCCTGAACATGGCCAAGCACACAGCAAAGCAGATCGCAGTGTTTACTGGAGACCTAAGCCTTTGCCTGCACTTGGCTTGTAGAAAGGCTTTGAAAACAGAATCAAAAGGAAACTAAGGTTAAGAACAGAGACAACAGGACAAAAACCCCTCTTTACCTCTACTTGAGTATCTCAGTTATAGTGGCTCAGAACCAAGACCTAGCTGCACATCTTCGTGTGTAGCAACAGCAAAAGACAGTGGAAAGAGTAAAGAGTGGAGCTTCTGAGTGATAAAAGGGAAAATCCCTTCCATCTGGTCACACACAACCTGTATAGTAAGCAGCTGTTATCTTCTGTAAGGAAATGAGAGAGAGCATGGGACTGTGAGCACAACTGAACATTTGATCTCACTTTTTCCCCCTTCATCTGTAAAAATGGTAAGAAAAGCAAGTATGAATTTACACAGCAAATACTTTTATAGATGTCAAACCCCATTTCACTATCAGGAGCTAGATGCAACTCAAAAGCTAGACTTCTCTTTTAATAATCAGAGACCTCAGTGTTGCCTTATCAAAGTTAGCAAATTCCTCAAAAACGCTTCTGGCTTATGATTATAAATTCCACAGCTAAAACCTCTGTACTGCTTAGAGCCCCAGCACTGGTATTTTCAGCTGGGGACTAAATAGGAAGAAATACAGTCGTTACAGTACTTCAAATACTAATTTTGACAAATCAGTGTCCCTCCAGTCTAACTCTTGATTGAAGTCAGTTTTAAATAGTACTGCAGTTTTAACTGCATATTTAGCTACTCATACAGGTAGAATACTTGTAACAGCTGCTACAAAACAACCCCTCTCTATACACATTAAAAGGAAGCCGTCATATTCCCTGTGTGGTAGGACAGATGTTGCAAAAAAAGGGACATTTAACAGTCCAGTGTTCAAAGCCATAATGTAGTCTCACGCTTCAAGTGATTGAAAAGAACAAAGAATTATCAAAAAATCCCATCTCAGCCTAGCTTGCCAGAAACCCAGCTTACCACCATCTTCCCAATAACTGTCTCACATCTTTTCTTTAGAGTCACAAAGATATAAACATGACAAACATTCATACATACGTTTGGCCACCAAACAACACACTCGAGCGTTTCTGCACAAAGCAAAATAAATTCCTGCATCTCTTAAAAGTATTTGTGCTGAAGCCAATTGCATTTCTGTACCAGATGCGTGGAGGATCCAGCATTGGTTAAGACTTAATACATTGCTTCAGTTTAGATACAGGTACCTGCAGTTATATGAGGTACAAGAAAGTCACACTTTTGCACAGGTATGTTTATTTTTTCCTGTGTTTACAGTGCATCAATTGTAATTTTAAACCATTCAGAAAGCACAATTTCATACCAATTTTACATACTTTACATCACAGTTCAACAACGTTAACACAGTTGTACATACTAAATCAAATGAACAAAATGGCCATGAACATTTACACTATTCTTCTGTAAACAAGTTTTTTTTTATAAACAATGGTAAATTGAATTAACACAGACCACCATATGAAAGAGGGATAAGCTTTTCCTTAAATAAATCACTCTGTTTATAAATACTTCAATTCTCTCAATATACATTTACAGACATAGTCGATTAAAAGCTGATAACCTACACTGCTCTTGAAAAAGAAAATGTCTAGAGATGGACCACAGTGTGTTAAATTCACCTAACATAAGAAGCAAGCATATGATTAGTATAGTGTTAAAAGTATTACTGTACTTTAACCTCACTTCTGTTTGTTAACACCGACACTGAGAAGATTGTCATGTTAGGGAACTTTTACTTGAATTCCAGCAAGTTACAGTCGATCTTGTAGTACACATATGGGTAGTACTCCTGTTGACTGAGGTTTAAGCCAGGAATATCCATAGTTGCCTGCAAATAAAGTTTTGAAACCAGTTACACTCTTACAATTCAGACTCCTATTCAGAAGCAAATGAAATATTCATATGTTTTTGAAGCAAATAGGCCAGGCAAGACTTCAAGCTTAAATTTTCACAATCAAGCAAATGTTTAATAACACATAAAGTTAGAACTCTGACAAATGAATAACAGTATTTTTCAAAATTAAATACAAGTGCTTTTACAAAATCTAAGTAGTTCTGTATCAATATTTCACATCCGCTCCTATAGTAAACACACACTTAACTATGTGGAAACACTGTCAGTTTCTGATAAGAATGTTATAAGGGTGCTGAACAATCCAGGAAGCTGCATAAAGTTCAGCACCTTTAATTTTCACCTGAATTGTCTCACATCCTTGTTCCCTGAAAGGCCTGGAGACACTCTGGAAAAACATTACATTCAATATAACGGTAAGAAAGATTATTTTTAATGTCTTTTAATCCAGCTAAACTCATGGTGTGGAATATATCTCTATTTCATCTTTAACTGTGAAAATCACTGCTTTTCAATAAAAGACAAATTAGTAGAATAAGCTTCTCAGCAAACCAGTTTTAAAGATGAAAATTAGACTTCTAAAGATGGAAAGGCTGAGTCCATTTTGACATCAATTCAGCCTCCTTCAGCAGAGAAGGACAACTATGTGAACTTAAAAACAAACACAGCAATGCAAACCAAAAAAAAGTTTTGGTGCTAAGGCCACTGTTGTCACAGACTGTGGACAATTTATGCATTCCTCTGGGCTCAAAAAAGATACAAAGCATGTTCAAATTCCTTAAGCCTAGTTTGAGATCAGAGGTGACTTGGTTTGAATTCTTTGAGGACATGATTATGTTTGCAGTCCATCAGTAGTAGGAAAGAATACAGTAAGAAGAAATTACATGAGACTTTTAAACCAGACAGTTCATCAAATGCAGTGGTGGCAACATTAAATATCATCTGCCTTGCAAAAACGTAAAACAGAAGAGACATTTTTTATAAGGAGACATTATTCTCTACACTGTGAGAGAATGGAGAATATGGAGAGGTAAAACTTTTTAATAAAGCCAAGACATTTTTGTTCCATTTAAACAGACTAAAACTAATATTGAAGGGGAGTAGCAGTCACAAAAATACTTACATCAATGATAGCTGCTGCACTGCTGTCAAGGTGCTTGTATAAGTCATACAAAACCTCCCTCAGTTTCTTCATTGTTTTCTTATTAGGCTGAAGCAGCATTGCCTGGAAGTTAACTGGCAAACCATACCTGACAAAGTCAAGAAGAAAACTATGAAAATGTTGAAATAAACCTTTTATATTTCAAAGCAAAATTTGATTTTATTTTGAGAAAGGATCCTATCGCTGAAGAGAAAATTCTGCTCATTTCCATTTCTGCAAAACCATTCTCTTTCTACAATCCATAAGGCATCATCAAAGTAGAAATTCTTTCTTCAAGTTGAAAATAATAAAACAGAAGTCTAAATGCTTTTAAAATAATTTAAAATCTTTGAGTACTTAGTACAATTCTCAAAGTTACCTGAACTCTCGGACTAAGTTTTGAATTAGTTTACTTTCAAGTTTTGAATTAGTTTACTTGCAAGACTTTGCCTATGCACTTGGTGAAGAATCCAGTCTGTACTCAATCCTCCTTTTTAGAGGGCTTGAAACATTTGCCAACATTCCAATCAAGTTCAGCTTTCTTCCTTACTCAAGTTTTAACTTCAAAATAAGCCCATAGCAGCTATCTAGTGGACTAGAATGAAAGTTAATGTGATTTGTTTTCTTTTTATCCTTGGTTGTCTCCTTTATAACAACTTATCAAAAAGGCTAAAAACACCTTCCCCTTTCCTGACTAAGGCAGGAGCCTTTTCAACCCTAAAAAAAAAAAAAACCCCGAAAAAAAACCCCAACCCCAAAACATCAAGGTGCTTCTTTCTGCAGAACAACTACAGCTGTTCTCAACTAGTAATACACTTGGGGATAGGTGTGAAGAAAAAAAGCAGAGAAAAATGGAGTTAGAAAACTGAGTGGTTTAATACTGAAAAGTTTGAACTACAAAATTTTTAGAAAACTATGTTTTCAAGAAAAAGCATACATTTCATGATGTTGAACTATATTACTCAAAGCCCAAATACCTTTCACTCTGAACTACTCTAATTGGCTCTTGTTACAAGCAGCTCATAAGGTAAGTTAGAAATCAGCAAAGATGCCTTCTTGCTACTTACAGAGCACGATTAACTCCTAAGTTAACAAAGACTATCTACAGCACAAGACACACTATTACCTACCTCAAATATTCCACAGCTCGCAACAAGAGTATTGCCATCAGCTGTTCTTACTACCCTACTTCTTGCTTCCTCTTTCACAGAAGAGCAGCATTCACACACCTCAGTTTGGTAAATCCAAGCTAAACATAAAGTCTTACAAAGCCTAGGAAGAAAAGCACTGTTCAAATCTGCCTCATTACCTCAAAACAGATTCAACAAACACTCGTAATGCTTTCACATGGATCCACGCAATGAAAGCTTCGCTGAAATTAACTTTCAGCCACCGAACCAGAGGCCCCTGTGAAAGGGAAAAGGAAAAAAATAATTAGGTTATACAAACATCAGAAAAAGATCCAGCCCATTATTATCCACGTTTGAGCAGCTACTCAATGTCTGTACCATGATAATAAAGACAAATTTAAGGCAGAGTACACTACAGGCATAATGGCTCAAGGGAGTTTGATACTAAGTAAAGAGAAATTTAATGAGACTTCCCATTGTCTCTTCAGTTCGCCACCTAAGCTCTCATGAGCTAACTATATTAAAGATCATTTTAGTAATACCTGATTATGTCAAATACTTGTCCATTTTCAAAGTTCATATATTATCAGCTGTGATGCCAGCCCTTAGTTCAATGCAGGCAGGAGCACTTGTCCCAGAGCAGATTAGCTGGGTGGCAGGCTGCATACAGCATGTCATCCTTGAAATGCTTTCTCAGAATCACAAGTTCATTAAATTTTTATGTAACAACAACAAGTCTTAGATGTCTCACATTTCTATAATGACTAGTTTATAAAGACTTACAAACTGTTTCTTCTTGTCAGTTGACAGTCTATTCATTTCTTCTTTATCAGCTTTCATCTCTTCTTCATTATACTGGAAATCACGGACCAAAAATCTGCGTTAGGAAGTGAATAAAATCAGAAGTGGCTATCTAGAGATCCTTCAGTGCATGAGAGACATAACACACATAAAATAAGCCTTACTTATATTCTCTGGCTTTGTGTTTGAAGTCATCCACTGCCTTCCTGAACAAGGTGACGTTACAAAGGTAACTGTCTTGGTCCTCAAACAGTACACTACATAGGGAAAAAACAAACCAAGTGTCAGAATTAATAAGGTTCAAGTCAGCACAGATCTGACACACAGCAGCATAAGTTGTACTTCATTGCTACAAGGCAAGAACATAAACGTAGATGATCTTGCCGGATTTAGTTCCTGAAATAAACACCTTATAGAGAAAGTAACCAACTGCTCTTAATTACTCTCTTTGTAAAGGATGGCAGCTTATAATTCACATTCAGAGACTCCACCACTCAGAAACACTTCATATATTTGTTCAAATTAAAAATCATTTAAAACAGAAAAGGAACTGAAGCTGGCTCGGTACTGAAAAGTTTGGACCAGGGATTTATTAGAAATATGTATTTTAGAGAAAAATTAAATGGATTTAAAATAGAAAAGTACACAAATTAAAAAGATATAGGTTGGCAAGAGAAAGCGTTTCTTCGGTTGTAGATTCACTATTTTATAACTTAAAATAATACTGCTTTTTTGAAGTTTCAGCTTTTGACAAGTTTTGGACCAATCTTTAAAATTCAAAGTCACTCCAGATAAAGAACACTCCTAAACCACCACACACACAAATATGAGACTTAGCATTTAAAGACTTACTTGCTGGAACGTGGTACAACCATCTCTGCTAGAGTTTCATACTGCTTAACCCAGTCATTATAATTTACCCTAGAGAATACACAGGTTATGGTTAGACTTTTAGCACTGTAGTAAGAAATCTGAGATGAAAGGATCAAGTGTTTTTAAAAGGGTTAAAAGCATTTAATCACATCTTCCAACTCAGGTGTTGGTTGTCACAAACACTCAGGACATCAGGGACAGTACTCCTCTTGCTGTTTTTATAATTACTGATAAATAAACCAAAATGATAGCAAAAGTAATACATTTTCAGTCTTCATGTAAATTTAAACTGTAACATTTTTGAAATGAAAGAACTACAAAATTAAATCAGTCTTCATTAAGTACAGATCTCAGAGCACCAAATGGACTTAACTGTCAAGGTTGATCAGAAACTCCTTATGCAACTCTCCTGAGTTACTAATAGGACTACTTTTTCCACAATTACAAACAGGCTCCCCATAGTCCTGCACCTGCCTGAAGGGCTGAAAATTCTGGAAGCCCTGCCTTTCTGTAGTTGGTGGTGAAGAGGTTCCATCCTTTCAACATCAAAAACCAAAAAATTTTCATTTCAAAGAAAAATAACAGCTGAAATACACTACCCACCTGCTTTCTGTCATAGTCACTGCAAAACCAGTTTTACATATGGCAGACTCTACTGCTTCATGTGGTAAAGAAAGACAGGGGGCTTTTTAGAAGTTAGAAGCTCTTTTTGTTCCCAGCTCAGAAAGACAGTCTAGTGCCATTTTCTCATTTTACAGGAGTTTTGAGGGCATCTGTATCATCACTTTCCTTGGCCAGAGGAAAAGAGAGGGTTTCTGTTGTTTAAACAGGAACAACCTGTTCCCACAGCAAGCGTCTAACATGACATAAGCAGGCTTCCACTGGTAGAGACTTAGCTAAGTAAAAAATCTGTATTCTGGCAATCTGAAAACATGCAGAGCAAAAGAGTGAAGAGTTCACATAGTCCTAACCAGGATAATTTAATTATTAAGCCTTCTAATGTAAAACAAGTCATGTTTTTACTCAGCACTTACTATTTTGATAAGGATGCCTTCTGCAACATGACTAGTTACAGCAAACACTGGATAAGAGACTTAAGTCTAATCTCCTGTTTCTTCAAGAAGTTCATGAGCACTCAGCATTCCTTATGATGAGCTCTTGTGAACAAAGGAACACAGGCACACAGGCTCATTTGCCTCTACTAAAAATCTGAATTTTTGTGTTTGCTCATCCAGGAAAGCCCTAAACAAATTCCGATGTCCTTTCTTACAGTATTATAGGGTTGTGAGATCTATTATTTGATTTAGATTTCTTATTTTATTCTGCTCTTAAGATGAACAATAAACTTACTTTGGTACAATCACTAATAATGTGACCAAATATTCTGAATCGAGTACAAAGTCCTCTTTCTTTACAATATCAGCAAGACTTCTGGTCAGCAAGCTTCCCCTGCAGAGAAACAAAGAGAGCCAGAACAATTACATATTTAAGAGCTGAATTTGTCTGGATAACAGTTTCCAGTGCTTGATAATATAACATTTTCAAAAATACATTTTACCTAACCAATTGCTATTAGCAGAGCAAACAAAATGCCCTTACACACATTTTATATCTCGCTGTCCAAAGTCACTGAAAGTTTTTATCAGTAGCTCCACTGCTGTGCGTCATTTCCATATTCCAAATACCTCACACGCTTTAGCAGCCAACTTTTCTTTTTAAAAGTTATTTAAAACCACATGAAGCATTAAAACCATGAATTGTGAATTCTACTATATGGAGCCTCAGAGCTACAAATAACCTAGTACAGACCTACATACAGAACCTCAATAAAAAATCAGAGCAGCCTATTGCCTCATATTCACAAAAGATGAAGAACATACCTCAATTTAATGGGGCTCAGCTCACAAATTACCACGGCTTAACACAGAAGTTATGGCTCATTCTAAAACAGCTTGTCACATACTCTCATTAGTATGAGCCACGTTTCTGAATCAGCCAGCAGGCTTGTACCATTAACTGTAATGGTAGGGCTGGGGCAAATTAATCAGCCATATTTGCACAGAAGAACTACTGCACCTCAACTGCATTTCAGATAATCATCACACGTACGTGACAAGACAACACACAGTCCTTGCTTAATTTGTCATCTGCGTGCACTCAACTGCTGTCTCTGCTGCTTAATTCTGGGGGAAGAAACCCAGTAATATTAATATGCTTAAAGCATAAACTGGAGTGAAGGAAAGACTTCCTTGTTTAGATGAGAGACAACTCAGGAGCAGTGTCACACACCACTAACAGAAAGCTCCTCTCAAAAGCTCCAGCAATTTATACTATATGTACACGCTTTTGTGATTTCAGAAGTGCTTTTCATTCACAAGTAAGCTAACACCAAACAGTCAACTGGTAACAAAAGTTCTTTTATGACAGCTGCTATTCAAGATCAATAAATATCTCAAAATATCTCAAAAGCTTAGAGCCTGTATCACTCCACATTTTTTAAGTTTTCATGCTTAGACAACTTTCCTGTGCTAAATTAGCAAAAAACAATGTAACTTACGCATTCTTTCTTTCCAAGTTCTGAAGATTCCCTTTCAGATTATTGTATGCCGAGGCTCTTGCTTTTAGATCATTGTCAATCTGGTTTACTCCCTTAAAGATAAAAAGAAAAGGAACAGTGTCTAAAGAACTAAAAGAGAACTCATGTTTGGCTTGCCATTTCTGCAAGACATCCTACTCAAATCCATCCTCCAGGACAAATTAGCATGATTACCAAAAATGATTCATTCCCAGCTAGGCAACTTGGCAGTAAGTGGAAGAACACAAAACAAACGAAGCAATTAGTACGTCTTAAACAGCCGACCATACGCGTATCTGTGTGTACCCTATACAAGGAAGTATTTTAAATCAATGTACTCAGTAACAGTTGGGTAACAAAGAATGTGGCCCAGTGTGGGTCTGGCTTAATAATGCTGCCTACTTTCTGCTTCACTGCCTCCTCACTATGGTATGGAGGTACAAGCACGTAACAATTCCCAGGAACAAGTTTCTGAACACGGTCAAGGGACTCTCCCTTTACACGGACTTAGGCCATTGACAAAACATTTTGTTTGCATAAAACACTTCACCTGGGAGATCCAGATATGATTTTGTTTCCACAAAATAAACACTCTAAAAGCAAGGTCACTTGGTTAAATAGCGACCTTGTTTATGGTAACAACTAAGTTGGCCTGTCTGTAGCAGGAAAAAGTCACCAAAAGCCTGACCATTCTGATAGTTTTATTTGGCAGCACATCAACAGCTTGCACCATTACAGCTACAGCAATGCTTTAGACAAAATACTCTGAAAATAACAAAATTGACTCAAACAGATGAGTACTTCAGGCTATTTAAATTCTTTGACTGATATAACCTTCAGCAAAGCTTGTGGAACATTTCAGCAGGTGTCACACAAGGCATATACCCTACATGAAAACTATTTTACACTACAAGAAGTAACACTAACACTTTTTATTTGTACAGCTAGAAGACAGCATTAGAGGGAAAATTAACCAGAAGCTACCAAGGTAGTGCCTTGGTGCACTTGGACTTTTTCCCAGACTGACAACCTTCCCCTCTGCCTTTTCCAATGATCAGGACTTTCAACAACAGTCTAACTATGTCATTACTTAATGACAAAACCCAAAAACCATCGATACCAAACAGTGCCTCTACAAACTGATTCCATTTACCATTTCCTAATTGACAACACTCCAGTTGCTCTCATTTGTAAAGTCAGTAGCCTTTTAAAAGATAACTGCTTAGATAAAAACCTGTTACTGCTGCGCTGGCTCGAGTTTACTGTAAACAACAACCAGTTTTGCTTCCTACTGAATGTTGGAGAATGCAGAACCACAAACATCAATGTCACAGCAGAGCTCTTGAAAATGTAATTGTGTAAAATCACCAAATGAAACAACAATATAAACTTCTTTTTGGAGAGTAGAACTGGTGAATAACTCACAAAGGTCATTGCAGGAGGCAGACTCGTGATATTGCTAAAGAAGGTATCAATCTAACTTGGTGAGCCTGCTTCTACACATAGAAAACCCAGATGTTTAAACCACTTACATAGTTTTTGGCAATACACAAGTGTCCTCTTGTAACTATACAACTGAGCTGTTGTACTTCAGTGGATGCCTGGGTTGCTGAAAAGGTAGGACTGGGGCATCAAAGCTATCAAGGTTGTCTCTTTGCATAACAGTCTTATGACTACTTTCAAATTCAAAGAATGACTAGATTAAGACAGCTGTCACATGGAACAGATGCCACCTTTGAAGTATTCAGTATTGACACTGGGGTTCATGGTACTTCTGAACATTAAAAGCTGAAAAAACTCAGTATTTCCAGCAGATTTCATTTTATTTCAAATGTTTTTGGCACTGCTGTAATTTTTACTCAACTGACAAACTCCTCACTGCAATTGCCGTTACTCATTTTGGCAGACATCAGAATCTGCTGTCACAGTGAGTGAGGATATAAACCATACAGGAAAAATAGAATCTCATGATTTGACAAGCTTTTCAAATTATTTAACAATAACATGTCAAAAGGCTTCACAGATTTTAATTAATGTAGCTCTACCATTTTTTCTATATCATCATGTTAATCACATGCCAAAGTAAAGATCTTAACTATGTCAGGACTCTCTCTGCCTTAGGACAAAACTACTTGAAGTCCCACAGCATGATCTCCTTGTGGAGTCACTTCTACAGGAATATAAGGCAGCTTCTTCAGTCATCTTCCTTCTCTGTCCCTACATAATACAAGTACAGCTAAACATGAAAGGGAATGGAAACCCTCACCAGGATGACTCAGGCCAAACCACAGCAGACCTGTTTCTCTGCATTCAATACCCTGCCTAATAATTCAGTGAGGTCCCTAATGTAGATGAAGAATGTAAGACAGTTAAAGTTCAGGTTCTGGTATACAACTTTGCTGGAAGCAGATTATTTATCTAGCAAACCCCAGGACACAGAATAACGTGCACTGAATCCTCGATAATTTTCAATAAAGGGCATGTCCCTTCATGTCCTTTGTTTTTTTGAAAAGTTTAATTGCTACAGAAACAAGCTCTGTACTATAGAAGCTGGAAACAGACCAAAACTTCGGTTTTGATACCTTCTTCTTCTGAAGTAAATATGTACCAAAGTAGAGTCAGATATTAGGATTACTATATCTGTGAGATATTTTCAATGTGCAAATCTCAAGAGCCATAAGACAGTCAGTCTTCCTCTAACAAAATGCCACACTGCAGATGTTTTCCAGAAATAGTAACTGAGTGTAATTTGTGGAAAAAATTCAAGATGCACTGATAGTCCCCAAAAACAATAAAAAATGAAAAGTGTTAGTTGCATTCTCAGTCAGCTTTGTACCATATATTAAGATTTTGTAATCTCTGGGCAAAAAAAAATTAAATGAATAGGTTCAGGAATCTGCAGTTATAGCAAAGCATGAGTCTGCCCATCCCAACCTCAATTATAGTCCCTATTTATCCATCACCAGTCTATCTCTATAGGTACTCAAAAAAGTCACTTTTTTTTTTAAGGTTATGTATTTGCAGTTAGTGACATAGACAACTCCAAGAGCCAGTCTGCAGATTACAGAAAACAGGAAAGCAAAACAAAAAAGAAAAGGCTGTGAAGATATTAAAGCAAGAGTTGCTTACTATTTGAATACAGTCAGTCACTGCTGAGGACCCTGTCTGGGCTCACAGCAAGTACAACCCAAACAAAACCCTCAAATTACAAAACACCTGGCCAAGGTAAAGATGAGGAAAATGCGTCACAACTCTCAAATGAGCTTTTCTTACATATAACATTGAAAGCTTATTTTTCCCCTCACAACTGAATGCCACAGCTTTCAGAAGGTAAATACATTCCCTGGTTCACTAATAGCCCACAAGGTTTGAGAACGTCAGACAGCCTGCTAGTACCGCAAAATTTGAATCTAAACAACATCATCTGCTATTTATTTGTTAACTCAGTGACCTTAGGAAACAAAAATCAGCAAAGACAGCATGATGGCTTTCGGGAAGCACTCTCCAAACCTTATCCCCCTCCTAATGCATGCCTTTTGTTACTAACTGCTACAAGGTTCACTACAATTGTTATTTGACTAAAATATACAAACAGCTTTGAGTAGCAAGTTTTGTGCATAAATATCTCAAGTTCAAATAGAAATGTTCATAAACCAAATTACCTTACCTTTGTAATAATTTCTGAAATATTCTTCAAGGATTGCTTGATTGGGTATTTGGCCATATCCCACTGGAATCTTGTTATATAGGTGACCAAGTCAACTAAAATTGTAAAGAACTTTGTTAAGATAGATAATAAAAAGACTGAGGTATTATATTCTATGTAGAATTGCTCTAACAGAACAGAACTGTAACAGTCTTTGCAGACCTTGCCAAGTGCGGACCTTGCTGCTTAAGCAATGTGAAAATAAACAATCAAGTTGTAGGCTATCTGTGGCCTCTTTCTTCAAGATACTGGTTTCCCCACCTCTGCAGATCCTAAATAGTATTTACTAGCAACTCAGTGATGGCTGGAGAACTACAGACAGGAGCAACTATTTTTTGCTCTGTGAGAAAAATGGGTTGGAGGAGGGAGGGTTATGATGGCAAGAAAGGCAGCAGCGATTATGTGGCTCACTTGAAGCCCCAGCTTTGTAAAGCTACTTATGAGAGGCACTACTCCAAACCCGTACCTGCAGTTTTAGGATGCAGAAATCATGGTTAACACTTTACCTCCATTAGCCAGAAGATTCTCCTGAACTTTATCTTTACTGTCTTCTAGAACATCAGCCATATACTGGGCCACTTTCTTTACAACACTGAAATATGAAAGATAAAGATACTTTAAAAAATCCCAAAACATAACAAAACCCAACAAAACATGCCATTTGAGAAATACCGTTCACAAAACTGATTTTAAACTGCCTGAGATTGGATCAAAAGTGATTGGGTCAAACAAGGACAATGATGATTGCTTTACATACAAGCATTCCAAGAGCACAAGCAGGGCTCAGTATCTGGAAGAGACCAATTTCTCAAAAACATTCCACAACTTTATTTGAAACTTTCCCTAGTGTTGCTACTCATGAGTTCTCAGCAAGGTGAGGCAAGCTCCCTCACATTGGTGTTGACTTCAAATGTAATTCCAAACTTTTTGGAAGTCTGCAATACTTTCAAAATCCTAATCCTTTCCAGAAATAGATAGGGAGATAGAAATCATCAATAATCCAAATTAAACACAAGGCAATCCTGACAATGAAATCTGATACTCAAAACCTGCTTACCTGACTAGAAAAACCACACATAACGTTACTCACGTGGGCCATGATAAATAGTTTCCTTTTCTATTTAAAAACAACTACTTAAGACTTCTCTCCTTGAAACAGAAGATGGCTCCACAAGTTCTGGTTATGTGAAATATTGTTATTTTTGCTCAAAATAATTTTCCAAGGGCCAGTATTTTCTTCAAAATTAACAGGTCTTGCATTTTAATATTAATGCTGTTTAAGCATTTCTGCGGATTAGGAAATAATGTGGTACTTTCTCAAAGTCTGTAAATTGTGCTCTTGCTAAAAGAACAAGCTGTTACTTCTTCATACCATCACTTCCTGCAGCTGCCAGGCTCAGTTCTTAGCCATTCTCCAGGAGCCAGCAGCACACCGCACTACTTCAGGGACAACCATCCTTCACCAATGCATATTCCACAAGAAGCTCAGATTATTCTCCTTTTTTCAAGAAGAGATACCAGGAAAACCAGCATCTTAGCTTTCTGAAATCTTAGCCTGCTGACTGCCTGCAGAGGATTACTATGGAACAAAAAATGCTGAAAATAACCTGCCTATTGTTAGGACTCAGCAAACCATCACATCATTACTCTAATATTTTGCATCCTAGTCAAAACACACTGTTACCTCTCCACAAATGCATCCAGTTTAGCCAGCTCATCTGACAAACCAACCAAAACATCCAGTGTGCCAACCTAGAAGCAAAGATCAAAATGCATTAGTAGTTGTATATAAACATAGAAGGTAAAACCAAGTAACAATAAAACTTAAATCTTCCCAACAGGCAGCTTTGCAGAACTACATAAAATGCTGGACTCTAGGATTCCAGCCTTGCTTCCAGCCTTGATTTACCAAAGTCACACTGTGTTTCATTTGCTCAAGATACTCCCATAAAGCACTACAGTATCAGAATAACTCACTAGTTTGGTGCAGAGTTTCAGTCCTGCAATCCACCAACCAAAACATATTAAAACAAAGTTTATGTTACGAATTGGCTGTATTTCCCACAAGGCACTTGCTGCAGTATTTGATTTACTACTTTACATCAAACCTGAAATTTCTCTAATCAGGAGTCTCACTGCCGGAGGCAACCAGGACATTTAAAACTGATGACACAAGAGTAGTGCAGCAGTCAGGCCAACAGGAGTCTGAACTTTTTGCATCAGGGGTAACAGAATATCTGGCTTGTCTGGCTTTCACACTTTCTTCCCTTCTCCTCCAGAAAACACTTTCTTGCCTAATTTCAAGTAGTTATATAGAGTGTACACTTTTTTTCTGAAATATCACAGAGCATAAGTGAATCTTCTGTCTAGCCAAGATGTTATAACATTATTTGTAGTCTAGCATCTATTTTCTATATATTTGACCACTCAAATTCACATTATTCCTTTTCTCTTTAGCCTTAAAGCAGAAAGGAGCAGAAATACTTAAGAAACATCACAACCAAACCACATTCTATGCCCCACCTTCTTCTAAGCCACATGCAGAATAAGCAAGCTCATGTTTTAACTAGTCACTTACAAGCCACAAGACAAGTAAGTCTTTAAGCAACAAGGCTGCTGTTCAGTAGAGACTAAATCACTGTTTCAGTGAGTTTTAACTAAAGGATCTCACTCAAACAGTTTCACCAGGTCCACAGAAACCAAACTTTACACAAGGTATATTCAGCATCTGCCCTACAGGAAGTAGAATAGAAGTAAAATCAATCATTTCTAGCCCTAATGGGCCGCATCAGTTTTCAGCGACAACTCCCCTAAGTGCTGTAGGCACCCTACAGTTTGAAAGCCATCCTGGCTTATGCCAAGGAACCCCTGGGAGGAGACAGACATTTGTTTAGTCCCTTTTCTAACTCAGGACAGTCCAAAGTTATGGCAGTTGGAAGATCCTCTTAAAAGATACACTGAAGCGCTTTGTGCCCTGGGCTTGTTCCTTAGCAGAGACAGGAGCAAGGCATCACATCACCTGAACTTGATCCACCCTGTAGACAAAAATCAGTGGCATTTTTTCTCTTCATTTTTATAAGCTCTGATGAGCTTTCTCTCCACTAAACTGAGCTCACAATTGTTCAAGAAACATTCAGGTGTCAGGACAGACCTTTTCTTAACAAATACATTGGCTCATAACTTTTCCATATGCTGATGATTGTATTAAAACAAAATAATCTGCTTTAATATTTTCTTCCTACTTGCTTCTCACGGGAATAATTTAAACCGTTTTTTTTCCCATTTTCCATAACACAGTGGCAGTTCACACCGAAATGCTCAGCCAGAGATAACCACTACTCTAACAGAAGAATGTAACTTCTGGGCAGAGAAAAGGCAGCAGCTGTTTGATTACCCCTGTATTTTAAATTGAGCCTTTTCACTGCATCTCAGACAGAAAAGGAGCAGACAAATCAGAAGGAAAAAAACAAAAAAAGCAAAAGGAAACTATCATTTCCATACTCAGATCACAAGTTTCCATTTTTAATTCCCCAACTAACTGCTAGTAGTATAAGATCAAGACTACCATCCTTGGAAAAACTGCTGTATTAGCTGAAAGAACCCAGGTTGCTGGTACAGAGTGAGCAAAGTAACTCTTGTCTCAATTATTTTTTGAGATCCACACATAAACGTCAAAAGAAGTCAGCTGTACTCCCTAAACTGTCTGCAAGTACTCCTCACCTGCAGTTCTAGTCTAGAGAAACAAAGATGATGCAAAACAAACACATTTCTTAGGAGACAACACAGGGTTTACACACCTTCAAGTCCGGAATGTTGAACTTTGAATTAGTAGAAAGATTGTTGTGTTTTGTAGTTGCTGCATGTAGCTTCTCCCACGTCTGTTGACAGGTTTTTTCCCCAGGAGCAGAAATCAGCCAAAACTCAGTCATTTTTGTGCCTTTATCTTGATGCTTTCTGCTTCTGAAGATAAAGGCAAGACGCTAGTTGAAGGGAAGCAAGGGAGAGAAGAAAAAATATCTGCCATTAGTGCAGCATTCAAAGCTTGGCCTGAAGAAAAATATCTCATTCCATGTTATTAAACTGCAGTTCCAGTCACTTTAAGAGATTTTACCCAAGAGTATCATGTGGTTTCAAATTCATTTTTTCCCATCTTCCAAATCACATTTGCACAGTCGGAAAGTCTTTTTAAACTGTCCATGCTGCAAGTTAAGGTGGGCTGAGTTTGCAACATTAACATCTGTCAACTGTACTTTCACAGAAAGATTACAAGCAAACAATTTAACTGAAAATAAATCCAATAAAACAGGGCCCACATCATATTTTGACAGCTGCATGTACTTTCCAGCTTCTGTACAACAACCGTTTCTGAACACATCAGAGAAAAAAAAAAAAAGGAAAAACCAAACAAATTTCAACTCTGACATTATATCTTTTTCAGTAATTTTTCAGATTAGGACAGTGTTTTAAAGTAAGTGAATGCCTAAAATTGCTTAAATGCAATAAAATTTAGTTTATTCTTTCGTGCAATTAAGGTTCTCCTGGCAGCTAAAAATTTCAACAAAAAGGAGGACACTTTCTAGCCTTGATGTCTCTGTTGCCATTGCAGACCATCAATAAAGTAACACGTACCGGCATCAGTCAAGAGAGTGTTGGTACTAAACACAAATGATGTTGTTACTTTGCAGACAAGCTCAAGAAGTTAAGAGCATATACGTTCTATGATTATGAAACAGAGGTAGCTGGCTGACAGTTGCTGGATTTATTTTAGTAAGGGAGTGAAGAACAAAATCAAAGTGTGCCTTGACAGAATCCAAATGTCAAATTTTGATATCTGCAGTGTCTTCTGTAGCAGCTTTGAATGAGTGGAGATTAACCTACATTTCATGAGCACAGACTACACCACTCAATCTTTTTGAGGGAGAGCAAATCACACGTTGTATTTTAAAGAATTAGAATTTGGTAGCAAACTTTGCCCAGAACACCACAACTTTGCCCAGAACACCCCTTCAGCTAAGGGGCCTTGTTTACAGCAGGGGACGATGACATCCAGTTATTGAGGTCCTTAATACCACACACTCCATGACACTGCACTGCCAGGCAGCAGCACAGCACCGCTACAATCCCACACGCACACAGTGCCAAGGCAGGTACAGATGTTTGGGAAGTCAGAGTATTGACCAGACCAGACACGCACAACATCAGTTATCAGCATGCTTCGGGGCTTCTTTGTTTAGCACCAAGGGGATTATCTCACATAACAGGATATCTGCTAATTATCAATTATTTGGAATAAAACAAAATCTCCTCTTAGTTAGACAGTTTTGATGCATTATCTTCCTTAATAAATGCCAAACTTGGTGCACTTGACGTTTTCCTACACTCCACTGAACTCCGGCCCCATAAAAGTTATGGCCAAGTTTACAGTAAACTTCACCTAGGCAGGGAGACACCACTGATACCCTGAGCTGATACACACACCCCCAAAGTGCTTAAGCTTTAAATTGTTTTCTTAAAACTATTTTAACTAGACTAGGACTAGAAAAAGCTTTGGAATAAATATTGGATAAAAAAACTAGTTTAAGTGGTGTCAGCAGCAATGTGCAAATATCCAAGTAAAAGACAGAGAAGCCGTAACAGAAATCCAGAATCCTACTCAGTAAGACAGATGGAGCATTGCGTTCTCATGTTTTCCTCAAACATAAATACCCTCTAAAGAATATGTATAAAGTTTCCAAAGATTATACTAGCTAAGGAAACAATTACATGCTTACAATGACACAGTCTCACTCCCTGCATTACAGACTGGGAAAATCAGCTCACCATCAAAAATCTAAATGTCTTTTCCCATGAACAAAATTAAAATTTAATAGGCCTATTGCAAAGAAAAATCGCTTTCAATAAGTGAAGTTTTCCAGCCTTTTAGAGTTAGCTTTCCCAGACCAACTGTTCAGACTTCATATGACTCCAAATCTACCATAAACAACCCTGAAGTTACAAACACCTAACAGACTTGCAGCAAATCTTTTTTTTATGCTAACACCTCAATGAATTAGAGCATTTTATGATTCCTTAATATGTGAGGCAAAAACAAATTGTTCAACTGAATAACCAGTGTCCTGTCCTGCTTAAAGCCACGTGGCACAGGCGTAACAGCTGTGGCTCCCAGGAATCATTAAGCCAATGGACTTCCCTTCCTCACCATTTCTGTCTGTGTCATTGGTTTTCCTGAAGCTCTGCTCCATTTCTGATAGCCGTGGAAAGGAAGATGATTTCCCATTCAAGGTACTTACTCAGTGGAGGTATTATCAAATACGTACAAGGAAAAAAAGCTTAGTAGAAGAGTTTTAAGTGTTTGTTTTATGTGAGAGGGCTTGAAATCAGAACTATGGGGAATACCAAACAAGAAGTGAAGAAAGGAGAAGTGCTACAGAATGGTTAGAAAAACAGAAACAAATGGTGGTTGGACAAAGAATACATACAGACCCAGCACAAAATGAAAGCCAAGAAATGTAAAGAGAAGGACCACAGGATAAAGCAGGAAACACCAAGTGTTCAAATAAAACCTAGAGTAAGCTATGAGAATGGATAAGGGAGCTGCTGCTCACACCATGCACCTCTATGAGCAGCACTGGTCATTACTTGGTAATGTGAGCAGAACATGTCATGGCACAGCTCCACTGTCGCTCTTCGCTATTTTTGCTCTTTCATTTGTTTCTGCCATGCACACTTTAGAAACATTCACAAGTGGATATGCCCACACATAAATGGAGTTGCCCACAACACATATATTTCTCAGTTTTAAAACATTCAATACCATAGTACAAGCACAGATAATCAAGTTGATGCTTTCGGGGTGGTGTTTTTTTGTAAACATTATCCATTCCATACCCTACCACACTAAAACATATTGAGTACAAATCACAGTCCTAGTTCTGCTGAATGTGGGCAAGCCACCCATTAATGGGGCAACTGCTTCCAACAGGCCACTGTAAGCAACTTCTGGCCAACACCAGCAAAATGAGTTTGTTATACAACCAAAAAAAAAAAAAAGTTCAGGCCTTCTAGGGACAGGTTCTGGAATCCCAAATTTATGTACAGCACTGAGATAGCTACCCTGATATTTACAATTCCACAGGTCATTGAACTATTTTAACACTGAACAATGAAAACTTTCATTATCTTAAAATCAAAAATGAATTCAACCTTGCAAGACCAGCAGTGCTCTGATCCATCTCTATCTCGTTCAGTACTATCAAAGAAAGCAAACTGTCACTTATACGGGCTTAAGAAATTGATTACAATGCTCTTTTGTCATTTTAGATTCAACAACTGGGCACCATCCCTTGGGGGAGTTGCCCTTGACACTTTTTTTGAAAGCATATCCATAAGATAACTCTGAAGTGTAACAGTTCTTCCCCATGCAGTTACAAAGAGACTTCAGTAACATAAACACGTCACCAAGGTGTTCCACTAGTCAAATAAGCACTACTCGTCTCCAAAATGCTTGCAATGAAAATTCCTTGAACTTTTCCTCTAAAGTACCTGGCTTTGAACTTTCACTACTCTAATGCCTGAAATAAGTTTGAAATATTATTTAAAATGTATTCTGCATTACTAATCATCATTTATATTGCTTCATCCCTATGTTATTAGGTAAAATGGACTTCCAAAGAAAAATATTTCATGCATCATATCACAGTCTAAAATAAAACCTCTGAACAACTTTTTCGGTGGTGTAACTGGAAAAACATAGTGATGCCAAAACAGAATCTCAGCTAAGATCCCCAGGGTGAAGCTCGCTCTCAGAAATCACTTCTGACGCTCGGCCTCCACGTTTCACAAACAGAAGCGGCCACAACGAGGAAGCCGGGGAGATTTCAGGATTTCACAAGGAGGAGCCCCCCCCGCCCGTGCGGAGGCGATCTGGGCCGGCCCGCGGGCCCTGCCCTCCCTCCCCACGGAGCCTCCGACCGGGATCACCGGGACTAGATGTCAGTTCCCTTGTCCCCGGAGCCGCCAGTGCTCCCGGGGCCGCGCTGTCACTTGGCCCTGCCCCAGGTGAATCCCCGGCAGAGCCGCGGCCGGGCGGCCCCAGGCCCGGCACTCGGCGGTGCTGCCCTTCGCGCCAGGCCCGGCGCTAGGGGAGCTCGGGGCAGCGCCTGCACCCGCCCTTCCCTCCGTCCCCGTTCCCCTCCCGCTCCCGGCCTCGCCCCGCCGTTACCGTCACTGCCCCATCCCCGGCCCGGGCCGGCCCCCCCGTTACTGTCACCGCCCCATCCCCCATCCCATCCCCATTCCCGGCTCCCCCCGTTACCGTCACTGCCACTGCCCCATCCCCATTCCCGCCCCATCCCATCCCATCCCATTCCCGGTCCCGGTCCCCCCGTTACCGTCACTGCCCCATTCCCGGCCCGGCCGCGCCGCCCGCACACCCGCCGGCGGGTCACGTGACCGGCGGTCAGCTGACGCCGCCGCAGCGCCGGGCGCGCGGGGGCGGGGCAGGGGGCGGGGCCGCGGCGCGGGGGCCGCGCAGGGACTGCCGGGCGCGCGGGGGCCGCGGGTTCGAGACCCGGCCCGGCGCCATCGGGGCTTCCGTGCGGTGCTCCGCGCAGGGCGAGCCCCGGGCACCGACTGCCTGCGGGCCCGGCGGGCTCCACCCGCTTCGGGTAGATAAGTGTGGGCCTGATGAGGGAATTCGTGTGGAAACCGCCTGTGGCTGAGGGTGGTTTTCCCGCAGCGCGGGAGGGCAGATATTTTCGGGGAGGCTCTGTACGGTTCTGCCCTTACAGCAGAGAAGGATGGCCCGGTTTGAAAGAGTGTGTTTGGTTTTGGATGCGATAAGTAGGTGTTCCTCAGATCGCAGAACCACAGAATCAATTAGGTTGGAAAAGACCTCTGAGATCATCGAGTCCAGCCTATGACCAAACACCACCACGTCAACGAGGCCATGGTACTCAGTGCCACGTCCAGTCTTTCCTGAAACACTTCAGAGACGGTGACTCCACCACCTCCCTGGGCAGCCCATTCCTTTTCTTTGAAGAAATTCCTCCTGGTGTGCAACCTAAACCTCCCACAGCGCAGCTGGAGGCTGTGTCCTCTTCCCTATCACTTGTTACCTGGGAGAAGGCACAACCCCACGTGGCTACAGCCTCCTTTCAGGGAGTTGTAGAGAGCCATGAGGTCACCTCGTAACCTCCTCTTCCTCTTCTCCAGGATAAACAACCGCAGCTCCCTCGGCCGCTCCTCATCAGACCTGTGCTCCAGACCCTTCACACCCTCTCTGGGCCCGCTGCAACCCCTCAGTGTTCTTCCTGAACTGAGGGGACCAGAACTGGACACAGGACTCAAAGTGTGGCCTCTCCGGTGCCGAGTACAGGGGGAAAGATCATCTCTTGGAAAACATGCAGTGTTGGAATATGCAGGGGTAGTTCAGGGATCACAACTATGGGAACATGTTTGCTGCAATGCATTACTGCTGTTGGTCTGCAGCAAAAGGCTTGGGAAAGGATGACATCTGCTTGCAGGTGACAAGTGGGAAAACATGGACTTGGAAAGAAACCAGAGGCTGAAAATGTTCCCCTTGCTGAACTGCCCACAGCCATTTTTAATACTCTTGACATGCTCCTACTGGTACAATTTTGTTAGAGAAACTTTTCTCATAGCAATGTAAAAAAACCTTATCCCTAAAGAATTTGTTAAAACAGAAACTTGCCTACCTTAAAAGTGGGCAAACTTATTTTTAAATACCCGCATTAACAATTCCATCAAGAATAATTTCTTAATAGAGGAATTACTAAGTAAGTTTTCAATGAAAATTCTTATAAAACTTCACAATGGGCACCTTTTCTTATTATTATTGCAAGCCATTTCCTCAAAATATGGCAATATATGCCATATGCCAACACTAACCAGCAAATGCAAGACATTATCTGTGTTATTTTTGGAACAAGAGAAGATTTTTTTGAGTCATCATAGCTCCAAGCTATCAGACGGAAACTTGGCATCAACCTCTATAAATAAACAGAGTGGTTAGTAAATGATACTATAAAAGCAGTACTTAAGAGAAGAACAGCAAGCATTTCTAACCTGCACGATGACAACGCTTGTAGAACTGCAGCAGGGGGTTCTGAGAACAAGGACCTACGATCTGCCGCTTAAAGTCCAGTGCCTAATGTGGTTGGGTTTATAATGATATTTGCCATTTGGTTAACTGAGATCAATGAGGTACAAAGAAGGCCTGTAGGCAATCTATAATTCTTCACTAGAAAACAAAAAAAACAACCAGTCAAACAAAACCCCGCAAAAACAAACAGGCAAACAAACAAAAAGGCCCCACACACACAAATCAAATAACTGGGATATAAATGCACAGTAACAGTGAGCTGCAACATGGTCTTTAAGCGAGCAGTTGGTGAGAAACTCAAGCCAGGTGTGCAGTAACTATGAATGCTGTCAAGAAGAAAACTGTAAACAGTAATATCTAAAACCACAGCTACTACAAGAGGAGTGGGTATACGGTAGATTAAACAAATATGTTCGCTAATATTTTTATAAACATGCTTTCCTGTACCATTGCCCCATTTGGTCTGACAGGGATATTTTTATGAAGACTCTGAAGCCTGAAAAAAAAAAATACACTTCTTTTTTTCTATATCTTGAGAAATCTGTTTGTTAAAATTGCATTCAGGGAGGAAACAACTGCAGTGTGTCTTTTTAATCTCAATTATTTTCTGTTGCATTTTTTGAAAAATAATTGTCTCTTAAAATCGTGGCAGAGAAATTTCATTCTACAGGCCAAATATATGTCAAAGATGAGCTTTGATCAGCTCTCCATGTAGGCCTGTATTCAGCTTTGAATATCTGAATGACTCATGTTTGTTGATGAATACTCTTCTACCAGGTTAAACACAGATTGACTTGAGAGTGCACTGGGGTGCACAGAGGTGTTTGAGGTAAAACTGCTTAGGATTGAGAACGCTTACGTAGGAGTTAGCAAGAGGTGGCAGGGGGCAGGCTTGCCCTTGGATGTGATCTTTTACCAGCTGCGTGAAGTTGTTGCTCTTTTAAATTTGGAGAGTGAAAATAAGAACATATGAGGTGGGTTATGGAAGTAGCTGCTGCTGTTTGAAAATCCTGGTGTTGAAAGTAACTCTACCCAGGCCTAGAAGGGTCCCACAGGGTTTATATGACCCCAGGCATGTGTGCTGCCCCAGGCAGCAATGGGGAGTCCCCCGTGAGGGAATCCACGCCTGCTGCACAAGAGCCTCGGCCAAAAAGCCCATTGCAGGCTGCTGTCAGGAGCCATCCAAGGACTCTGTCCCATGGAGTCCCTCTTTGTGAGCCAAGACCGCATTCTCTCACAGCAACGAATGTTTCCAAAATGAACATGGTGGAAGGATTTTAGTTCTTCATTCTAATGCAGTGGCTCTTGACATCTCTGAGCATTTCTGAGAGAAATACAGATTTTATTTGAATTCTGGTTATTCACCCATTCTATATTTGTATAATTGATTTGTAGCCAAATTTTCTCCGACGATCTCTGCAGAGCTATGTGTTCTTCTTTGGTATGTGGATGACATATACAACAGAGATTGGCAGAGATGGTACAGATTTCCCTCACTTTTTGGCATCCTCTGAGGCTGTGTTCCTCAGATATCATACAAACAAAAGCTGACAAACTGACTTGCTGAAGACAATGGGTATATTATTATTATTAGCTTTAATATGACCATAATTTTACTCACAGTTTTATTAATGTGTCAATGGGATTTTTTTATTCTGGTGATAAAGGTGCTAAAATAAAGATTCTGTACAATTGGCAGAACTAAACCCCTAAAAATGGAAAGCTATAATTTCTAAAGCTGGAATGTATCTGTAAATCAAGAGATAGGAAAGAATAATATTGCTATGTATATATCCCAGTATCACGTTGCACAGTAATCATGTATCTTAAAAATAAATACAATTAGGTAAGATCATGATATTCTGTGTAACATGGATAAACTGCAATATAAGACCCCATCCTGCAGCCTCCATCAGTTTGGATGATAGGAGAATGAGAGAAAAAATATTATCGTTTGCCCAAAGTTATTCAAAGGAAGTGGAGTGAAAAACAAACTTATATTACTTTGTTATTTATTTTTATTTTTCCTGGCAGCTTTTTGAAAGCATTTTAATAAAAGATACCTATCAAAACACATTGCACTTTAATCTTCCTTGATGTTGCCTAGGAGACACAAGCCTTAAGATTGAAATGTAGGTCTTTGAAAAAAAGGTATTTGAAAACTGTGAGAAAAATTGTTTTCTTCAGGTGAAGCTTTGTGAAGGAGACAGAATGTTTCTTTCCTAGCTGCTTTTCTGTTTTAAAACTGCACCTCTGAATTCCAGCTTCAGTTCAAGGACTTGAGGCAGATAATAAATTCAAATTTTACAAAATTTTTTAAATTCCTAAATTACTGCAATTGACATTGAAGTCCCTATTTGTATGTATTTATGCATATGAGCTTTAATTACGCTATGCAGTATGGGCAGCATGTTCAGGACAGGTGCAGAAACACTTAAACCATCATGCCTAAAAAGCTTTGGGGCAGGCTGTACTCTGAGAGACTTGAAATCCACGTCCAAAGCCCTGTTCTAAATCCAGCTGAGAGAAGTCATGAGCAGCATTTGTGATCCCAATTGCACACTCCACATGGATAGCAGTGACCACGACCTGCCTCATTCCAAACAGGACAGGGAGTCCCCAAGTACCCTACTGAGCTGAGCCGAGATATTTGGGAGAGCACCTGATTTGTGGAAAGGGACTCGGGGAAGCTCAGGGTTCTCATGAATCTGTGTTTCAGAGACCCTGATTTAGAGTTCTGGTGTAGCATTAAGGTCATGGGGGCTTTCTGTGGGATTCTAGTCCCATGCTTGCACTGCTCAGAGGGGGCTGGGAAGGCTGTAGCCCTGTAGAGTCAACAACACCCGGGGACACTGTCAGCCTTGCAGCTGCACAGCACTTCCATCCACACGCTGCTGTATCCAGGTCTCATGTTAGTCCCCCTCTCAAATAACACAAAGTCAGGCAACACCCTGTTTGGCCAGCACACCTGACTCTAAAGCAGAGCCCAGCTGGCCTGGCTATGACAGCAGAACTTCACAGGGTGCACAGCAAAGCAGTGCACAGCTATGAATTTGTCCAGTGGAAGAAATCTCAGAGTCCAGAGGGGTCTGTCAGGAGAATGGCTAGATGCTTTGGGAGCTGTGGGAGAAGCCATGAATAAGATCTGGGGACACCAGCAATGACAGAAGTTACTTCACTGGAGTTAAATGCCTGAACCCCACTGCGAATCCTCACTGAATTAAAGTGTAATTTCAGTATCATAGAGGACTATTTAAATGAGTTATATGTCTGTATATTCTGAAAAAAAAGTAAGAAATATTATAATCATGTCAGTAATAGCAATAATGGGTTGGGAACTTAAATTTTATAGCAGATTATGAAGATGTGAGTGATAATAAAGAACCAACTGTTATATTTGGCACCCAGTTCTGGAAGCACTCATTTAACTTAGCAGGATGTTCCTTGTGACTTCGTAGATGACACCTTGGAACAGAGAATTTACTGGCTAAAGAAGAGATAATACAGGCTACCACCAGAGTGGTTTTGACAGGAAAAGGAATATTCCTGTCTCAATCCTGTATAACTTCCTAGACATTTATCCTTTACAATTATTTTTTAAAAACCAATTTGAATATTTACTGTATTATCATAAATCCTCAGTTTCCTGTCATTCAAATCCTTTGGTTATAATCCTGGCCAAATAGTTTCCTCATCACAGCATTATACTAGAAAAGGCTTTAGGGCATATTTTGGTAAGAAACTACTTGATGTAGTAAGAAACTACAGATTACAAAGGTGGCTTATAATGTCATCATCTCCCTTCTGTGTCCTTGTCTGCTGGTCCTGCTCTTCATTACCTCCCCTTTTGCCCAGCACAAGCAGTCTGTGGCCACGCAGTGGACTCATGTGGCTGAAAACCAACCTTTTTTCCCATCCCCTCTGTTATTTTTCAGTCGAACCAGTTCTTTAACCTAATCTACTCAGTAGCTGTAAATGTGGCACTGCTTGAAAGAGAGAGCTGATGGGAGAACGAGGGGCTCAGAAGGTACAAGAGCTGTACTGAGCTGTACAGAGGATCCATGCAGCACTTCCACTGAATCTTGGTGTCACATAAATAAAATTATGTATGTATTTATGGTTTATGTGGTGTTACATGCTTCTTTTGCTAACCACAAAAATAACATCTGCTAAATACAAAATTCATAAATCATGTCAATTTTGTCTTTACTTAGAATTTCTGATAGAGGGCAATGTTAGAACAGCTTATCTTCTGCCCTGGTTTCTCACAGTCTAAAAAGGATGGTATGTCTGGCTCCGCACAGACGTGCAGCAAAGCTAATGTTGCACTCGAGGTTCCCGGGAGCTGAAGTCTCATTTTGTCATACATACCTCCAAGGCAGCCACATGGACTATGTGACATGTATCACTGCCTGTTTATTTTTAATTTGCCAAAAGGGCAGTGATTTACCTGCTGATAAATTTAGATCTTTGAATATATTTCCTATTTCTTTACCAAAATGAAATGATCTCACAGGAGACACTGAAGTTTATTGTAGCACTTACTCCTTATTTATGAAGGTAAGTGATCAGCTAGAAGTGGCATTTTGGATATTTTATCTTCGAGTCTATTCTACAGTTGTATTCCGAAGTTCAGACAAGGAGTACCCTTTATTCTCTCTGACACCTGGAATGCAGAAATACAATAAACATTTTTCAGTTAATTCCGTCACCATCCTTTGCATCTTTCTGCCCTTTGTTTGTTCTGCAGCTAAAAGTATGCAAGGTCTGTCCTTTTACCAGGCTCTTCTGGATTCGGGCTAAATAATGTACTAGATTCTTCCATGTCAAATTCCTTTGAATCATATTTATTCTACTTGGGTGAATTAGTAATGGGATCAACTGTGTTTCAATTAAATAGTGAAGATAAACATGAACTTGCACTGAGTTCCCTGAATTTGGAAAATGCAATGTGAACCACTACCTTCTTAAGATGAGGCATGCATTGAGAACGAGAGATAGCTGGAAGAACTGTTGACACTTGTTACATGATTTTGAGGCAGCGGCAAGATTTAGGCATCTTTTCTTGCCTAAAGCACAACTTAGATGGCAAACGACCAAATCCAGTAGATGCAGTTGCAAGTTTCATTTGAGGTAATGCCTAACACATTGCAGGTAAAAAAAAAAGATGTGAAAGTGTGAATAGTAATGATAATAACAGCAACAATATCTCTTTAATACTACTTTCACTCATAAATCTCAAATATATGTCACTCATATATCTTTATTTTATGGATGAGGAGAATGGAGCACTGGGAAGGGATCTGACTTGCTCCCATTAAAGCAGTGTTTGAGCAGAGATTGAACCCAGGCTTCCAGCCTCTAGCCCAGGATGAGAATGGCCCCACTGTGGCAGTTGCTGCCTTCTCCAGGCTTTTTTCATCAACATCAGAAATCTAGATTTGTATTTGAAATGCAACTCTACTGGTAGGACTGTTGGTTCTTACCATGCAAAGGCTGTCTGAAAGGATGCACTTCCCAGTAAAGAAAGTGAGCACAGTAGAGCTCCAAGAAGGACAAAAAGGGTACAATTCAGCTTGGGATCATTACATTTGAAATCAACTGTATAAATGCTGTATTTTACCTGTGTTTCAGGTAAAAATGTGTTCAGGAAGGACATAATTGCCTATGGGAAATAAATAGCCTTGTCTTTGGCCATGATGGAGGGGAAGGACCTCTAGCTGGACAGTAATTCTATTAAAAGCCTTGATTCTTCACATTATATATATGGGAAAAAAGAGACATTTTGGCAGACAGTGCTTCTGGCAATGCAGAAAGCACTTCTCCCTTTCTCATAGAATGCTTGGTGGATCACTTCCCTTCCTCTGCAACTGAATGAGGTCCCTATGCTAACTGCAAACACTGCTTTATTTTTTAACTGTTATTAGGAAAGTAGCTACTTTTTCCTTTCTTTAATGCATGTTTTATTTTTTCTTGGAGCAAGTTAACTGCTCTTGACTTCTTCACTCTCATTTGCTTTTCTTCTTTTCAGTACGCTTTTCTTGTTTGCTGATTCTTCCTCACATGCTGCACACCAATCTGCTCCTCTCTTCCATGAGTCCTCCAAAGCAATGCTGTCCTCTTGTTGCTGATTTGGAGATGGTTCTTTAGTTTCTTTCACCCCTCCTCTTTGATAGCAACAGCTCCTGGGAGATTTTGGCCCAGAGGCTCACAGGTTTATAGGGTACTATGAGCAAGAGTTCAGCTTATCCTGATCTGATCTTCTAGTTGCATCACTGGGTTTGGAGTAGCTACCTGTTAATACCTGGAATTATATTTATCCAGTAGCTTGGTAGGAGCTACTATATGCTATGGTCATGAGGAAAGAGTGTCTTGGGAAAGCCTGGATGTGCCTATAGGTCATGCCTGGATGAGGTGCCACAGTTGTATTTCACAGGGGCCAGACCTGCGCTGAAACCCCCGGCAAAAACAGGGCAGCCTCACTTAGAGACCACCTTAACCTCACAGAGCAAAGTGCTCAGCATGAAGCTACCTCCACTCCTGGTTTCTGAAGCCCTCTCAGATATCCAGAGAGAAACACTGAACAATTTAGGTAGGACAAGATCTCTTTGTGTCCCTGGTCTGACTCCCTTCTCAAAGCCAGTGCAGGGTGAGATGCAACAGAAGTGAGAGGTCTGGGGATTGGGGCTGGAGGTCTGCAACCCAAAGGAGGAAATTGGAATGCAATGGCCCTTCAGCAACCTGCACAAATCATTTAGGAAGTGCCATTGTAAAAAACACATCAGGAATACTTGGGTCTCTGTGCCCCTCATTGAGGGGCTTCACACACAGTTAAGCTTTTTTAATAGAAACACTCCTTTTTACAGATGTGGTAGAGACAGGGAAAATGAGGCCTTGTCTGAATTACTTAAATTGCAAAAATCTCACTATTAAAATCTCACATTTTCAAATTAATCTAATTAAAGTAGGGCAGTTTTTCCATTATAGGTGTGCCCTAGGGCAGGGAGGGATTAACATCGCACTTTCCAATGTCTGGAGCATCCATATCCATGGCTTCCGTTTTCATATTTTGGGATATGAATGCTTGACATGCATGAAAATCTGACCCTCAGCAATGGGCCTGAGGAGATGTACATTTTCTGCAGCGAGCTAATGATAGGAAAGAAGGTAGAAATTTGGGATTAAGCAGGGAAGTGGCCAAGGAAAACCATCAAGCGTTTGTGTAGGACGGCTCTGCTGTCCTACCTTCCCTATTCTCCACAGTCAGGCATTGCTGGTTCATAGGTATAGCTATATCTCCTGCGAGTGATCAGCTTTGCAGTGCCCTGCTCAGAGGTGCAGCAGCCTCAGGAGGTATCCAGGGGGCCAGGATTGCTGTCTGGAGTACACATCAGCTTGCTTTGCCATGTTGGTTTGCTTCTGATAAAAGCTATGAACTAAGTAATTTTTAAAAAGCCTGCATGGTTGCATTTTAGAGATATTCAGTCCTTTCTGATGCCACTAACAATCCCCACCTTTGAGTTTTTCTACACGGACTATGATTTCTTTCCTTTAAAGGACATGCAGATCCTTTTACTGCAGCATTTGGGCAGAAACCAAAGTAACAGCAGGGGCTCTTGCAATCCCTTAGCAAGACTTGCGACACTGTGTGTGTCTCACTATGTTTGCAGAGAGACCTTTTGCCTTGGTAGCTTCTGCATCCTGTTGGTCTTAATGTCATGCTGCCAGTCTGATGGATTAATCCAGACTTTGCGATCTGATAAGAGCTGGTGTTTGTAGGGAAACTGGGGTATTGGAGTGAGATCTAATACTTGATATGTCCTTTGCTGTGTTGGAGATGTGCACAGACTGCTGGCTATTTCTGCTAGTGTGATTATACTTTAGATTTGACTTGTTACTCAAAGTAGGCTGTTTTTACAGAGTTATGTATATATCTAAATAGATTTCTTAGAAGTGCCCCTTTGTGGAAAGGAAGTGTTCAAAGCTAGTTATGATTGAGAATTAGCATATATCTAAGGCCATAACATACCTGTATTTGTGTTTTAGAAGCAATGAACAAATACTTCTGGGAACCACCATCTCCAATTCAGTCTCTGGGTAGTTTGTTCTCTAGATTTGACAGTTTTGGGATTTTCATTTTCAAGCTATTAATGAATTTACACTAAAAGTAAAATACACAAATGGGTGAGAAACTCCATAAAAGGAATGCCACTGTCACCAAGGCTCTAACTATTATGAAGTCACACCACTCCTTAATGCAACATTCATGTGTATGTCACATCAGCTGTTTTGCTGGATTAGCTGTAGAGCTCACATAGTCGTATATACTTTCCCTCACACTAATCAGCAGAGGAAGGGACAAGAAACCTTCTAATCTTAATTATCTGAGGATTGGGGTAAACCCTGACTGCTTTCACAATTTCAAAGTGTTGCAACTCTGAACGCTGGTGTTAGTGTCCATGCACTTGCTGACTCCTACACAGTTCTAGCCATCAGTAAGATCGAGCACCTGGGAGTCTGCAGGTGAACTATCCATCGTGACAAACAACCTAACTTCACATTACTTCTGAATGGGGCACATTTTAATTTCTTCAACTGTCCATTTCTCTTTGCATCAGGAGAAAGAATGGAAATCCATACTACACGTTTTCTGTCCCTAGAAATAAGTTGTTGTCAAGCAAGTGTGAAATTGAAGGTCAATACCATTTTGCACAAGCTTTTTTTGTGGTTGTCCCTGCTCTGCACTTGGAGGGCTTTTTAAAACGTGTTCCAGATTACTTCTACTTCACACTGGGAGCATATTGCAAAAGTGCCAGCTTGCTCCCCACAGCTCAGATCCTTTCCCACATACCTCAACAAGCAGGGCAGATGTGTTGAGTGAGGTGCAACTGCCCAGCAATACCATCTGGGCAGGACAACCATGTCCCCTGGCAAGCTCCACTGCAATCCTTGTGCAAGCAGCCTCTCCAAGAAGCTCTTGATTACCTCCCCCAAAGCCTCCTTTAAGCCCTCGGACTCTATAGTTCCTGAAATAGGGTGAAGTGCTGTCACTGTGTGCATAGGCATGGCCGGGCATAGTGCAAAATGAAGGGCAGAGAGTGCTGTAGATAGATTACTTGGCCGCAATTTCACAAATTCTGGGAAATATGATAGGTTAGATTTAAAGCGATAAAAAGAAAGGTAGGACAGAAGTGTCCATTTTTCATGTCTGCATTTGCTGTGCAGCTGCAAACTCTTTGGTGTTCTGGTTCAAGGAGGATTTTATCATATGGGTGAGTTTGGAGGGAAGCTGGGTGTAATTCCTTAGCTTTTAGAGTAATAGTATGTCCCTGGTGGGACTCTGTAGAACTGCTTTATTTGTTGGTGGGTTTGGGTTTTTTTCAATTTACAGATTATCTGAACATTTGAGCTACAAGAGAATTTAGAAATCATTTATTCTGTAAGGACTTCTCCCTTAAAGGCAAGCTCACAGCGCAAAAGGTCTCCCAGGCTCTGTGGAGGGCTGGCAGGAGTTTCTGAGTGACAGCCAAAAATATGTTCTTGCAGCAGTGTTTCCAAATTGATGGCACTACAACAGAGGCAGCTCCGCTAGAGACGAAGCAAGCAAACCCACGCTTTGGCAGGATGGGGAGTTCTGCCTGCCTAGACCTAAGGGTAGCTGTCATCTTTGCAGTTTTATTTGTCTTTGCCTAAGGCAGTGAGAGGAATTAGGTTCATATGGTAAATAAAAATAGTCTTAGTAAAAATATCCTAGGTCTTTATCCTCTCGCTTTTATCTTACCCAAAAGTTATCTGCATCACTTTGGAAAGCTGATACTCTCTGAACACAGCACAAGCCCTATATAGTGTTGGGTGCTGCAACTAATTACTGGGTAGTTACAGGTACTGAAAGAGGGTAGAAGAAGACAAACCCCCTGGACTTTCCACTGTTTCAGTCTTGCTTTAGCTGCCATAGGTTTAGCACTCCTTTCAGCTCGGGCCAAGAAAAGGTTTCAAATGACTTGTGCAAATGGACTAAAATTTCAGGGTAGCACATGCCTGGGAGGTCATTCTCTTCTACCTAGCTAATTCCCAAAATATAATCGGCAGGCATCGGCTGAGCTGAGGGAGCCTCTCACATGTACTGTGCTTTACCCTGCTGGTTGACCTAGTTGTTGATGCAGGGATTCACACACAATGCCAAGCCTGTTAAGTGACTGCAGATTTCTTCCACAAACAAGCAAACAAGAAATTAAAGAAAAGCTTCAGCCATGATGATAAGCTTGTAGGGGCACTTAGAGCTTGTTTGTTTGGTTTGGGATTCAGCTTGGCCTTTCTTTGAACCCAGCTAAGATGGAAAGCTGTAGTAAGCTTCAGTGCAGCACACGAGGCCCAAGGAGGCCAGAGATGGCTGCAGCTCCCTGGCCATTTGGGACTTGCAAGAACCTGCACAGCATCAGTCCTGCTCTGTATGTCATGTTCCCCAATGCCCTGGAAGTGTTTGCTCTGTCATGCCGGTGTCGGAGAGATAAAAGGAAAGACTGAAACTATCTGTGTTGTAACACCCCCTAGTCAAAGGCATCACAAGGTTTCTGCAAGATGAGCAGCGTCAGTGACGTTTCTGTGCCTGCCTACTCCTGATTACCATATCACTGAACATTAAAGAGACTTTTAGGAACATGGAAGGGACCTGAATTTCAGAGGAAAAGTGCATAGCAGTTTGTGCACAGTTGCTCTGTAAGGACTACAACACCCTTAAAGGATCAGCAATGAACTTACAGCTGCTGCTCTAAATCCTTTTCGCTCCTAAAAGCACACCAATACAGAAATGCACATCCAGTTTGTATTAGCCACATTGTTTTAGGACTAAATTAAATGTCATAGAAGTATTTTAGAGTAGCATTTATAAATAATTTCAGTAATATTCAGAAAATCCTTTTCAGTAATAAAACTTTGTTTTCAGCACCGGGCATGCTCCATGAAGTGTAGGAGATTATAGTAATTTATGGTGATGCTGGAGAAGTGAAACTGGCTACTGGAGGAAGCCCTTGTTTGTAGCCTATAACACGAATATGCAGGAACTGGTTTTATGTTCTATTTTGAAAGATTATTTGTGAACACTTTAAGAACTGAAGACAGGATTTATGATGCACAGTGAGAAGATGGTTCTTTGCTCAGCAGTATTACTGTCCAAAGAGCCAGGCACTTTACTGGGTCATTTATTGCTCTGACATTTTTCAGAATATCTTCATCAGTTTGTTTTCTTGCTTTTAATATACCAGGGCAGGGGGAAGTGACCTCATAATTTTGTTTTATTAGAAAGTAGGACCATGAATTTTCCTTCTCAGTTTGGCTATATCTATGAAGTTAGTGCAGTGTATGCCCTGTGGAATTGTGTAGAAGACTACAACATGTGGATAACATTCAGGGCTATGATGCTTAAGATGTATAACTGTGATAAGCCAGAGGCAAATTAAGCTGATCTGCATACAAAATATTCTCTTAATGAAAAAACAGATGAAGGAAACCAGATCTTGCTGTTACAGCTACATTTTTAGGATCCTAAAGAAGATCACAGGCTCTTGCAGCAACATTTTTCATGAGACATGAATGGTTTAGAAACCATTCTTTCTATAAAAGATGACAGCATGGATGAAAATGTAGAAGTAATCTCCTCATCACCAGCAGTACAACCGACCCCACAGAACTGCTTTTCATTTGACATACATTACACTGCATAAACATTAATGGGCCACAGGTGCTGGAGCCAAACCCTTTGGACCAGATCCAATGACCAAAGGTGTTACCGTGGTAGTGTCTCTAGTAGCCTCTAAGCAGTCTTCTGCTTAAGCAGCTCCACCAAGCTGGCTCATGTTCAGAGCCTGGGGCCTCAGCTCAGTCCCACAGACTACTTTTCCTACACAACTAATTACTCTAGGCTCATACCCTTGCAACACAGTTGCACAACCACAGCAAAGGTTTGAGCTCTCCATGACAGTGCTGTCAACAAAAAGTCCCTTTGCGCGGCTTTTGGGCTGAATGCTCAGAGACCTGTGCTGGAGCAAGTCCCCAGAGATGCGGACGTGGCCCCAGGCCTGTCAGTGGTCTTGAAGACTTTGCACAGCGCTTTTAGATATATGGCTTACCTTTTAGGTTACCCTGGGTGGAATCAGGTTGTATTTAATTATCTTCCATGGTCTCTCCTAACTCAGAATACTGTGTGATTCTGTTTCCAGTGTTTTCTACTTTTCCCACTTCCTGATACATGACTACAAGAACATTGGCACAGCAGTTTGGTGAAAACTCTAAGATCACTGGCTGCAAGAAATAAGAATAGAAGAGGATTTAGCCTTTTTTTCTTAGCTTTTAATTATACAGAGAATACCAAATAATATTGCTCATTTACTATGCAACAGAAGTATCGTCTGTTGGAGAAGGACAAAGAGAGAAGCTAATATGCAAACTCAAGCTGTCCTCCAGTGTGTATTACAATGGCTGGTCAGATTTTTACAATCTGCCTCCCCTGCTACTGTCACTTCATCCTGCCATGGAAGTCTCTACTCAACTGAAAGTGTTAGGAACTGATCAATGGCTGGCTAGAGCCTGGACGTGAACCATTTGCAGCATGAGACCAAAAAGTCAGCAGCAGCAGCTGGCCAAGGGCTTGCAGTAGGAAGATGTGTCCCTCCGTCTGTAAAGAAAATCCTAAGGTATGAATGAATCAAACCAGAGCTATTACACTATATTATACAATGTTTTTAAAGGGGCATTTATTCTAATACTTTGTGAACATGGAAATCTCTTTTTCTCTCCTCCCTCCTTGAAGATGTGTACTAAAACACATAAAAAAATTGTGGCTGCTTGTATTTTTTTGTTTGCAGAGTTCATTCCTGGTGCAGAGTGATTCCCTTCAGTACAAGATCTAACTAGAGGGTACATAACTCTGTGCCTCCAGTGCCAAAGGAGGCACCATTTGATTTATGGGAGGAGGCAATTGCAAGGCTTAGGTTTCTTCTAACAGCTCAATAGCCACTTTACAAAAGACCACCACTTATACTGCCCATATTTTCATAGTCTAGATATCACCAAAGTATACAGGCTGAAAGAATCTCTGCCTAACAGTGTAAGAGAAGTTCCTTTGTCTCACTTTTTGCAATGAATAAAAAAGCGCACGGTAAAATGCTCATTTCTGCAAATTGCATTTTAAGCACAATTAACATTCCAGGCTCAAATCTGGAAAAAAATTCAAGGAAGGATTTCTGTCCTGGGGTTCTTTGAATTAGTTCTTTGTGCTGGTTATCATCGTAACTATTAAGTCCTTAGTATTGGTCTTGTATATGTATGAAATTGTGATTGCCGCATTGTGAACCAAAGCAATGTTTTCACACAACACAGAGGATTGAGATGATACTGAATCACATTGGTAGTGATTGTGAATAACACTGAAATATTTTTTATTAAATTAACCACTTCAGGAAACAGATAACATGTCAGTGGACTTATCAAAATTAGTTATTTCTTCAGGGTCTATTTGAAACCTGTTGATTTGCAAGAAGTGAAGCTGAAAAATTAGACCAATGTATCTGCAACTAACACCACACCTCTGAAGCATACCTTGTGCTTGGGCTTCCATTATACCTGGAGTTGTTATGACAAGTTTAAAGGATGTGTAGCCTTCTGGGCCAAATCTTATCTTGATAATGCTGATAAAAAAATTATTATATCTGAAGGTTCTGTAAAATTATTCTGCTAAATTTGGGCAGCTAGGATGACCTAAGCTTGAGCAATTTTTTGGAAAATGTTTCTCTCTCTCCAGGAGCATAAGTATTCCCATTAAATCCAATTGCAAAGTTTTCTGTTTGATATTTTTCTCCCAGTGAGCTGTAGCTCTCACCTAACTGAATGAACAGACCTGTGTTTGCAGAGGTCTGGACAGCTTATACCCCATGTTCAGGACTTCTTAACCTAAATCATTGCAAAAGAGAAATGTAAATGTCTCTAGTGTCACCAATTCCAACTGTAATTTCAGATACAACTGTAATTTCTTTCCCAGACTACCAAAACATGAAAACTGGTGTGCTTTTTTCCAAAGAGCCCAGATGGTTGTAAAGAGATATGAATGACTGCTAATGCATTCTCTGCTGCATACTGCATATAATTTGTTGATTTTGCAATTATTGCAGTGGATACTAAATACTGTGGGGCTGAGTGTATTATTATTTAAATCATGTTATTTTTAATAGTGTTCCAACATATCAAATTCCAAACACATTCCTGGCAAGGAGCCTCTGTAGTTCATAGCTCCTCTCTAAGCTTAGTTGCTTTAGTTGATGCTGTGACAGCCATTGCAATGACACTTACAGAGCATCACTCAAGCACATTAATGCAGCTTTAATAACTGTTATGGTTCCTCAACTAATATACAAGCACCACTGCATCAACCAGATAATTCTTTGTGGGCATTTATGTTTACGTGTTCACTCACAGACTAAAATCATTTACTCTTTAATAATGTTTGTTGCTTTATCTCTCTGTAACATGCACTGTACAGTCCTCTCAAAATTTATTCCTCTCAGGTTTAGAAGTCATCACTTCCACTGTCTTATTATGAAAACCTGAACTTCTTATCTGGGCTTGGGGTTGACTTTTTCCTTTTTATTTCCCTCTGAAGCTTTTTTGGAACATCAGGACTCTGATCTGCCTGCAAACCAAAAGGAGTTAAATGCAACTTTGGGCAGCTTTTCTACACAAGGGCATGATTTCGGGTTGCTTGTTATGACAGCCTTGCAGTACCAGTTGTTACCTGGCATGGGTGGGTGTATAACTTTGCATTTTCATTCGTATCACATTCATTTATTCTCTGTGTGGTGAGTACTAGAGTAGTGGAGGTTTAACATGTCATTTGCATTCTCTGTGGTATTTAGAAAAATATCAGCTGAATCACTGTAACACAAGGAAAATGGTTACCTCCCAGATTTGTCTCAAGTTTCCCTCCTATTAGGGCATCCAAACTATGTGAAAACTTCATTTTTGGCTTGAGCCAAAAGCAGTCGCACATAGAGCCGAACATTAGTGCAAACTAATTACACCACCCTCTGCTTCCCGGCAGTGAAAGAAAAGAGGAGTTATCAGAGGAGGATGAGCCAAGCGAATGACCTGGTTTCCCAGCGTTGTGCACGGAGAGAGACATAAGCTGCGGCTGATGAGGAATGCTAATGGCATCGTGCAGCTGGCATCCCGCGCTGGAGCGAGCAGCCGCAGTGACAGCCTGCTACTGCCATCAGAGGAAATCGGCGCCTGCCTTGCGGGAAGCAGAGCTGCGTGCTTTCTCATCGCTGTCCTAAGGGACTGCACCGCAGCACTTTATTATTACCTGTGTTTTATACTTCACTCATGGGGTCATTAAGAATGCCATGTGAACGTGTGATTTAAATCTGCCTTACGGGACTCTGGCAAACGGTAATGGTACGTGGGCCCCGTGGCTTTGTGGTGTCCCTGTCCCATGGAAGCTCCTCTGAGGTGTGGTAGGAGGAGACAATTTGCCCCAAGGACAGCAGCAGTAGCCACGTCTGCTTCCCATGATTTGTGCCTATCTCACCTTATCCCATCCCCATCTCTCTCCTTCTCTGCAGCCCCAGGTTCCCTCCATATCCCCTAACACCCCTTGGCCACAGGAGCCTGCCAAGGGCTGGCCGGGGAGCAGGCAGTGTGTGCTGAGGCTGGTCCAAGCCATTGCTGTTTGGCTGAACAGAGCAGATGATCACTGAGCTCCTGCTGACACTTCATCTCGGTACAAGTAACCACCCTGCTGCAGAAAAAAATGATGAGCAGAACGTGAGTTTTACCCAGTGCCCTCCCCCCAAAAGAAGACAGTTCTAGTTATTAAATAAATCCTTTTAACTTGGAAGAAAAAGCAGAAGACAAGACCTGCTGCAGGTGGGTCATTTTAACATGACTCCCCAGAAAAAGATGACTGCTGCCCTGGACAAAACAGAGACTTTGGAGTGCTAAAATCACAGAGCTGTGACTGACCAGAGCTGAGTGGAACGTATAGCAAGTGTGATGGATTGACTTTGCTGCAAGGATAGACTGCTATTACTGGTATCTGCAGTCTTCCCTCAAACTGAAAAAGAAGTAGCTTTCTGCCACTTTCTGATATTTCTGTTGGAAAACCGAAGTTTAGAAGTCATGTATCATCTGTCAAAAATCTTTATGAATCTTGCTGTGATAAATGCAGGAGTGATGAATAGGTACTTCGGGGTTTTGCGGGGGAGAAGCAGAGCTTGCTGTTTCAGGCAGCCTTAGCCCAGTCATGCAGATTTTGTTGAGGGATCTTTTATCTAACCTCAAGGGAATGTTAGCCCGGCCAAAAGGTTGGCAAGGGACAGGATGTCATCTGGATGATGGGAATATTCTTCTGATCAGAATTTAGAAACCAGACAGTGAAAATAATGAGGCAGAGCCTTAGAGTAAAGGGTACCAAACACAGCAGTGTCTTAGCTGTGGTTGTGCAAGTGGAATTCTTGTGTCAAATCTCTCTGTTGTAGCTGCTTTTATTCAAGATTAACAGATTTATGGTGACATCATATGGACAGCAAAATAAGAAGGATGATTTGAATGTCTAGTGCACTTCTTCTCATCAGGGAACATGCTAAGGTGTCCTCACCTCTCCATTTCTACATAATCTGTGGCAGAAGGGACAATCCATCGTTGTTAATTTTTAAGACTTTACTGAGAATAGTATGATATTTCTGATAATTTTAAGTGTCCATCATAAAACACTGTTATGTTTTCTGAGTTTGTCTTTATGCCTAGTGATCACTTCTTCCTATCATCTTCAGGGGGATTGAGCTGCTGAGAAGAATCCCCTGCACAACAAGGAGCAAGAAAACACGGAGCTCAGAAAATGTGGGAAGGGGGACTAGGATGAGAAAAAAAATCCCTGAGGATTTAGATAAATAGAAAGAAGAAGAAACAGTAGGGAAATGGCAGAATAGTGTCATATTTAGAGCTGTGCCTGGTGGGGCTGTAGCCAGCTGCAGCTGGAAGGGAAGGGAGGAAGGACTGGGAGAGAAAATGAGGTTTGGAAGAGGGTGGACAAGTGTGTGGGGAGTGACTGTGGCAGACCACTCTGATGTAGGCCTGGGCTTGCTGTTATTAAGGTAGCCACAGAAAGGGGAAATCATTGCCTACTTATGTAACCACTCATGTTATGAAAGGATTTTATCTAATAAAAAACAGAATTTGCTGTGCCTGCATTATTTTGAAGCCTGGAATAAAAGAAATCAAGGTGTACAGACCTGCCCTTTGATGATAAGAGAAAATTTGAATACAGGTGAAAAATTAGGAAATTACTTTTGTCTTCTCAGGGACCACACTCTGTTCATTAATTTTTCAATTGCCATGGTAAGCTCCTAATAAGTTCTGGAGGTAAAAAAAAAAATTGTCATGTTGACAATTGGAAGATGCATTACGTAAAAAATGCCATAAGAATATTTAAATCCTGACATTTTCCTTAACATTAAATACTCTTAAGTGACTGTAAATCACTAAGAGGCAACATAATTATTTTTTTTAATTTGTGTAATTGTGCAAAATACAACAAAATTCTTACAGTTTAAAATTTCTTTGTGAAAATTATTACTTGGGCATTGACAAGGATTTATTAGATGAAACTCATTCAGGGGATGACTTTTTTCATAGACTGTAGTATCTCAATTTGAAACTTATCGGTTTTCCACTTGTTAACTGGAAGAGTATAATCATTAGCTTTGGATAATAAATGGTCTGTTGTAAGAAATAATTTAGCATATCATCAAAGCAAATAGTAGAACTAATTGCATTCCATTTATCATTGGCCATGTCAAATCTGGTGTGGTATTTAAAAGCAAACTTTGTCTGAGAATTAAATGGAAGTCATTGACATTGATTACACTTATGATTGTGTTTACATGTGGTAAAACCACAGAAACACACTCCCTAGATATTATTATAATAATTCCTTTAAACTCAGCTGCTATTACAAAAACTACTCACCGTAAACCTAAGCCCAAAGCCCTGCTCCATAACTAGTAACATATTAGGATGTTCTGAGTAAAGGACCGTCTGGGAGGTGATAACCTTAAATACATGCTGCTTTAGGCATTTCCTTTCTATGATGGATGACACTGGGGCAGCCATCTCTCCCTCCAGCTCTAGGAGCACCTGAGCTGATGTGGGCATCCTGCTCAGCCTTGGGACTGCAGCAGCTTCCCAGATGCTGTGTTGGGGTCTCTGCCCCACACTTTCTAGCAGCAGAGAAGAGGGGAAACAAATTCTAAGTTATGCAAGAAAATTATATACGACAAGAAAGTTGCTTGAAGTTTTTTAGTTTGTTTGTTTTCATTTCAAGATGGAACAGCAATTATCTTGGAATTACCTTTGGAAAACTGTCTTTAATTAAAAAAAACCAAATCCCAGTCTAGGAACACCAGGCAAAGTTAATGGCCCAAGTTTGTTTTTTCGTAAGTAGGTGCAGGGTTAAGCAGGCAGAGAGTGGCCACTGCAGTGTGTTTACTGGTACCAATAATAGCTCCTCAAATAAGATCAGCTTCCTGCTCCTTGCAGTGACTGAGGTTGTGGGGGTGAGCAGTTTGCTGTCCCCTGGCCTGTGGAGAGGTGAACAGCAGACGCATAGGCATGGGAAAATACCATGTCAAGGAGAGGGCTAGGACCTCTGAGCACTGCCTAGAGCTGAAGGCTCAGCTCAGCAGCTCTTTGCCCCTTGGCCCTCCTGCTCTGCAGCCACCCTGTGGGGCCCCACCTGCAGCCCCCACTGGCCTGGTGGCTTCCTGACTGTGCTTGACCCCACTGTCCTGCACAAGGTCTTCCTTGGGGTCTTGCCCTGTGGCTCTGGAGGTGTTAAAACTAGGTGAGATCTTCTGGGTTAGCACTTTGTCTTCTGATTTGAGTGTGCACACTGGGCCATTTGCCCTTGCTGCTGAAATGGGGCATGACAAAGGGGATCAGGTGCTAAACATAAGACACTGCCCCAGCCTTGCCTGATGCTCACCTCAGGTTCAGCTTTCACTTGCATTTCTACCTGGTCAGTTTGGCAGGTACTGACTATTTTGACCAGCTGCGAGGAAATAGAGTGTAATAAAAATGATCCAACCCTGTTTGCTTTGCTCTGCTAACTTTCCTCTTGCCTCTGCAAGTCTGGCTGGGAATAGCAAAGCCAGGGGATAGCACTGATACAGTATCCTGAGCAGACCATATCCATAGCTCCTTTTTCACATCCAGCAATGTTACATCTGATCCAGGACATGGCCCCACATTCTTGAGAACAGCAGTGTTCAAAGTGCTAAGCAAGATCACAGTTATTAAAGGCGACAAAATTAAAAAGGGATTTCCTTCCTCATTTTTGAGAAACACAGAAGCCTGAGCCTGGAAAAAGAAATTGCAAGCTACAAATCTTAGCGTTAAGGCCTAGCCCCTAGAGAGAAAGAGTGGCAGGTACATAAACACAGTTTTCTCAAGCTGGAGATCAAACTTGGTTGAGTACAATTAGGGACTCAAAAGCATGTTGACAAACAACCTGTTTGGAGGCCCTGAGTGCCAGCAGCATCACTACTGCAGTGGTCTGACAACCAAATGCACAGGTCCAGAGCCTGTTTCTTCCTGTATGTAGGTGAGATTGCAGATCCTTCTGTATGGTCTTAACTGTGTTAGAAGGGTAATTATTCCATGCTGGTCACTACTGCCAGCCTATATCTGTGGATTTTCAGGTTTTTATGGGGAAGGAAAAAACCCACTCTTTTGAAAAAGACAACTTCTAAGTGAAAAACGCTTATTACAGAACATTCAAATGCAGAGGGAACTGAGTAGTGCCACATGCTACTCATCTTCCTCTTGTTAAGATTAGCAACTCCAATCATGCAAGCAAAGTAAACAGGAGTTACAGCATTTATGTAAAATGGGTAAATTTTTCTTTTCAAATGTGCTATTATTTGCTTTTAAAGCAGTGGAAGAGTTTGCTAGGATTTTGTCTGTCTAGAGATCCTGCCCCTTTCACCCTGATGGAAAAGACCTCTGCATTGACTTGTGGTTCTCTCAGCAACAAAATGTGTGAGGTAACATTGTCAATGAGAAAGAAAATACAGACACACATTTTAAGGCACCTCTGATGGCACTGGAGTGCAATCTCAAGAGACCACTTCCCTTCTCACTGCTCTTGGATGACAAGGAGGAGATCACCACCACCTCTTAGAGCCAGGAAGGTGATGAAAGACATTGACAAGTGGGAAGTGCTTCCCCAGGGGTTAGCTGGAAATCTTCCTCTTGAAGACTGTGAGTCTTCACTCTTGACAAAATGCCATACCAGTCATGGGAAGATCAGCAAAACTGGAGGCTGCCAGGGAACAATGTGTATAGAAATCATGAGAGGAACATGTGCATGTTCAGAAAAGTGGAAGGTGACTGACAAGAACAACTAGCAAGACAAGCATCCTGAAAACACTCTTAATTACTGCATAAAGCCAGGACCACATTTGGGGAAGACTACTTACGTAAGAACTACAGTGCTGAGAATAAACATCTGGGAACAAAAATGTCTTGGAAATGCAACCAACAACAACAGAGAGAGTATTCATTCCAAAGGAGTTAATAAAAAAGAATTCCCCCATTCAGTAACCACCAGTCACAGCACATGCATATTTTTAACCTCCTTGCATGGTACGCAGACCACTTTCTCCTGCTTTAGTGTTTGGACTGTGTGTTTTAAAGTCAATTTATCGCTCCTGATCGTTTCACTTTTCTGGGAACAACTGCCTCCTGTTCATCCACAGAGGGGAACCCCATGCCTCTTCTCTGATCCAGAGGTATTTGTAATGAGAAATGATAAATTCCACAGAGACATAACCTTTGGTCTCCAGCTAACCCTTCAGGTATTAATGATGATCCATGACACCTAGATAACAGGAACTAAAATGGGTGTGATTAACACACAACTCAATATTTATTACGTAAAAAGCCAAATAATTTCTGACCTGAATTGGATTTGGGCACATTTCCTAACAGTAAAAGTCCATATCCTGTCGTAGATACTTAAAACTTTTGAGTTTTCTTTACTAGTTAATGTGTAGTAGGCATGCAGGTAGATAGACTCTCTAGTAATGCTCATAGCTAAATATTCTCTTTACAGTCCTTATTTAGTGGCTTGGATATTGTGCTGGGTTTGGCTGGGGTAGAGTTCATTTTCTCCACAGTGGCTCGTACGGGACTGTGTTTTGGATTTGTGCTGAACGCAGGGTTGGTAATATAGTGATGCTTTTGTTATTGCTGAGCAGTGCTTACACAGAGCCAAGGCCTTTTCTGTTTTTCGTACTGCCACGCTGGAGAGGAAGTTGTGGGTGCATGGGAGGCTGAGAGGAGACACAACCAGGACACGTGACTCAAACTGACCAAAAGGATATTCCATATCATATGACATCATGGTCAGTATATAAAGTGGGGGAAAGAAAGAGAGGGATATCTGGAGTGATGACATTTATCTTCCCAAGTAACCATTACATGTGATGGGACCCTGCTCTGCTGGAGATGGCTGAACACTTGCCTGCCCATGGGAAGCAGTGAATTAATTCCTTGTTTTGATTTGCTTGTATGTGTGGGTTTTGCTTTCCCTATTAAACTGTCTTTACCTCAATCCATGAGTTTTACACTTCTCATTCCCTCCCCAGTCGCACTAGTGGGGAAATGAGCGAGTGGCTCCATGGGGCTTGGTGGCTGGCTGGGGTGGAACCACAACAGACATTTCTTCGCAGTTCTTTTAGTTTCTGCCAATCCAGTCTAGATTTTTTGGAGGTGAAATCATTCTAGCATTGGACTGAAATGAGCTTTTGGTATATTGTTGGATACTCCTAAACCAAGACTGACTTTTCTCTTGCTCTTTCCTCCTCTGACTTTGTAAAACAACCTAAATTTAATTTGACTTACTTGTGATGTCTTTATGAAGTATTTTGAGCTGATGTTACCACTAACTTTGTGTAAACAACTTGGCATGAGTATGAGGTCTAGTCTGTAACTATTTTCCATAGAAATTACACACTTCTGAAATGAAAGGAATCCATACTAGAAAGCTGGAACCTTATTTCTACCCCAGTTGTTTTGATCCAGCAAACCAGTCAGTAAATATAGGTGAGAGGTGACTGGTCCCTGTGAGTCAAGGCAGAGATGTCTTTCCTTCCATCACCTCTGAGCTTTTAATAATTATGAATCATCCTCCAGCTGGTTATCAGCATTTCTGTCAACTGGACTGGAGCAGTCATAGCTTCCAAGTGTGCAGTGATGAAAAAGCTCTGAAGATCAGAGTATTAGTTGGTACTACTTCTACAAGGTCTTACTCATACAGGTTATCCTACTAAAAAGAGGGATTATTGGAGTTCTAGCATTTCTGTGGCATTGTGGTCATGAGGGATCCAGAGCTGTCACAGCCTTCATTTCCTTTTGTTGTGCTTCTGCCCTTTGCACAGCCATGCTTGCCCTGAGCTGCTCAGACAAAAATATCGTTTGGACTGATTCTTCCCTCCCAATAGCTGAGTGCTGCAGCTGGATGGCTACAGATTATTGACTATACCCAGTGTTAACACAGGTATAGTTCATATACCGAGTGCCACGGCATGTAAAAGGCACCAGAACAGGGCTCCTTTTATTGTCAAGTTCAAGTGTTCAGAAATTGAAGCAGCCTTTTCCCTACTTCGGAAGGTGGATCATTATTTATATTTCTCTTCTGTTGTGCTGAGTTTTCAGTAGCTAGGAACATTTTATTCTCAATGGAAGACAGAATTCTTGTGTAATCACATAATTCCTGCACCTGAGGCTTTAAGAAAAAACACAAACCACTGCAAGAGTTGGCAGCAGTAGGGGAAGAGGAAGAGGAGATGGAGGAGGAAATAATCTCATTCTCTCACTGCAGGAGCGGAATCCAACTCTGCTGCTGATGCCTGGTGATAGAGGGTGCATCCGAGAGGGAAAGGAAATGGAAGAACCAGAGGAGAAAAAAGGTAGCCATTAGGAAGACATAAAGAGAGGGAAATACTTGGGATTAGCAGGGAAGGTCATTGGGCTGTGCAGCCTTCAGACATCTGGAGCTCCTGACCGCCGGGTTGCCTCACTCGTGAGTGTTTTTTGCACTCCAAAAGAGGAGGTGGGGAAGGGTGTCTTTCCTGCTCCAGTTTATCTGCGTCAGAGGGATAGCACCTGATTTCGTCTACATCCAGCTGTGAACCATGCTGAAAAAAAAGTGTGGAGGCAAAAAAAATACAAAATGTGGTAGAAGTGCCTCACAATTGGAAGTAAAGGGAACTCAGAGCTGAAGATGCATTTTGTGCTCTTTTGCCTTTCTATCTTTGGAGTAGAAAATGGGAATTGTTACTCTAGTAATCTACAAAATGTGGGTATGGAGCCATAGAAGGTTAGAAATCCAAATATTAAAACCGAGAGAAATGAGGCAGAAGGAAATTTTATGTTAGCTTTTTTACATTTTGCCTCTCCAGATGAAACAGGAACACTGTTTTGTGTGGCACTATAATAAATATATATATACATTGAGCTGTGGCATCAGTTTTCTGGTTCTGCATTAATGTCACCTGTGGTAGCAGAAACGCTGTATAAAGCGTTCATCCATCATTTTTTCCCATTTTGTATAAAGTAACCACACAGTTCAGTCTTGTACTCTCTCAAACAGTGTGCCACTTTTTTTTTTTTTTCCAGTAGATTTGAGAGGATGGAGTTTATGTTTCTGTTTTCAAGTGTTGCTTCCTCCATGAGCAGGAAATCCTCCCTCCCTCCATACCTTTTTAAAATAGTTGACAGTGCCCCCACTTAATTGCATATCAGATTGAAGTTCTTTTTCCTGTCCTACGTGACTGTCCTCTTCTCTTAAACAGTCCATCTGTTTTCTAACTCCCAGTAAGAATATTAAAAACATCCTCTACCTACCACAAAACAAAAACTCTTCTGGGAAGATGAATGTAGATGGGGCGGCAGTAACTGCTGTGCCAGTTAGATCATTCATATATCGCTGGGATATCTTCAGATATTACCATCAGGAGATATCTAAACATATAGATATAACACATAGTAACATCTCCAAACTAGTCAAATCCTTTTCCTAGTTTATATCCCTTCCAAATATGTGTTTTAAAAAATCTACCTTCCCAAAGAATATAGCTTTCTGGATTGTTCCTCTGTGTAAATTGCTACAACCTTTGTCCTCCCCTCTATCCCTTCCTCCTTTCTTTGCCTGTTAATGATTCACATTTATTGTGTCATGATCAAGCTCTGCCTAAATTTCTCTTCCTATCTCTCTACAGCTTTTTCTGGTTTGGATTTGGTTTTGGTTTTGGGCTGTGTATGTTTGTTTTGTTTATTTGTTTTTGTTTGGATTTGTGAAGTTTGTTTGTTTTTAATACAATCTGATGACTCCTCCTCCACTTGTATTCTGAAATAAGAGCTCAAACAAACAGGTAAGTCACCGATGAAGGATGTGATACTGAACACACCCAAAAAAACTAACAGTGTAAACCGCTCCATTTTTTAGTCCTCAATATAGTGTTTGTTGAAAACCTATGGAAGAGGTCTTCTGACTTCCTAATCAATGTGCCCTCTTTTACTGACTTCATCCATAACCTACTAGCATTGTTATCACGAAAGAAGAGGCACTGTAATGAGACTGCATATATTTGTCAGTTCACTTCCTCCTCATTTAAAATTATTTGCTAAAAAGAAGGTGCTAGCAGATGAAAAGAGTAAACAAACTCCATTCTTTCTCTTCTGCTACCTCAGTCCCATTTCTTCTAAAGTGATGACAGGTGTGTATCTATTCACTGCTTTTCTAAAATCTCTCTGCTATAAAACTAAACAAACCCAAATTTCCTTTGGAAAAAATATCCAAACTGTACTAACATACCTTTTAAAAAGAAAATAAATGTGCCCGGAGAGGAAGAAGTACTTTCCAGAACAAGTATATGTTTTGGTGGGTCTCAGTGAACTGCCTAACTACATATTTTAGTCTCTGGAAAGAATTGTGATTACTGGAATGAACTTTTAAAAAAGCAGCCCTGTGTGATTTGGTAAAATTGACACAGCAGAGCCATGCTGGCAGATCAGGGTTCATTCTCATGGAATAGTTTTATGACCTTTAACTGAGGCACCTCATCTCCAAATGGCTCTTTTCTACTTGCAGCTGGGCAGCGCTTCCTCGCAAGGCTGTTAAGAAAGAACTAAATGCTTTGGGGTGAGCCGAAGACGTTCCAGTGTGAATTGTAAGGGTCAGGTAAATCCTTCTGTTCATGTATTCACATACAAGATTCTTGAAGGCCTGAAATTGCTGGAAGAGTGAGGGTGCCAGCTATGAAGCACGATTAGTCTGCTCTGGTGAGTGTTATGAGCAGCTTATCAATGCCCAGGGGACCAGGGTGAGCTGTCAGGCTGTTGATAACTCAGTGGAGGAGGTTTCTGGATGGCCATTAAGCCCTGGGGTTTTTTCCCACCTGCTCAAAGCCGTAGTGACACAGGATGGGTCTCTGGTTTGTGGAAGCCATGACAGAAGCACGGATCCCAGATGCCCTATGAAGACACGTGTGGGTATCCGCCTGCCTGGGATCCTGAGGGGATGCCGATGGTGTCCCTGCCCCGCCTTCTATCAGGAACTACCCAAAGACCTGGCTGTTCCTGCAGCAGCCTCGGTGCCGGCTGGGACCCAAGAGCCCCGCGGGGACACACACCTGCCTTGCGGGGCTGTCGCGCCCATCGCTCCCATCGCTCCCATCGCTCCCCGGCGGCCGCGGCGGGTCCCGCCCCCGGTGCGGTGACGCTGTCGCTGGTCCCGCCTTTCCCTCCCGCTCTATAAAACCGCTGCCGGCGCCGTCTCCTTCTCCTCGCCCTGTCTCGCCGCTCGCCCGCCGCTCGCCGGCCGCGCTCCCGCCTCCGCCCGCCGCTGCCGCAGCCCCCGGCCCGCTCCGCTCCGGCTCTGTCTCTCTCCGCCTGTGCCCTCCGGTCCCAGCGCCGCGCTGCGCTTTCCCCGCCGGCCGCCCCCGCAGCCTATGGCCCTGGAAGGCGCCGCTGCCGCCGCCTGTATTTCTGCTGTAGGTTCCCACATCCCTCTTTAAAAATTCCGCCTAAAAAGAGAAGACGATTTACCAAATCTTTCGGGCCGTTATCTCACGTGAGTACCGGAGCGGGGGTCCCGGGGCTCTCGCCGCCCGCGGGGCAGGAGGGAGGGGGCGGCGGCGACGCCCACCCTGAGCTCCGGAGCGGGCCGGGTCGTCCCTGGACACCGGCGACTTGGGGGAGCGACGGGGGCTTTCCCCTGCCCGCGACCTGGGGCTTGGGGCAGGGCAGGGAGGGAAGGGGAGCAGTGACCGTGGCGCCCGGGGAGGGCGGAGGGGCGCCCGGCGGGCAGCACCGCCACCTTTGCGGTGCCTGGCGGGGAGCGCTGGGGATGGGGCCGGTTCCTCCAGCTGCCCTTTCTCCGCCCGGCGGCGTGCGGCGAGACCGGCTGCGACCGGCGGCAGCAAATGGAGAGCGGCAGGATGAGTCAGAGCCGGAGCTCCCCCCGTCCCCCGGAGCGCCGGGCGGTGCGGGGCCGCAGTGCGGGGGCCGAGCGGGCGGACAGCGGGACCCCCGCGCCCCGGAGGGTGTCGTTGGCGGCGGGCGGAGGGTCAGCGGCCGCCGCGCTAACATGGCGGACAGCGCTGCGTGCGAGCGGCGCCGGGGCAGCAGCGGGGGCCGGGCACCGGGGCGAGCGCTGCGGTGCCACCGCCGGCCTCCTTCTCCCGCAGACCCCGGGACGGGGGAGGGCGGCGGGGCCGCCGGCTCCGCGGGCAGCGGGGGCTCGGCGGCCGCCCTAACATGGCGGATTCCTGCGGAGGGGGGCTGCGCGGTGTCTTCCCCCTCACAGCCGGGGCAGTACCCGCGGCGGGAGACCCGCGCCCGCCGGGCGCTGCCGCCGCTCGCAGGGCGCCCTTGTCTGGGCCGGGGGTTGAGCGACGTCCTCGCCTGGACCCCTCAGGGAGGGGCTGCCCGGTCCCCGGTGCCCTGTGGCAGCTGCCGGGCTGGGGAGCGCAGGCTGTGGCGTGGGTGCCGGCGGGTCCCTTCCCCGCGGGTGGCCCGCACGCTGGAAGCTCCCCCGGGCCCGGGGAGAGCGGCCGGGTGTGTGACGGGCTTCGGCGCTGGGGAGGGTGACGAGGGCATAGGCTGGAAAGGTGCTGGTGGCATGGCCGCGGCGTCTCCTCGGCTGCTTCTCAGGGGCCATGTTGCGCTTCTGTGAGCGAGATTATCCATCCGGGCTCCCGCTGCCGTCCTCCGCTTTCCCCCTCACCTGAGCTGCGCCTGCACGAGGCCTCACCTGTCCCCTTGGGCGCTGGGGGACAAGGGGGCACGCCAAGGACCAGGGTGGCAGCCAAGGAGCTGTCAGGGCATTGCACAAGTGACGCTTTCCGGGACGGGCGCTGGGATGGCGGGACAAGCCGCCTTCACGCAGAGTGGCTGTGGGGTCCCCCGGCATGTGGAAGTGGAGCCCTTCCCTCCCGTTAGCAGTCTCCTGCGTTTGCCAGGGGTGTTTGCTGGTTATCTCAAGGGCTTTCACCCTCCCCTTGGTCAGTCTGTTGGTGTAGCAGTAGCAGGTTTGGTGCTGCCAGTCCTGGAGGTCTTAGTTGAGCCTCAACCTCCTTGGCTTGGCTGCCTCTGCCACCGCTTTCTGGTCCAGTTGGCCACTGCTGTACCAGTGGCTTTTGGAAAGTATGGAGAAGAAAGTCCAGTCATTGCTCAGCTGCTGGTTCTGTGTGTGTTTAGAGAGTGTGCACGAGATACTGGGGTATCGTGAGTGTGTGTGTGCTTGCTGCAGTGCTGTTCCGTGCTTGGTTAGAGCGCAGAGTTGTCCATAACTGGTTATAGTGGTGACAGATCAGCAGATGTGTATGTTCCTGGTGGTAGGGGAGCTGAAAGCACGCTGAGAGAGTGGGGGACTCATGCATGCGTAAGGGGGATGGTGCAAATGCAAGATCATGGGGCAGCTGGCGTGGCCGAGGAGAATGTTCTGTACTAAACAGCACTGCAGGTCTTTTCCAGTCATCAATCTGGGTTTATTCCAAGCATAAGAAGACATATATCTGTGCTGGGGGGAACCTGGTTGTGGTGAAGAGGAAAGAAAGTGAGCTTGAATTGTCTTTCAAGCCTTTCTGAAGTGCATCTCCTGCAGTGCAAAATCCGGCACAGCTGGCATGTGCCCGTAGGCAGGAGCACTGCGTTTCAGACCTCTGCAGCCATCTCTGGTGACTGAGCAGGATTTGATTGTGTAGTCCTAGTCGGTTATAGCCACCCTAAATGAAAACACCATGTGATGTCCAATAAAGCGACGTAGACCTGCCTACCCACTTAGATGTGTGGCTGTGTGTCTTGCATGGCAGTGGGTTGGAGGGGAGACAGACCTGTCCTACTTCTGCCTTCCCTGGCTGCTCAATTTTTATCTTGGACGATATTGCACTTGCCCACTATTCTTCCCTGGATAAATGTGGGAGGCAGTGGAGCTGGGTAAGAGGTGGGGGTTGTGAATAATGGTGATGGTAGGAGGGGTTTGTTCCAGTCTGGACTGGTCCAGTCTAGTTCTTTCCTTCCTGTCACCGTGTGAACAATGCTGCTGTGGCTGATGCTTGTGACAAGGCAGCCCCCTCCCCGTGTGCCTCGGGCTGTGGTGAGCTCCCTTCCCTGCCTGCTCTGCCTGCTGTGGGCTGAGACCCCCCTGCAGCCAGCCGGCCTGCTGCCCGCCATCCCTCCCGCTGGGCTTTCAGCTCCAGGGGAAGATTCTGAAACCACAGAAAAAGGGGGGAGTGGGGGAGCTCTTGGAGGGGAAAGGGTGTTGTTTGGTGGTGAACAGCAGTGGGGGTGTTTCTCCTTTTTACTGGAGGCAAGAGGCAGGCTTGCTGCCTTTCAGCACTGCAGCCTGCCCCGGGACCAGCAGCCTGTGCCTTTCGCTGCTCCCTGTGCTGGAAGGCTGCTGCAGGTGTGTCATTGCAGCAGTGCTGGGCTGTACACTCTGGAAATTATTCCATCTCTCCAATTAAGGGAGAGACAGAGTGCTCTGGAAGAGGACTAAGACTGTCCCTTCCTGAAAGCGAAGCTTAATTGTGCAATGCGCTAATTTGGGTATAATGGTAAATTTCAGTTCTAAATGATGTAGTTGCAGGAGCAAGAGTGTGGTTGATGAGAATTCCTCAGAGACCTGTTCTTCCTTCAGGACCCCTGGGGGGTTGCTTAGCCACAGTGTCCTGTTCCTGATCTGGAAAAGGCTTCCTGCAACTCAAAAATACCTGGTTTGGGTTTTATTGTGGACCAGAGTAACTTTTGCCTCCAAGTCTGTCACTTGGTGTGAATGTGCAAGGTCATCATAATTCTAGATTTTTAGGGTTTGGTTCATGGATATTTTAGCTCAGGCTGCTAAAGTGTCTCTTCAGAAACTGCTGCAGTGGACCATTTTTTTTCAAAGAAAATGAATTGATGCCTGGTTTGTAGGCTGGTCAGCATCAGATAAGGGGAGTGGGCCTGTGGGCTGGAAAAAGCCTGGCTCTAGCTGGCCTCCTGGATACTCAGGGCTTGCTGTGGGGATGCAGTTGTTCTGGCAAAAGTATACACTGTGGAAAACTGGAGGGTGTTGTGTTTTTGGTTTTTCTTCCCCTTAGGTGAGTTACTACTATTGTTGTTGCTTGAGGCGTACTCAAAATTGAGGAGCTTGCTAGTATACTAACCGATGACAGATGAATACATGCATGTAGGTGTCTCTTGAGTATTAAAAGGTAGAGCTGTCTTGCTAATTATTCCTACAACTCAAAGCTCACTACTTAGTAAAGAATGCCTTTATACTTACTTTAAGACCCTTAAGCAATGGATGCTTCATTGTTGCTGATGATGTGCAATTCTTTTAAATCTGGGTTTGTCCTTACGGGTTATGGACATCTAATACACTTCTGGTACTTAAAATGGTAGCCCTGCTCTGGCACAGTATAGCAAACTCCCTCTTTGTGCTGGTTAAATTAGACTGAAATGACTGTGATTGGAAAGGCTCAAATTGTACTATTTTTCTCTGAATGTTGGCAAACCTGCACAAAAGAGAGCAGTCAGACTACTTTGTATATGTTTGTGTAGATCCTTTAGGTAAGTAATTGTCATTTAAATGAAATACTGAAGTACAGTTAGAACTCAGCACAGCTCATAGTTGTCTGTTGCTACTGAAAATAGTCAGTTTTCATTCCAGCTCCACAGGAGCTTTCACTGCGCACTTTTCTCCTTGGGATGTATGAGAATATTTATTGGAATAATACTGCAGGTGATATTTGGCTAAAGCATGGCTTTTTAAGTTTTGCACTAAAGGTCATGTGCCCTCCATAGAAGCACCTGTGTTTAATGACTTGTTTGGCTTGGAAGGTAAACATAATTCACAATCATTGGAAAATTTATATAAATTCTTGTGTGTAATCAGAACAGTCCTGGAAATAGTGGAGCTATTTAGTTAATTTTAAAGCTGGCAACACTTTCCTTTTGTAAAACTGTTGTGAGTATACTCTGAGAACTACATGTAGTAACATTTAGTAATTCTTGCTTCAGTGGAATAAAAGGCATATACGTTAATTCTAGCCGGCAAAATTTCTTAATATCTCAATTAATTTTGAAGCATTGAGGTTTATTTTTAATGTTGTGTGCTACCAAGTGCTAATTTATGTGGTAAAGCTGAAAGGACTGCTCTGTGGAGTTGCTGTGAAACAATTACCCTCAAGTTGCATTAATTCTGTTTGTTATTCAGTACTTTATATAGAGTGTGCTAGTTTAGTTTTCCAATAGCAAGAATAAGTGGAAAAGTACACTTCAGCAGTTTGCTTAACTAATGTGGTTGAGAAGATGATCGTTTGGGTTAGGTGATTCCCAGAAGTGAGGTTTTTGTAGTCAGTCCATGTAGCATTTAAATAATGATATGAGCAAAGGTTTAGTTTTACAGTAGGTTGGTACATTCCAGGTTTCATGCCATATACCACAGAGAATTTGTAGAAACTTGGTTGTATGTTGGGTTTACACATGACCAGTTTGGTAGTGTATTTAATTCCATGAAAACTGTCTTTCCGTTTAGGAGGAATAACTTCTCAACAGGGTTAATAAATGTATTCTTTTTATGTTCATATTTGTGTGATTGCTGTACCTGAATTTAAATGAGCTAGCCTTGTGCTTTAAAATGCTGCTTTGGTGTTGTGTGGAATAGCCTTTAAGGGCCAGCTGAAATGTTTTCTCATTCCTGAAGGCAAGCATAAGTTTCTTTCTTTTAATGGTCTTGCTCATTTCTGGATTTGTCTGTGTGGTGTTCAGTTTCACTATATAAAGCACTATTTTTCACCCACAAATAGCTTTTTCACCCACATGCTGTGTTCATTCACAGCAGAGGGAGAAAGAACGTGGCAAGGGAATTCTGAAATAGAAATGAGGTGGGGAGGGGAAGTATACAGTGGTTACAGGGTTAAAAACACTTCTGGGAGGGTAGTCCAGTATTAAGATGTACTACCCGATAGCCAGATCTCTTTGCCATTAGTTTTGAAAATCTTCCTGGTCAGACTGTGAAAGATGAGTACAAACATGCAATTTCATGTGTTTTAGCAGGTCTTGGTATATCTGACTTGTTGTGGCTCAGAGTTTACATTCACTCTTGAAAACTGGATGCCTTATGTGATTAAAAACTTCCATGGTGAGGTGTTGCAAGCCTTCTTAAAAGCACCACTGATGAGGCATTTGTTACATGTTTTAAGATAAAGCTTTTATTCTGTTCTGGCTATGAAATTTATTTTTGTGTGCACTTTTTTTTTCCTACAGGGCAAAATCTCTGATCAAGTTTACAACTATCCAGAGGGCTTAGGAGAAGTGCTTTATAGAGAACAGTTCGACTTCAACGCTGAGCCACCTTGGGAACCTAGCTGATGATAGTAGGGTTCCATCTCCTAACTTGTCCATGTAAGTCTCTCTTTGTATTTGGGAAGGATAAACGCTCCCAAAAATACAGCTTGTATTGGCTTTTTGGTAAGCAAGATAACTGTGTGGATGTAGATTATCAAAATTACGTGAGGCTTTCATTTGGTGGGGAACTATACATTTTATTCATCTAACACTTTTCTTGATATAATTATCTGATAAAATTCTGAGAGACGTAACCATGTGTGAGTAAACTGGGTAAATAGTTACTTCTCTGAGTTAGGGGTGTTGGCTGCAGAAATCCTAAAATAAAGAGCTGTGAGTTCAGTCTCTCAGTGGTAATTCTAAGTGATGAATTGGATTGCATGACTGTTAACATCAAATTGTGACTTGTTGAAGACTGTGTGATTTCTTAGGGTAGTTTATACTGAAATAGTTAAAATTTGCTCTTGTAAACAGTAACTAGTGCTGATCATGAAGGGTGTGCTTTCCCAAGTGCTTATCTCTGTTATTTGCTAATTAGCATCCACTTCCACAAATAGTTCTAGTTGAGCTACAGTAGAATGTGTAATTTGGTGTTGGATGGAAATTGTGTACCAATTACAAATGCCTTTATATTTTGAAGTGGCAAATAGTTACCAAAGAAGAACCAGACCATGATAACTGGAAACAAATGAGTGCACCTAGCCGATCTTAAGCAGCACAGAAAACTTTGGAGTTATGTTCTGTTAAATTAAAATAGCTTTATGTAGTTTTTAACAATGGCCTTAAATGCATTTGTAATATCTATGTTGAGCTGACTTTACGGTATTTGTACAGTATTACTTTTTTCCTGTCTAGCTGAAGGCGTTTTCATTTGGCTTAGTACCCATAAATTATATAATGCTTTTTAATGTAGAACTTGAGGATGGTTAAGTACATCTTACTGGGCCAGGTACTTTTTTACAGACCACAAGGATTCCAAATGCCAGTTGTGTTAGTATGCCTCCTAATAAGGTACTTAATGTAGATAAACTTGCTCTTTGAAAAAACCACAATAGCAGAGACACAGGATGAGCTTGGTTTATCATGACTCTTGGCTTTATCTCCAGAGGGTATGTTCCTTTTGTTTTGTTTGGAACTTACTGAATTAACTGCATGTATCTGGTTGGTTTTAGTCAAATGCTCGATTCAAGTGGATTCAGTTAACACTGAAAATTTTCTGAGTATGACTGTTAATTTTTAGGTGTGGTTTTTATTAGCAAAATATTGAGAAAATTGTTTCTCTTGTTCAGCTTCTGAGTTTTGGCTCACTCTTGTACGTGGGTAGAACTCTTGCATGACATTTTGTACTTCAACAGGAATAAAGTAAAGTAGTTAAATAGGAAAGGCAGAAGAATTGTTAGGAGTGAATAAAGTTGAAAATCTTAATGTACTGTAAATACATTTTAATTTATAAAACTATTCTGGAGGGAATTTTGGCTGTGACAGAAGTTTTTACTCTTGTAAGAGAAGCTGTTCTGATACTTTCATTGAGGTATGCCTTCTCTAACTGGTAGTCATGTGTTGTGGCAAATAGTGCAAGGTATAGCTTGTCCTAGAACAGAAATGCCACCAGATTTGCTGTATTTGCAGCTGAATGTTCAGATGATGTGTGTTAATTTTGAGCTTGGATCTATTATGTGTTCAGTAACAATGTACTGTACACAAATATAAGTAGATCAATATTGAGTGTAGGGCTGATGTAGGCAGCAGTAGTGTTTGCCAGGGAATCTGTACCTGTTTTGGTGTGCTGAAGCACAGGTAATTGCCTCAAATACAGCTAAGATGCAAGTTAGCCATCTGATTGGTACTTTTGAGTCTTGCTTAAATTGCCAGGTGATTTAATGGGGAAAAGGTCAATTGAGCTTTTAAATATAACAATGTTATGTTCTGATGGAACTCAAATAAAAGTCTTCTGTCTGAAGGTGTACTTACATTGCCATTAATCTTCCTTTTTATAATTTTCTCTATCCCACTCTTGTCCCTGTATTACACTGGCTAAGGAAGAACTTGGGGTTTAGTTCTGTCTTGCTCTTCATGCACTGACTCCCTGAGCAGTCTAGCAGCTCTGGCCTGAAGTCTTGCTCCTTTAAAAATCTGTTTTATGTATTGCCACATCTGGTTTATCGGAAATGATGGGAATTAGCAACGGAAATCTGATCTGTTAGCAAGCTGTGTCTATGCCAAGTGAAAGCAGTAGGTATCTGGACTGGCTAACCTTTAAAGCTCTCCTGACTTTGTTCAAATGGAGCTGGGTGGCAACTGGTGAACAGGAGAGCTGGGAGTTTGGAGTGTTAGGGTGCAGTGGAGAGGCCAAATACTAATACTGACTAAGAAGTAAGAATAAAGGATAGGGAAGTGACTGTTGTGAAAGAGAAGTGGTGATCTGGTACACCACGGAAATGCATGTGTCCTTACAAGAGTACTCATTTTTTATAAGCTTTGTGAGCTTATTGGCTCTGAATAAATGTATTTGAACTTCAGGAACACAGACGGTTCCTGAAAGCATGGTTCCTATAAGAAGATACAGGATGGGGCATTATTTTTTGGTATCTACCCCCTTTGTTTGCTTAATTGTTCAAATTACATTGCTCATTTCACTGTGTGGAATGCTCCTGAGAGAATGGTAGGATGCAGCTAATGTAAGCTGCACAGGTACTCCATCACCCCAGTGGATTTCTACTGAGAGGCAACTTGAGTAATGCAAAAAGACACCTATTTCAGCATTTCCATCAGTTGGTCTCAGTGGCTGCATTCAGCTAACTGACTTATGGGGTGCAAGTTGGTGAAATGGCACCTTGGAATATTTTTTGAAAAAGATGCTCCCATTATAAATAGGCATTTCCTACACTGAAAACATGGAACTCATGTTTCTTCTTTTCTAGTTTACCTGTTCTGTACTTAATTGCCAGTGTCTGTGACAAAATGTTTCTTCTTTGATCTGTCACCCCTGAAGAACAGGTATTGTAATGAATGTGAGATTAACGTATTTTTACCTCTTTATGATTTTTACATCAGCATAACTGTTAATCTCGTAAATATTTATTTTGTTTAATAAGATATGGAGTTGAAAGGCATTACTGGGAGCCTGTTTGGTATGCAGAGTCTGTCATTTGCAGACGAAATTATTAATGGAAGAAACAAACCTAAAGGTGTTTAGGGTTTTGGGGGGTTTTTTTGGTGTGTTTTTTAGGCCAGAGAGTATGTAGTTCTGACAATGTAAAGAAAAAAAAGAAAATTGTATGTGTTATGGATGCTTGCATATGACAAGCATGTGTTTAGTCTCTTTTCAGAGTATTTTCATTTTGTTTTATTCCAGATGTCTGCATTAATTGCAGTGTTTAAATATGTACTTTTATCTTAAGAGTTCTTCATCTGGGAAGTCATTGTGTTAAACCATAAAGAGCCTGAGGATGTAACGCTTACTTCAAAGGAAGCAATTACATGCCTGTGTAGAAGTCTCATACCACTTGACAGCTTTTGTTTGCCTTAAAATATATGTCCTGGAGCACTGTGCAGACTAACATTTCAGGTGTGAAAATGGGTGGTGTTACCACACCAAGTCTGTCAAATAATGACTTGCAGCAAGTCAGCACTTCTAGCAAAGACTGAACTCTGTACTGTAATGATTTCTGACTCATCTTACAGACATAAAAAAAAAGTCCTAAACAGCCCTTTAGATTTTCTTCCGCAAATTTTGTCACTGATTCTCCTTCTTCAAGAGGGATGCCAGTCAGAACAGAATAAGAGACAGCACAGTCCCAGATTATGCTGTAAGGTGTTAGCCCCTTAAAAAGCATTTCTCAAATATCCACTCTTTTGTAGTGGTTCTGTAGCAGTGATCCTAGGAATCTCTTTTTTCTTTGTACAATGCTCTTCCTATCTTGTTCTCAACAAGACAGTGCAATTTCTTCCAGAAAGGAGAAATTGGACAGTAGTTGCTAGGCTAATGTTAGCTTTTTTACTGTGTTAATTTTGCTAAATGGAAAAGCTTCTATGTCTTGGATGTGCTTAGAAAAAGCAATTGCCATTTAGCAGCTTGGGAGAGGTTATACCAGGTTGTTAATGGTTAGTTGCAAGGTATTTCATTAAATTTCTACTAGCATATATTCCTTTTGGTCCCTGCCTCTTGATCCTAAGATGTGTTTGGATGAATGAACAGGAGACAAGTCTGGTTTAGGAAATAATCTTCATCCAAACTAACTTACTAGATCAGTGTTCTTTCTGTAGTTGTTGGATTTTGGTGAGTTAGTGGTAAAGAGCCTCTTCTCTCCATGTTTTACTTAAACCAGTTCTCCCCCCTCCTCCCCACAGTCTCCCCAAAAGTAAAAGGGCAGCATTTGGAGGAAAATATTCTTCTACATCATCTCTGAAAGCTACAGACACCACAGTCGTTAACTATGACAAAAAGCTTTCTTTTAGGAATACTACACAATTAGCTTAAATCTATTCCACTGTAACTCAGATGAACACCCAGAGGAAAAGCGTGTAGTTGCTTAGATTGAGCTGCTTGGTTTGAAATACGAGGTACAAGCAATTAGCCTGCTGGGTGGGTGGGTGGGTGTCTGGTCAGCTTGAAAACCTCCAGTGCTGTGATTGGTTCCAGTGGGTGTTCTGAGACCTTCCAGTAGGGTAGATTGAGGTGGAAGGGACTCTTGACTGTCTGTACACTTCAGAATGCAGGGAGTGGCTTATAGCATTAAAAAAAAAATTAGCTGAGTAGTACCCTTGTGGGTACAGTAATTCCTTAAAATACTTCAGTTTTGCTTGCAGACTTTTTGACAGGTTTATACAATGTATCAGGGAATTGAGAGCTTATTAATAAGAGATCAGAAACACAGAAATTGTCCAACTTGAATAAGCAAGGAAAAGCTCAGATGGGAGGCTTCTCCCAGCCCAGTGGCTCCTAACATGCAAACAGTTACAGGTACTTACAATATGTACTGGTCAGGTGTGAGTGGGGAGAGGAAAGAAGGGGAGTCACAGAAGCTAATACGGTACCGTTTCTGTGTCAAAATGCTGCCACAGAGTTTTCTTCAATTTTTTCTGAAGTCATAGGACATATTAGATGTCATGAAAGATCCTGTAGATTTAGATGCAGCACAAAACATATTTGAAAATTTTTCTTTAACACCGCTCTGTGCCATGAAAAGTTTAAAGAACTTGGGGTTTTTGAATGTTTAACAGATCCACTACTTTTGAATAATCTGCTGGAAATGGAAATCACTTCACTCTTGCATGTGTCCACCATGGGTGTGCTTATTCCCCTCCTTGGTGTTACTGTTTTTGCAAGAATACAGTAAAAGAGTTGTTATTGTTGATACTGTTCTTGTAGAAGGAAAGTTTAATGTGTTTATTATACAACCAACAAGTTCCTAAGGATGCATAAAGTACTTTAAAATGCTAAGCATTAGGCTGTTTAGGTCATAGTATTAAAAAAAGTGTTAAAATAATGAAACTCTGCTGTTAGGCTTTTTTCTTCTTTATATCTTCATGGTTTGAATATTACGGAGCTCTACCAAATTATCAGTAAAATGCTGATGCCAGCCTTTCTTTCCTGGGGGAAAAAAAGTGTCTGAACCTACTTCTGAAAATCATGAATATTTTATGAACATGACTGTGGTGCTCATGTTTGTTTTGCTGATTCTAAGTGAAACTTAGTTCACAAGCTTGTCTTTTGTTTTGTGGTCTATTTTTAAGGAGTTGTAGTTGTAACTCTCACAATGAGATGTGACTGGCTAAAGAATTTTTTGTTGTTATTATAGTGTCTGCCACCTAGTCATTGTTTTTGTAACTAATTAAATCCTTACATCAGTGTGATAATATCTTGCTCTTTTGTGACTGTTTTGGATCTCCAGGATTCACTTAAATAAGCTTATGACTCATTATACCTGTGAGACGAGTATTTTCTTACCCAGCATCCTTGTCTTTATCGTTCAGCTTCTGAGTAGAACTGGATTCTTGCTGCCACTAAGTTCAATTCACCTGGCAGTAAATTCCTCTCTTAAGAAACATAGGGGGCATGTTTGAGTTGTGCAGAAAGCATATAAAACCCTGCTGGCTTCTTTCCATTATTTGGTGTAATGAAAAGCAGGAGCAACTGCTGCTTAGTTATCTTAGTACTAGCTTGAGCAAAAGTAACTTTGTTCATATTGTTGACAACATTAACCAAACTTACTGTTACAAATAGTGGATTTTTTTTAACTGTCTGGAGGTGGTGGATGAAACATGAGACAGAATTAATACTGTGGCCTTGTGACCATTTGAAGCCAAAATTTTCTTCTTAACTAATGAAGCGCTTTTGACTTTCAGCTTTAATGTTTCTGGTTTCTATCAACACTTCTAATTAGAAAAATAATTCTGCTATTTTAAAGCCAAGTGCATGTGTCTTATCCTTATCCCTGGCAAGTGGAGGGTGAACAGAATAAAAAAATATTTGTTTTTCTGTAGGGAGGTGTGTGTTTTCCTGTTTGTAGGACATCAGATGTAGAAAGATTTAATTTTTAAATAGTGGCATAGTATGCTTTGTGCCTATTTTCTCACTGACTTTTTCTTTGTGCAGTTTGTTGCATAATTTAAGGACCCGGATATAAGGCTTGGAAGCCCATCCCTTGTGTTTCTTGGTTTATGACTGTCGGCTTTGTGGAATACGGCTGAGATGAAAGGATTTCTTGAGGATGCAAATTACTCCATTGGTCTGTTGGATGAAGGAGCAACTCTTGCAGATGTTATTGACAACTGTATTTATGAACATACTCATGTAAGTTGGCTTCCCAAATCTTCTGGTTTAGTTCCATAAGTCTTTAAAGTAGGTCAAGGCGTTTAGGACTGGTGAACTGACAGCAACAGAGGAACAGTCAGCTAAGCTTCACTCACCTTATTAGAGTAGTTTGCTCTTCTAATTCTGCTTCTTTCCTGTTTGGCTTGCTTTGGGCAGAATTCTGTTGGGGAACTTTGGGCAACAACTCCCTGAGTGTGGCTAGCAGGAAAGTAGTCTTGCTGATGTAATTAAATACAGGTTCCCATCTCTGTTTCAAAAGATTTCATTAGCAATGGATTTTCGACCAGGAACCTAAAATTGGGCAAGTGGATATACTGAGTTAGAACTCTTTTAGTTTTTGTTGTTCTTCTCCTGAAAATATGGCAAAGTTTAGACAAATATGTGTGCTGAGCCAGTTTAAAGCCATGTTTAAAAGTTCTGTGGGACAGTGGTTTATGGTTATATATGTCTTCCCGTTACTCTTCTCCCATTGGAAACTTGGGTATGAGCACGTTGTGAGGTGCTATCTTTCAAGTCAAACTAGTCTAAAAGCAACCAACTGGAAAGGAACTTGAATAATTTTGTGAATACAATAGTAATTCTATGGAATAAGGCTTCACTCATTTCTTAGGAGGCAGGAATGTGTAGCCTTTGTTTTGTAGATGAGGTTGTAGAAAGAGCAAGCTTTAAAAGCTTGCTCATTAAGCAAATACTGTATCCTTAGTATGCCATACCTAGAGCGGTTCACTTTTCCCTCAGTTTATCAGAACTCATGTTCAAATGCAAGTGCTCAACTATAGTAGAGCAAATAGCTAAATTCCATGGCCTTCTGAACTCAGGTGTAGGATTCCCAAATCCTGATTCCTAATATTCTTTTTCTGTCTAGCAAATAAATAGGTAAACTACTGGCAACATGTCATGTCTCCAACCACTGGCTGGCTCACAGAGGATAGCTGCCTCCTGCTGCTTTCATTTACTCCTTTAGCTCAAGGGGTAGAGGCCTGTGCCATGGATCTAAAGCTCCAGATCCCATTCCTGCTGGTGACCCGTACAGGGGGTCAGTATGCTTCCACCCGATGGAATTTCTATTTGTGTTTTTTTTAAACAGAAAAAGACTTTGTATACAATAAGCCACAACATACATAGTTTCATATCTGGGAAAGTCAAGTGCTAGAATTAACATTTGATGTACAGTCTTAATTCAGATCCACGATGTATTTTGTGATGGTCCTTAACTGATACGCAGTAGGCCATTCATTTACAGGAATTTTACTGAGTGCACATTATAAACAAATATAGAATAATCTGTTTGGATTTTGATCCACTATACCCCCATCATGACTCGATATTGAGAAAGATTGTGGTACAACAGATGCACAAGGGGGACTTAACAATTCCAGAAGAGTGTCTGTGCATTTTCTTAAAGATTATGTACTTGGTTCTGCAACCTTCAGCACAGTGAGTTTAGTTCTTAAAATCCTGTTGGAGCTAAATGCTTCACAAGATGTGGAGAACAGTCTCAAACTTGACTTCCTGAATTAAATACTACCAAACAAATTTTCAGTACAATGAGCTATTAGCTAGATGTTAAAATAATGTTAGTGCATTAGATTTTATGTCTTGTATAATAAGGTATAAATTATGTTGAGACTGTGAAAGGTTCATTGCAGTGGATTTTCTTCCTCTAAATAGTTGCAGACTTAAGAAAATAAAAAGTTGGAAGAGATTTATAATACTAATCTGTATTTTTAGATAAAACCAGCATTTGGCATTTAAGTAGAATCTTTTATTCAGGAATCTCAGAATATTGTCTAAATAGCATTCATAATATCTCCTGAAGTGGTAGGTATTCCCTCTGATTTTTATTTTTTTTAAATAGTTCAAATTGCTAGGTGAAAGTAAAAACAAAAGCAACATTCAAGGTCAAGTCTAGAAGTTAAGAGCAGGGTGAAAAGGTACACAGTCCTTTAAGACTTTGGGTTGGTTGTTTGGCAGCAAACTGACAATTTCAGACATTTTATTTTCCTATTATTCCTTTTTCAGACTGGAAAAAAGGCATTTTATGTTGGTGATCTTGGAAAGCTTGTAAGGAATAACATACAATGGCAGAACGTGATGGCACCAATAAAGCCGTTTTATCCTGTAAGATGCAATTCTGCTCCAGGTGTACTAGAAATTCTGGGGACCCTGGGCATTGGTTTTGCATGTTCCAGCAAAGTAAGTTTTTCTTACCTGTGTGCATCTTTTTGGTGTTAAGTGCCACGATTATAAGTAATTTGTGAATTCCTTTGTAACTGGCTGTTGAAAATCTATGCTTCTGCCCTAGAAAGTTTTTTCTTTGTTTGACTATTCATTGGGGTAGAAGAGGACGTCTAATAAAAATTCAGGAAAGATAGTGCGCTGGACTTTGTCAAACTCTGGTATTCTCCTGTTTTTTCAGTCTGAAATGGCATTGGTACAAGATCTGGGCATTTCCCCTGAAAACATCATATATACAAATCCGTGCAAGCAAGCTTCTCAGCTCAAGTATGCGGCGAAGGCTGGGATAAACATCATGACTTGTGACAATGATATTGAGCTGAAGAAAATTTCACGTAACCATCCGAATGCCAAGTAAGTGTCAATTCCGGCTTTGCTTTTAACATGGGGGAGACCTGATTTTGCCTGTATTCTGGGTTGTTTGATTTGCAAGCAAGTACACGGCTTCTTTAGTATGAATCATTTGCATCTGGTTTTCTGCTCTGTCTCCTTGAAGGTAGCTTGTTTGTAGCTTTCCCTACTGGGTCTCAACTTCCTCATATAATAGCAAGGCCCTTGGTTTGGGAGAAATCTTGGGAGAAACTGATTTCATAGGGCAAATTTGATGTAAAGGTTCCAGTGATTCAAGTTCAGAAGCCTGGCATTTTGTCATCTGCAAGTACTTCTTACTCCTGCTCTGTTGTGGCTTCACTGTTTTCAGGAAGTTCTCTTTGGATATTAGTGGCTTCAGCTGGAGTCAGGGCTGAGACTATCGGCAAATGACCATGTGCTCCGGATCCCATCTTGGGTCTGGGTACACTCTGCAAGTCTGTTAAATACACCTACAGGTATTTCTGCACTGTTAAAACAGTGAGAAATTCAACTCCAGTTCTATTTTCAGTCACTTCAGTATTGGCTCAGCTGTTTTCTGTAGAGAAGTGATCAAAGATGATATTCTAGTTGTTAAATACGAGAATTTTATTGCTGCCAATGTATCGTGGTCTCCTGGACTGATAGGCATTCCAGTCATCAAGCATCACATCCCTCACATATGAATAATTTGGCTGTGGGCCATACCTTTAAGTAATTTGGAGTCAGAGCCTAAGTGAATGTTGCAGTGCTTTCCAGTGATTAACAGGGTATTGCTTCCCACAAATATCATTGGAGTAACTGAATTCCTGACATGCTTTACAAAGCCCGTGGTTCTAAACAGTGATTATTAAACTGTTGTCTTCTCCCAAAACTGAGACCACAGCTGTAGAATTGGGAAGATTCTACTAAATTCAGAGTCTGAAGACTCTGCTGTAATCTCACCTAGTTCGTTTTTTGGAGGGGGTGGTTGGGGTGGGTTTTTTGGGGGGGAGAGTGTTTATCCTGGGGAGTTTCGGTTGTTGAAGACTACCTCAAGATTTAATATTGCTGTTAATGTTGCTGTTGCTAGTGATTACACTTAATCCTCATGGAAGCCTGTCAGTGCTTTGCATACTGGATAGGACTTCCTGTGCAAAGAATGTTATGATAAATATTTTTTCCTGTAAACTGCTGGCCTTGGCATACTTAGTGCATTTGAAAGCCTTGGCAATGTTGAAGCTGACTCTGTTAGTGCTTTACCAGTTATTGACTGGTGGTTTTAGTGTTTTGTTAGTTTTCATGTTGATTTATTTCCATGATTCTAACAGCTGATGTCTGTGGTAACGTCCACAGCAAGGGAAGTTAGGATACCTACTTTTCTTGAGCCAGAGAAACGGAAGTGGGGAGGCAGAATGGAGGAGTTCCATAAGCTACAGAGAAACAGCAAACTCTTGACTTCTTTTCAAGGAGCCCATAGTCCATTACTTGCAAAAATTTCTGTTTAACAAGGACAAGAAGCTCAATTTCTACGAAAGAAGTGCAACTTGCTGTCAAATTTCCTAGAGGTCTGATTTCTCACTGGACAGAAGTGGTTTTTTTCTCATTTTATGCGAATTATCTTATTCAGGTCATTTTAATGTTGATGCTGAAGTGACAAAGTTTCCTTCTTTCTCTTCCTTGACATAGTTCAAAAAGTCAAAGCCACTGCATAGCCTTGTTCTTCCTGTGTGTAGTTCTTAGAGCTGGATTATGCTTGCATAGATGAAGCCAATATGCTTTGGCTGAGGAACCTGTATTTAGAAAGATGTGATTCTCCTTCTCACTTTCTTAAAATCTGTATAACATTGCACTAAACTTGGTAAGGGGTGGGTCGCCTTTTAGAGCTGATGTTTCTGCCTTTCAAAGTCTTAGTCACTGGAATTGCAATTTTTTTTTTAAAGAAGAAGAGATGTCAGAAAGGAGTGCTTAGTATTGCATTTCTTTGTACTTTTAGGTTTTTCCAAGCAAAGTTTAGCTGCGAAGGTTCTTGCTGTCCTAAGAGCTTCAGGAGAGGCAAGGCTGAGAAAAGAAAATGCTTCCTTAAGAATAAAAAAATCCCAAACCCTAAACATATCACCCTCTAGCCCAGTTCTGACTGGCTGAAACCCAGGAAGAAGAATCCTACTGGATTTCTAGAAGTCAGAATTACATTTTTTCAATGGTTTGCACTAAAAAAAGTACCTTGATTCAGTTATAGTGCTGCCATAACCATTAATCAATGAAATTTAACATTGGATGGCTTTAAGAAGGGGTTTTGACTAATCTTAATGTGAGGTTACAAACTATAGTATTATAGACTTGGTGAGGGGTTTTTTTGACGTTTCAAGAAGTTAAGCTCGTAACAATTTTTTTATGCTACACACTTTTCCAAATGCTTTACAAAATATTGTTTGACTACAGTTTCTTGAACAGAATTGTCTGTGCTAGTGGAGAAGCAGGAAGTGAGAGGCTAGTCACAGTTTCCCGAGATGAAATGGTATAAATTAAAATTAAAAAGGATTGCTGGGCAACCAGTGTGAGAATTTAGAATTTTGTTGCTGTTTACAAAATGCAATTCAAACACCTCATAAGGCATTTGGAAAGGACTTGTAGAAGTCACGAGTAGCTGTTAGGCCAACGTGTTCTACAGGGGCTAGGCTGAGTTCTGTTTGTTACGTGTCTTAAAAAGAGCTATTTCATTTTGGCTGCAGAGCTTCTGCTGCTTGTTTGTGCTCCCCACCCTGGTTAACTGCTCTGTGCAGTCTGTCATGTGTGCATGTCTGTTGTGACAACTTCACTTTACCACATGACTAACCACATGATCTTCTGGGGGTGACTGCCTTAGTGGACAGCAGTTTGAATTGGTGAGTTTTGGGGGTACATCTCTAGAGGTTTTGATGTGGACATGCTTTTGTCACTCAAGAGTTAATTTAACACAGAAGACTGTCAACACTGGCACTGCAGTTTGCCAGACATACCCAGGATGAGGCTTTCACTGGCGGGAGGAAGATGTCTCACTGCATAAGAATGTAAGAGATGGTACTTGCTTCCTCTCTGCTCCACAGTGTCCTGGAAGAAGGGGCAGGGAATGGAGTGACATCCCTACCCCATCCCCAGTCCATGTGCTGAGCCAGAAGAGGAGGTGGAGGGATATGGCTGGGGTTTGCTTTCAGTGTGTCAGCCTGGTGTTCTCCAGATGCTGAGTTAAACTAAATCTGATACGTGGCTGACCTAAGGGTAATCTCCACATTTTCCCCTTGGCTAGGAAGGCAGTCAGAGGTGGGGGAAAAAATCATATCATAGTCTTACTGGTTTTATGAGGAACTATACTTTATTAGGAGGTAACATTCTCTTTTATTACAGCACTCAACAGACTCTTGCTGCTACAAGAGTCTTAGTTGCTGCATTTCGAAATCCCTTGTCCTTGTTGGCTCCATGTTTTAGCCCCTAATTGCTAGTTTTTTCTCTATACAGGATTGTTTTTATTAGGTTTCCTTGACTCATCCATCGATGGAGCTGGAGTACTGACAACATAATCAACACACTTCTGACAGTCTTCAGGCTTCACATGTGCTGATGATGTAAACCAACTGCCCCAATCATCTTCCCCTTCTCTTAGGCTCTTACTGCACATTGCCACAGAAGACATTACTGCTGATGAGGAGATGAATATGAAGTTTGGCACCACCCTGAAGAACTGTAGGCACCTCATGGAATGTGCTAAGGAGCTGGGAGTCCAAATAGTTGGTGTCAAGTGAGTAACTTCTTTGTTCTCTGCTGGCTGAGCAGATGTTTGTACGATGTACTCGAGATGTAGAATAGAAAATATTTTTTTCCCTCTTTGACACTGTGTTCCAGGGTTAAAAATAAAAGGCAACAAAACCCCCAAACAACAACAAACTAACTTTGAATCACGAGTTTTTGCTTGCAAGCAAAGTGCTAATATAAAAACAAAAACTAGTATTAAACAAAGTAACTGTTACAGACAAAGCAGTTTTAAATGGTGCATCGGAAATCCTCTGTCAGCATGAAAACTAAGTTTAGGTGCCTCTCCTATTCTCTGTCTGTGCTCTTGAATTTCTGTGGTAACTTGATTTGTATTTTTCCAGCAATAAACAGCTTATCAAATAAGAGCTAGTATAGCATGGAATAGGTTGGACAGAATTTGAACAAGATCAGCATGGAGTTGGACATTGTAAGAGTTAGGGTCCTCTGACACTCTGATCATGCCAAGACAAAATACCTAAGTTTTTTATTTGCTCGTGGCAGGAATGCATCCTAGTGTTCTGAGATCTTTTGAATGATTTGTGGTATTTTAATCGAAATTTTGACAGATATTTTACTATATGGAAGAAAAATACATGCATTGTTCTGTCTGCCCTCAGCTACTAATGTGTCACATACTCATGAATGTTTTAGGAAAGCAACCAAACAAATAGGGTGGGTCCTTGAGACAGTAAAAAAAATTAAACCAGATCTCGATGACTTAAACCACAATTGTTTTGATGTATATCTGTTTGAAATTGATGTTAAATTAAAGCATAAACATACTATAATCATTACAAATTATAAATGTAAACTAAAATATTTGAGGATAGTGCTGAGAAAATGTGCTGCCTCTTATAATGCCTTAACCAACTTTAACAAAAATCATATGGCTCTTGTGTGTTACTTTTATTTAAATGAAATGTGAAAGTTACACGTGGATTTATGCAAATAAGTTTGAAAAGGGACCTTTTGCCTCTAAATGGCATTCCTTAGAGGAGTAGGCTTGGAGTAGAGAGCGTTGTGGTACAGGTGGGTTAGTTTGTGTCTGTCAAGAACCAGTTAGCCATGCTCCTCTTGAGGAAGCCCATGGGGTGTGTTGGCACTAGTTTTAACACCTTAGTGAGTAACTACTTACGGCAGTACAACAGAGGGGACTCAGGAGCTTGTGGGAGGCATCAGGAGTTCTCTGCAGCATTGGCACCTGCTGTGAAGAGCAAGTTTTAGCCACTTTGATAGGGAAGACTGAAAAGTTCGGTAAATGTTATTTCCTAAAGATGAGAATATTGTGGGACATTCTTATACATTGAGTGAGACAGCTCTCAAGTACAAATCCAGTGGAATAGAAGACAATAGTTCCTGAACTTATTCTTTCCACAGTTGCTCTATTATCATGCAAGCTTGTTTTGAGCCACTTGGGAATCAGTTGCTTCCATTGCTGTTTTACATGGTGAAACAATTTGTTCTGAAAGCCGCATGGTTCAGTGTATTAATTGTGGTTTTATTTCTTTCAGATTTCATGTTTCAGGCTCTTGCAAGGATCTGCAAACGTACATTCATGCTATATCTGATGCCCGGTGTGTGTTTGACATGGCTGTAAGTACATCTATACACGCACCCAATTGCTACAGTAGAAGATCCCTTCTAATCATATTAGAAAGCCAACTACATTGATTTCCAAAATAAATCTGTAGTAGGAGGTGGAACTTGTAGTAAGGGACCAAATACTCCATTGTGAGATGTGGTAAAGGTAAAACAAATTTTATGCACTAATGGTGGACAAAGGTTAAGGAATACTTCCCATGGGCAGGCAGTAGCTTTGTGTGCCATTTTCAAATAAAAAAAATTAGTTTCGCAGTTTTAGTAAAGGCTTTTTGACATTCAAATCTGTCTTGCAAGTATGTAGCTGACATTTTTGCTAGGCTAAAATACTGAACAATTGTATGCTGGCATTTATTGTGGTGTGAGAAGCTTGTAAACTAGACAGAGAAGACAATCTTTTTACTCCTATTACTGCAGTCAGTGCATTAGCTGTGACTGGTAATGCACGGATGGGGACAATAAAATTGAGGATCTTGCTGATCTTTATGCAAATTCAGTGTAGTAGTCTTGTCACATATTTTGCGAATTCTAAAACTGTCTTTTGTCAGAATGCACCACCCTGTTCCGCAAATACTGTCTGAATATAACAAAAGCCACAAGATGGGAGTAGATGTTGCTGTGGGACTTGCAGAGAATTGTGTAACCAGCCACCCTTGACATCCCAATGCTGTTGCTATGAGGTTTAATGGAGCTGTACTATGCCCTTACTCCCTCACTAGACATACTCTGCTAAATATGTCCTAAAGTATAAATACATAGAAAACAACCACGGTAAGGAGCAACAAATACTTTTGCAGTTAGTTGTTCATGTACTTACATTCTGCTTATGCATTTTAGGAAGAATTTGGCTTTAAGATGGACATGTTGGATATTGGTGGGGGCTTCACAGGCTCAGAACTTCAGCTGGAAGAGGTACGCAATGTTTTGGAATTTGAAACTCTTAATTTTGAAGAAGTGTTTACCTTCAAACTTCAACTAACATTGATAGCTGAAACCTAGTCTAAATTCCCTGTTGGACTGTAATTCATAAGATCCAAATAGTTGGGTTTGTATTCTTTATCATGGTTGGTGTCATCAGTCCTTGGAGGTGATTTCTTCTAATCCTTTTCATATTGGGTTAATGCTGATTTAGGCATGTTACAGATTAAGTTAGTATCCAAAGCAACCTTAGCAGCAGTAATTCAAGTTTTCTGGCAGCTGACTGTGGCTGTCCAACTGGTGACTGTTGCATGGTTTGGACCGGGGTAGCTTAGCTTGCTTTGGATCATAAACCCTGTTTCTAGTGGATGAAAACTTCTGGTATTTTGCTTTAGAACTGAAGGCTAAAGGTCTTGGGTTTGTCTTTGCTTTGGCTAGCCTCTGATTTGGCCTAAATGCCATCTGTAGTATGCAGTGGCACATAAAACAGGATAATCTATTTCCACTGTTCTGTTGTCTTAGAGACAAACTCCTTGAAGGCAGGACAGTGAAAGTGATGCAGTGAGAAGTTACTAACAGCAAACAGGGCTTTTCTTTGTTCCCACAGTTCTGTTGCTTGTCTAAAATACCTGCTGTTTTCCAATATCTGGCTTAAGATATGAGCATCAGTATTAGATAATGAATTCTGTTTCTAATGTGACACTATTTGGAACTGATCACAAAAAGACTCTTTCCTTGTTCTGGATTCATATGTGATTTTACGTTATCTCTTGTGCTGGATAGATGTTGAAATTACTGCTGCAGTTTTGAGTGTACCACAGCTTGACCTTTGGTGGGGAGGAGGGACTGTAGTACTCGGATTTCTAATCTTCAGTGTTTAGCAGAATGACCAGTTTTCTTAAATCTTTTTTTGTAAATTGTGGACATCCAGTAAAGGCACTTCTCAGGAAATAGAGGACCAGAGTAAGTACTGAGTGTGCTGACTGGAACTGTTGATGACTGAAAGTGGTTGTGTGTGATATATCCATAAGCTGAGTTTGTTGATCTTACCTCTGACTTCGATTTCCTAGGTTAATCATGTCATCAGGCCATTGCTGGATGTCTACTTTCCTAAGGAATCTGGTGTTAATGTGATTGCAGAGCCTGGATGTTACTATGTTTCATCTGCATTTACCCTGGCAGTGAACATCATTGCAAAAAAGACTGTTGAGTATGATAAACTTCTTCCTTCTGGAGGTAAGGGTTGGATTTATATTTCCTGTTATGAATTGGTACATGGAACTGCCCACTATTAGTTGGGATAGACTAGTTTGTCTCAGCATATATTTAATGCATTCCCTTATTCTTCCGCCTTTCAGGTTCTGACCGTATGTTATCTGTGTATCTCACTGTTCCTTTTATGTGGTGGTACTTGTATTCTGACTGGGTTTGGCTTCTCAGTGGTTAAACCTCTGTTGGGTGCCTCACAGCTGGTGTTTTAGAAGGTTGTGGTTTAGAAGAACATAAAACCCCTGTCATGGAGCAAGCTGCTTCTCTGGACTTGTATTCTTAGCAGTGATTATTACTGAAAGTATTAATTTTATTAAGCCTCACATTTAAAGTTATAACTGAATTTATAATCTGGTCTCATACAGATTATTATACTTGTAATTCTCCCGTTCTAGTGTATATGGAACCCCTTGTCAGGAGAAAGCAGCTGACTTAAGTTAGATTGCAAAAGGACTACTTATGACAAAACATGCATGCAAGACAACTTCTTTTTTTACTTCCAGTGGAGCAAACCAGGCATGATGATGAACCAGTATTTACATATTACATAAATGATGGTGTTTATGGTTCTTTTGCAAGTAAATTGTCTGAGAAACTGAATACTATCCCAGAGGTTCACAAGGTGAGTCTTTCCATCTTCTTCAGAGAGAATTCTTATCCTTTTCTAATTAATATATATGTAATACTTTGTACATATACAATTACATCATTACATTACTTGTTAAATTATCCTTCTGTATATTTGAAAATTTTCTTATTTAATAAACTGAAGCCTGAATTACCTTGATCACTTCCATACAGAAATACAAGGACGATGAGCCTCTCTTTGCAAGCAGCCTTTGGGGTCCATCCTGTGATGAGCTTGATCAAATTGTGGAAAACTGTCTTCTTCCTGAGTTGAGCGTTGGAGATTGGCTGATCTTTGACAATATGGGTTCTGGTACCTTAGGTGAACAGTCTACCTTTAACGACTATCAGAGGCCACTGATTTACTACATGATGTCTTTCAGTGACTGGTAAGAAAACTGTTTTGGTAGTCTCAGGGTTGCTTTTGTTTCCTTCAGGAGTCTATACTTATAGCCAAATATAAATTATATCCAATGGCAAATATAGAAAAATGTAAGAATGTGCCTTTTTAGTTTGTAGACTTTTTTTGTCTCTATTTTCTGACTTTCCTAAGACCAAACTGAGAGCTGTGATAAAACCTACTTTGGTTTAAGGATGAAAAAGGAAAGCAAAATACCTAATCTCACCTGTGAGTTCAGTGGTAGCTGTAAAGCCTTTCCTGTTCGACATCAACCTTTGAGCTTTCCTAGCAGCAGTAACTGCAGCTTGTGTATGATATTGATTGGCACGGCCGCTGCAGGCAGGAAGGGCAGTAATGCCGTTGTGGTGATGGTGAGTTTGGTAACCTGTTCCTGTGCTGTGCCCAGGGAGGGTGGGGGTGTTGCTGTGCCTGCCAAGCACTGCCACAGCTGGTCTCCCTCCTGCCAAGGCTGGGGCCAAGCCGTGCAGGGGCACTTGGCTTCAAGTGCTGTATTGAGGCTGGTTTCTGATGTGAAGTTGCACCTGAAAACATTACTACAACTCTCAACCTTTTCTGCTGCAGGGATGAGATGCAAGATGCTGGAATTGCTTCAGACACATTGATGAAGAACTTCTTCTTTGTGCCTTCTTGCATTCAGCTGGGCCCGGAAGACCGCTTTTCCACTGCAGCTTAAACAGGCATTAACGCTTCATTTAGACCTGCAGTTGCAAGTCTGTAGTTTGTCTGGTCAACATTCCAGTGTGGAAGAAATGGAACAATCTTGAATTCAATTCATTCTCTTCAAAACTTGAAAAAATAGTGATAGCTAATGGGGACCAGGCAAAACAAGCTACAGCTACAATTCAGTGGGGGGTGGGTTAGGGTTAGATAATGGCATCCAAATTTAAAATCAAGTTCATTCAACCCCTGAGCGTTAAATATGCAACAAAATGGATGACTTAGTGGAGATGGAAACCCATCACTTGGGTTCTTCAACAGTTTACATACAAGTACACAGTTTTTATACTAAGGATTCCTGTTAGAAAAGTCTTGTAAAGTTATTGTCTTTCGCCCAGATATATCAAATGTCAGTGGGAGACCAGTGTGACTTCATTAGATGTTTTAGTGTATTTAGAATGTGTAAATTTGTGCTTTGAACTGTAGTTTAATAAATGTAAAATTGCATCATAGTATTTGTTGTATTTGACCCTCGATGTATCCCTTGTATGATTGCAATAAAACTTTGTGTAGATTTTACTGTTTTTCAGGCTAACTTTGGGAGGGACTAGGCAGGTAGCTATAAAATAGATGTATAAGTGATTGCTTTGAGAAGCCTTCTTTTCTCTAAGTTCAGCTTTGTGTTAAACAGTAAAAATTTTGAGATTGATAAATCTGTATGAGGTGAAAGTCGTGTAAGTTGCTGGAAGGCTAAAATGCAATTTGTGGTGTTTTTAGAGCATGACCTTAGATTCAGTTCTTAACACCAAACAGCAAACCTGCACTAGGCATGGGTATGCACAGAAGAGGTTTAGTCTCTTAGCTCATGTGCATGCAGTGCCCTGGGTCAGCATGGGCTAGTCCAACTCTGCACGTTGTCACAGAACCTTTGGCTCCTTTTTTTAATAGTGTTTATTTGAAAAATCTTAACTCTCAACTTCAGCTAGTTCTGTATAGTGCTGACTCCTAAGGGAATGGCTGCACAAGTCTTCAGAAACCTCAATGCTTTCTTGCACTGGATTTCATTTAGATATATCCACAAAGTAAAGATGGAGCAGACTGCTGCAAGTACATGTGCCAGCTGCATTGAGTAATGAACTGGTCATAATTTCTGTATTGTGTTACTGGAGCCTCTTGATTTCTTCAACATCCTTACTTTCCTATTTTAACTTTCCCTTCTTGAAAGCTGGGGGAAAGAGGAGAAGGGTTGTCAGAAATGATGCACTGAGATCTGGATCCTGCAGTCAGGCATTTTAAAACCCTTTTGTTGGAGGAAAAATTTCTGCCCTTGGATTACAAGTGTATTTTACACAAGTGTCAGCTGGTAAGAAATTTTAACTTCTGTTAAAAAGATTCTTATAAAACTTGATGAACTCATTACTTGAAAGGAAAGAAAATTCTCAATTTGGACTTCTGAGAACAGTTTTACAGGCCACCTAAGATGTACAAAATAGCTTATGTTTTTGAAGATGCGGTCTAAGAAATATTTATTACTGTAATTAAATGTGGAAGTAGGAAAGGGAGTAAAAAACTATAGTGGGAAACCTGTGTTTAGGGTTGGTTTTCTGTTTGTTTTTAACCTGAGGTTACTAACTTGTCCCTCTGTCAAGAAGTGGTATGGACTGCAGTTTACTTGTTGAGGTTTTTCTCTAGACAAGACAGACTGCTGCATGGTTTTCAACTAAATACAACTTACAGTTGCTTAAGAGGAGAACTCTGCTGGATTCAGTCATGCAGTCGTAAGGAGAGTTATTTTATGTTAACTTACAGATCAGTTGAAAAATTTCTCTCTAAATGATGTGGTGGTCAGAGCAGAAATACTCGCTGTACTTGAAGACAGTCTGCCATTAAAGCCAACCTGGAGTCTGAACACAGTATGTATTTCAGTTTGATTTGCTAAGTGCTACTGTTCATATTGTAACTGCAGTTCAGAATTTATACAAAACATGAAAGCTGGGTGATTTCTATGGCGTACTTGGAAGTAACATAGCTCTGTTGTGCTCGCTGGACAGCCGCAGCCCCTCCTGTTTGCCGTTGCTAGTTGTGCATGGTGAACAGGCCCCAGCTGCTTTGCCCTAAAAGCTTCCCTGAGACAGCCCTTCAGCCTGTGTTCTGTTTCCCAAGGGTGATCCAGGGTCGTGGCCTCAGACGGGTGGTACTGCTGGTGCCAGTTACTTCCTCAGGAATGGGAAAATGGTTCCAGCTTTTTGTTGTGCCTGAGCAGCTGCACAGCTGGCTTGCATTTGGATCAGAATAAAAGTGGGTGCCCTAGATCCACTGCTGGATGTGTTGCCGCTTCCTATATACTCTTCCTTCTGCCTCTTTTTTGTTGTTTTTTTAGGTGGGGTGGAGATGTCTGTTAGGCTTCAAACCTGAAACATACTGCTTTTTTTTTTTTTCTTAAAAAAGCCTCAGAACTTACCTTGTGAGTTAAAAACCACAACCTTTTAATCCTTGATAGCTGGGTGACTGCCCAGGCCCTGGGACTGTACCTTCAGTCTTCTGTCAGGAGGGGGGATGCTCTTGGGGCTTTGCCAAAGCTTTGGACAGCAGCTGGAAAGCAAATGCAGCCTCAAGGAGCAGTCTGGATGCCAAGCAAGGCTGGCAGGGGCTGCCCAAAGGAGGGGGGCTGTGGTGCTCTACCCACCACGGGTGCTGGCCACAAGGAGCCAGGAGCAGAAACAGGGTGTGTGCCAGAGATTGTTTCTGTGACTGCCATGTGTGCTGCAGAAAGGTATTAGACATCACACATTTAATTTTAACTTGTGCTGGAAGCACTGTACTGACTGCAGGCCTCTAGCTTTTCTGAGTTCTTATTTCCTCTCTCTATCAAACTTTCAAGGTAGTAGTGGCACATAATTCACTATAACAGTTTACTACTATTTATGGCGTATCACACCACATGAGTGCTACGTGCATCAAGTACTTGCCCTGAGGTTTAGGGAAAAGCATGATCCATTACTGCCAGCAATTCCTGCCTCAAGGATGTGCTGCTGAGGGGAGTGGAGGGGTCTGTGGCACTGGGGCTGCCCAGGAAAAGCAGGTGAAGGTCTCTAATCCAGGGCTATTCCCCAAGAGTTTTCTGCTCCACAGAGGGGGACCTGCCCTATTACAGGCCCTATTTATGCTTGGAGTAACAAGCTCTCTCTCACTTTACATTTTCATCTTTTTGCAGCTGCACAGTCTTTGAGCTGAATTAGGGGCATTAATAGGATTACCCTGTTGGCTTTGTAGGGCAAAGTCAGCCTGAACTGGGATGTGGCAGCAGGAGCTGGTCCCCCCTCCCTTCAGTCTGATCTGCTGCTTCCTCTAACTTCAGCTGAATATAATACTGTCTTTTAATGTTCTCTGATTGAAGTGCTGCAGTGGGCAGTAGTGCAGGCCACACTGTAGTATCATGTAATAACACATGTCCTACTGTACAATGTCAACTAGGGCATCTACTTGGTATCAGTCAAAAATGGGAGGGAAAGCTGTCAGGCTCAAGAATTTGATTTACTGAGTTAGCTGCATGATTTTAGATCCCGATTGTAGCATTTTGCTCAACTGCACAGCCTCTGAGCATGCCCCTTCTTCATCCCAATAAGAAAACTACTCAGCTATTTGTGTCACAAGTTTATTACACCTCTCAAATGGAAATCCCAGCTGTGAAGGTGGGAGCTGTGCAGTACAGATCACTCGTCCCTCGCTCGCTGCAGCCAGTTCGGGTAATGCAGAGGCGGCAGAGGGTTGTGCCGGGCACCAGCGTTTTGTGTGAGCAGAAATGATGGGCTCCAGCACTGTGTCTGACACCGTCCTCCCAGTAATTCCTATTCCTGTTGTTCCAATGGGGAATAGTGAGTGAGCCCCACCGCGGGTATTGCTGCTTGCGAGCACCGAAGCCAGCTCGGCCCCGCTTCCCCGGGCGGGCGCTGGAGCTCTGGCAGCGCCGGGCGGTCCCGCGGCCAGCAGGGAGCTCCAGCGCCCGCCCGGGGCCGCTGCGGCGGGGCCGGAGGGGAAGCCCTGCCCCGCTCTCCGCTCCCCATCCCGGCGCTGTGTCCCGGCCGCTCCCGTGTCCCGGCGCGCCGAGGGGCGCGGGCAGTCACGGCCCCAAGGGACACGGCCCGAGCCGCCACGTCACCGCCTAACGCGCTGCCCAGATGTCCCGAAATGCAGGCGGGGGAAGCCGTCCGGGTGCGTTCGGCTGCCCAGACACGCTGTCGGGATCCTTTCCCGCAGGCTTTTCCAGTCCCGCCCGGTCTGACCTAATGGCTGAACCTGCCCAGAGCCAGTGGCTGGACCGGAGGCCTCCCGGGGCCCCTTTCCCACAGAATTATCCTGTGACACCGGATCACAAACCCTTCTTCCAGTCTGAGCTGTGCCACCACCCTGGCTGAGTGCTGCGGGTGCTCTGTTAGCAGGTGACATGAGCAGGACTGGCTGGAAAAGCCATTCCTCTTTGAGCTGTCTTGGGATCCTAAACCTTACTGTTCCACGTGGGGATGGGGACTGACCTACCCATGCCAGTACCAGCTGGAGGGCAGACATGGGAGACAGACTCTGGGACATAGGGCCAGGGGACTCGATCTCCCCACACACACATGAACATTCCCGTTAAAAGTTTCAATTTCAACCAATTACTAGTATTTGCCAACAACAAACGCCTCGAAAGCAAGTTCCCAGCCAGCTCTCAGTCCCAAAGTGCACGTCCCTGGGACGCCGGCACTGACGGGAAGGCTGAGGAGCCACCTCCCTCCCTCTCCAGCTGTGCCTGACCCCGCGGCCCCACGCCCCAGTGCCCGGCCCGAGCTGAGCCGCCCTGGCACGGGCTCAAGGCCGGCGCTCAAGGCCTGTGCCGTCAGCAGGGCTGGTGACACGCTTCGTGATGTTCCCGCAGGACCGGGATTGGCCCCGCCAGCCACCGCACCCAACATTCCTGCCGCTACACCCCCTCCGCGGGCTGCACCGAGAGGAGCGACTGCAGCCGGGGGACGGGGGACCAGACGGACAGACCGCCCTCAGCACCCGCACAGCTGGGGACTGGAAAGTGTAACAGCGGCGGCAGCTGGCACGCTGCTTGCAGGGTGGGCACCCCCTGCGCTCCCCTGAGTTCGGGTTCCCTTTCTCCCCGTGGAGCCGCTGCCAGCCCCAGCCCTGCCCGCGTGGCAGGCACGGAGCCGGCCGTTCCTCCCTGCCGCACAGACAGCCGCGCCTCACCTCCCTTAACCCCGCAGCCGAAATCAGTGCAGCTGAAATTTTCCACTTGAGACGCACGCAAGACCAGAATAGATTTCCAGGGTATTCTCTTTTCCCCCCGCTAGCTAGAGGAAGATCAGCTTTGCAATGTTTGCTTTTAAAACACCCTCCAGATGGCTTTAGGGAGTCCCCACTGCATAGACAGCCCCACGGGGAGAGCCCCTCAGGCTCCAGGGTGTCAGGCCGCTGCTGCCCTGGCAGTCTCAGCTCTTCATCCCTTGGGACCATCGAGCCAAGTTCTATGGAGACACAATGAATTTTTCCACAGTGCTGCCGCAGTGGCTCTGGGGGCCATGTGGGATCCTGCAAGGGGGACGGACAAGTCAGGGGTCCCTGGGCTGCCACAAGCAGGAGAAAGACAGGAACATAAGAGGGATTCCCAGCTTCAGCTCAGCCCCCAAAGCAGCATTTTGTTTGGTAGCTTGTGGAAAAAAAACAATCTGCAGAGCAAAGCTGGTTTAGCTTAGCGCATTTAGCACGCTGTGCTTCTGCTTCTGCCAAATCCATTTTGCAATCTCCCTGGAGCAGGGGCTCTCCCACTGCTGGTGCTGCCAAAGGGCTGGAGCCTCTTTCCAGTGGTGGCAGGAAGCCCACAGCCCCAGCCCCACTGTGCCCATGGCACACACCCACCTCCATGGGCTGCTGCTGCTCTGCCTGCATGGTTGGGGTGCAGCTGCTGTCCACTGTGCCTAAGGCCTTGAAGGATGACACCTGCTCAGGCATTCCTGTGGAGTTCAGCCATTTCAAACCTCGAACAAGGCTGTTAGCAAGTCGAGTCACCTCCAGCCCAGAATCGAAAGGGCAGACACATAAAGCCCTGCAGCCCACTGCTTACACAAAGGTCTGGCTCCAGACCTCAGTGCTCAGGACTCGACCTGCTGGTGCCAATACGGGGGGCAGGTACATAGAGCTGTGACTCTGGGCACCAGCCCTGCACAGCCATACAAAGCTGTCCCTGGCCCTAACAGTCATTGGCAACCACGTTGGATGCAGCTTAATCAGGAACAAAGTCCTGCCCCCTGTGCCTGGAGGATGCCAGAGCCAGGGCAGTTTCAGAAGAGGTACCTCCATCTCACGTGCCAAGGGCCCCAGCGTGCACTCACTGAGGGCTAAAGCCCCCAGGAATTCAGACAGCCACATGCCAGGGCCCGGCACCGCAGCCACAGCCAAGCAGCCCGGCCGCCCAGGCACCCGTGTCCTCCACACCCCCAGCCAGAGCCATGCACCTGCCAGGGCACTCAGCACGTCACAGGGACAGCACGGAGAGGAGAGAGGGGATGTGGTGCCAGCGGAGTACCCTGTCACACCACAGCCTCCCACAGTTCATTATGGCACCTTCCCCACCAGCAGCACCGTGTTTCCCAGGAGCTGGCGCAGGTTCCCTGTGCCATGGACAGCCCATCTGCCTGGCATGCTGCTCTGGGCATGGAGAGGGCGCAACTGGGCTCGCTCCACCTGCCTGTTCCCCTATGATCACATTTTATTTCTATCTCTGAGCTTCTTTTGCCTTTCCAGTGACTACTTACAATTCACCAAACTCAAACTAATGTTTTGCCTTCAGGCTTCCGGGGTTTGTCTCATATTATAGCAACTTCACCTTAAAACATGTTGTCTTGAAAGCTCTCTATTTGCACCTGTGTTTTACACACACACACACACACAAGTGCTGGGCTTTGGGACACTTCTGCAGCACATCCTCAGAACATTCAATAAATCACCTATTTCTTTACCCAGTACAGTTCCCACCTTCATGCCGACTATTCCTGCAAATAAGATCTAAGATGATTTGTTTCACTTTTAATTCCAAATGAATGACTGCAAGTCCCAGGAGGAGGGTTTCAGATAAGGTGCACAATGGAAGGTGAAGCTGAGGATGTACAGCATGACATATAAAGCAGCCTGGTCTGGAATAAGCTCACTCAAACTAGCTGAAGGCCCTGACAGTGAGTCAGAAGGCATTGTTTCAGCATTTAGTTTGTTAATACTTTTCAAAGAAATTCAGTTTCTGCACAAGGGTCTCTTGCCCGGTTCAGCAAACTGGTAAAAACAAGGAGCAGAACTGTAATGCTCCAGATGGAAGCACAGTGTTTGGCTTGGTACCTAGTCCGTTATTCACATAGAGTGTCTATGCTGTCTATAATTGGCAGGATAGGATGAGCAGAGACAGGCCTGTTAAATGATTCCAGCTTCTGTTGGATGTTTTAAAATCAGTGATCATGGGGTTTCACAACAAGTTTCTAAAAGGCCCTTTTGCTGTGGTTCACAGGCTGTCCTGTGCCCAAAGGAGGAAGGTCACATGGTGGTTTGCTCTCTCCCTGTTAAGGGAACTTTCCTACCTGACCATTCAGGAGCCACTCTGGGGGTCTCACTGCCATCACCCCAAACTTCAACTGCTGAAACTGAAGCCCCTTTGCAGTGAGTGGCTCCAGGGAGATGACGGGTGCCCCACTTGATTCCCTACACACACCACTCTCACACAGTCTCTCTCTGGACTCTGGGTTTCTCATAACAGAATCTCAAACATCTGGTTCCTTTAAGCATCTTAATCAGTACAGCAACAACAGCCTGAGGTGGTATCTGTGGGAAGGGACTCCCAGCAAAGAAATCACTGGGCTTTTCCACCCTCACGGTCTACCCACCCCCTTTTCACGTGCCTTGCACACCCCTCTCGATGCAATGGTGATATTTGGTCTGGGATCTTGTTGTTCATTGGGCTCTTTGGAGTCTCTGGGTGACCGTCCAGCCCTGCCCAGCTGGCGCTGCAGGTCCCTGTGCAGGGAAAGGGTCAGTGCCCATTCATGGCTCAACTCCTGTGAGCTATTTACCCCCACCCAGGGCACAATGAGCAGCTTGCACACCCAGCTACAGGCACTAGGTGTATCCCTCAACATCCTTCAGGCCCCTCCAGAGCTGGCATGAGTTATGGATGAGTAACCATGCCTGCCAGCACTCCTGAAGGATGACGGATGCAGCTGTGAGCTGTGCCTCCCTGCACAAGCTGTAGGTGCTTTCAGCCCACAGCAGAGACAGTATCACAGAGTATTTCAAGTTGGAAGGGACTCACAAGGATCACCGAGTTCAGCTCTTAAGTGAAGGGCCCATATGGAGATTGAACCCCCCACCAAGGTGCATTATTAGCACCTTGTTCTAACCAACTGAACGAGTCTCAGGGTTCTCCCACCCATGGCGGAGCTGCTGGACACTCTCCGTGCCGCCAGCAGAATGCAGGGCTGCTCTTGTGGCGGGCACAGAAGGGCCCTGGGGAAGGGACTGATGCCTCCAGGCTGCTCCATGGCCACTTCTGTTCAACCAAAGTTAAACCACGCCATGTCTGTGAGCATGCAACAGGAGCATGTCCTTGGCCTGGCAGTGCAAGCCCTGCCCTGCTTACACCCACAGCAGGGACCACAGACATCCAGGACAGCCACAGGCTCCTCTCCTGAGCGCCACAGGGGCCACGTGCCTGGCTACAATTAAAGAACCAAAAAGGAGTGCAGGAAAAGGTGCTGGTGCTCCTTGTGAGTACTCAGCTCCTTTGGTCACAGGAACAGCTGCAGGGCAAGCACTCCTTCCAGGGCTCGGAGTCTGACCTGTTGTCTCTCGTTTTTGGAGCCAAGAGGAAACAACGGGGAAAGCACCGTCAATAAACTGCTGGGGACAAGTGAGTATTTTCTTTAACAAAACACCTCCACCATTTGCAACATTTGCAAGCAAAACAAAACCTGTGGCATTTCAATACACAAAAGTAATGCAAGGTAATGTTCAAAAGCCAGTCTAAAACTTTTTAGCATCTTCCTTTGCTTGTGCCTAAAGAACAGCCTTGCTCACTCTGAGAATAAGCAAATTCCCAAGTTCTGTTTATTTCAACATGTCATTCTCAAGGAAATCCTCTCCTTGGTGGGAATGAAACCAGAAAATGTCACCCTAAACCAGAAGTCAAACCCTAAAGAGTGGCAATGAGATCCAAGTCAGGTCTGAGGATGGGCTTGTTTTCCCCACACTTAGGCCTGTTCCAGCACGAGGTAGTGCATCAGCTCACCTCCTTCCATCACTCACGCAGCCCAGAAAGGCAACACTGACTCTGTGCAGCCCACAACTGTCCTGGGTGGCCCTGCTAACAGTGCAAGTGTCCACCTGACCAGAGCCACTTCCATTACCCACACTGGCCCCCCCCACGGTGGGAATCGATGGTTTACTCGCAGCAGAGCAGCTGGGAGGGCACAGGGATGGAACACCCACGGCTGCAGCTCCTCCAGGCTTCCCGCAGCACCTTGCCAGATATGGAGAGTGGCGCAACAAGCCGCCTTGGGAAGCAAAAACGAGACAGGCTGTGCTTTCCTCTTCCTGCCTGGACAAAACTGCCTGTGCAACATGAGAGCTTCCCGCTCGGGACGCACGTAAACAGAGCACCCGTGGCCCCTGCAGCCTTTCACCTACTCAGCTCTGTTTACAGATTTCACTCCTCGCTTTTTTCCCACTGCTGCAAACCAATACCTGAGTGTGTGCGGGTGTTGCACTTGGCAGGGCCATGTGGTGTTCTCCTGACATACATTTGAGGCCAGATACGTAACTGTGCTGCTGAGAGATTTAAGATGAGAAAAGTTTTCCAGGACATTTAAGCTGTACAAATAATCATAATAAGAGGTCTTCTTAAATATGTAGGTTTAGTCCTGACAAGCTCCTTGCTACTCTACTCATACAAAGTATAGACAGACTATGACTTAAGAGCTTCCTCAGTAAACAAAACAGTAAATGAGTGAAATAAACTAATGTCTAGAAAAACAAATGCTTCTTAAAGTTCCAATTAAACACATTTTCATTCTATGGCAGCAAGAAAGGAGTACTTAAAATTATTTTAACAGGGAAAAGGTCTTACCCCAATGTACTAAAATAAGCAAAGAATTATGGCTGAGATTTTCAAATCTGCCTAAGGGATTCAAGTCTCCAACTAAAACAAACAAAGTGAGCATCTGAATCCTTTGAGCAGCCTCAAAAATCCTTTTATCTGTGTGCACAGGGCCATGTGTATAAATTACATAGAGTTGCAGGAGTAAAAGACTTGGCACATCTTTCACCAAAGCAACCGTTTCAAGGGATTCTGAGTACATAAATACATAAAAATTAACTCCAGTGGGCCGCGGTATTTGAAAGAGTGCTCTGTTGGTCTGTCATATTATCTAATCAATACTCACTGTTTATTTAACAAGAGTAAATTTGACCCAAAAATTTCTGAAGTCTCAAGCTCCCCAACACCCAGTGCCAGCAGGATTATTTAAGGGCATTCACCCAGAGTTACCAAATAGCCCTGCAGTAACCAAACACAGTCACACACCATTTGAGTTTGCCTGGCCAGGCCCCGTGCTAATAATAGTCATCCTAAAGAGGGGAGAGGGGTCTGGGCAAGCAGGGCCACACAGATCTGCTCCGAAAAAATGTGGCTTTACTGTATCATCTGTTTCATCCTAATTCTGATCCATAAAGCTTCCTTCAGCACAGGTTGCTCCGCTGTGTTTTGACTGCAAGCATTCACAACACCTCCAGTTTCTCTTACATGAAACTGGAGCCTTTAATTCACTGCTCATAAGGAAACAGATCCAAACTTGGACAGGTTGACAATATGTGATAATGCATCTCCCATGGAGCACAAAATACAGGGGTGGAGAAGGGGGTGTCACACCAGCTTTAGGAATTCCCAGGACTTCACCAAGTGAGAAGTCCTGGGAACCTGAAGTCCTCTGCCTGATCAAGGAGGAGGCAAAGCTTTCTGGAGAATTGTTCCAAATGTTATGTGTTCCAGAGCGCCGGACAATACCGCTTATATCGTACACTGTCTCATGAGGCTGACCTGAATTTGAGCTGAACATCAAAGCTTCCTGAAGAAAATGAAACCAAAGGGCTTCCTCCTTTTTTCTGTACTCATGTTCTAACACCAGTTCCAGTCAATACTCACTGATTGTGAACGGGACCCACAAGGGTGGCATCCACTACCAGTGCATCCAGGTTGGTGCAGTGAAGGCTGAACACACAAGCAGAATAGAAGTGTGGAAAATCTGACCCACCTTATCTGAAAAAGCCTTTTGTAGGCACAAGAACCCTCACTCGCTGCTTTCTCTTCTACCCACACTCACATTGATGCTGGAGATGTCGTTTTTTGGGAAGGCCCTGAAGACAGTTCCTGGTAAGCATGCAACCCTGACTGTGCAGGGCAGGATGTGGTTGTTTTCTGGTAGTAAAAACTGTTCCAGCTGCAACACAATGTACACATACAGATGTTACAAAACCAGTGGGTTTTTTTATAACTGGTACCATCAAATAAATGAAGATGGTCTTCAGGACCATCTTGAAAGCCTCTTAAAACTAACTAAAGCATCTTTAACTAAAGCATCTTGTTAACTTCCTGAAACTAACAACCAGATGCAAACTTTCCTCTGGTAGACATCTCTCATTCTGTCCTTGCTCAAAACAGTTCACTGCACTGGGATCAACAACTGTAGAATCACACTCTATTTCTGCCCAGTATCTGCATTTTTAGTCCCTAAACAAAGGAAGAGGAAATAGTATTTTGCAATAATCATTTTATCCTTCCATTATGGCAAACCAGACAGGTTTTTTTCACCAGCACCTGTGAAAAGGTTTCCTGGAAGTTCATGATGGAACTGAACACATCAGTCAAGATTCAGCCATTCCTCTTTGTGTAGAAATAGAACTTACCTGCAAAACCCACCTCAAGCTAATTCAGCAACAGGAAAGGACCAAAAAAATGTTAAAACTGAAAATAAAAAGAAATATTTTACAGAATAAAACAGTTCTGGAAGTAGTGAGAAATTAATGTCAATCTCCCTTGTGAGAACGGAGCTTGTTATACACAGGCTGTCTCCTGACTTTTTAAATTATTTTTAAATACAAGTTACACTTGTGAAAACCAAAGGGATCAAAAGCCTTTGACCCCAGTTTTACGGCTTCACCCAAAGAGACAGACCCATGGGCCAAAGAATAGCTTCATGATGGACAAGTACGTTTCCATACTTGTACACAGGAACAGAGCCACTGCCCCTGCGCAGAGCAAACCTCTGAGAGATGGTGACAGTCAGCTGCAGGATAAAAGCAACCAAGCTGTTCCCTGAGGCAGCTGCTCTGGGAGAGCCTGGTTCCCAGGGCCTGAAACTGTCTTCTCTGTCCCCCATCTCAATAGCTACAGAATACCTTCTTATCCACTTCCTTTGAGCTCTTGCAAGACCCTCAGCCTTTTTCAGCTTCTCGTAAATTTGAGTCCCCACCACAGTATCTCCTCTCTTCCACCAGTTTTTACCCAGGTCTCTTGTCAGCAAAGGGCAGTCTGTGCTATGCTGGAGCAGCAGACACACCTGTGAACAGCAGCATGCCAAGCGAACAGGCAGGCCTGAGCTTGCTCTGTCTGTCCCTCCACAAAACTCTCCTCTGCTCAGCTGATGGTTCTCGCTGGCCTTGTGGGCACTCATGGTGGAATCCACCTCACCCTGCCTGCTTTGTAGTCACTCACTGGGGTAGTTGCCCAGACTTCCGTTATTGGCATGGCAGATAAGAGTCAACAGAGCTCAGAATGCAATTCATTCCACATCATGGAAAAACGTAACATGCTTGAACCCCGTGGTTTACATTTATTAGCACTTCGCTGACTATAAAAAGAGCTATAAAACCAGATACTTGTGTTAATCTTCAATTAACTCCACCCACAGTGACTCTGGCTACATTTACATATGCTGTTGGAACTCAAGAACAACCTTGGGCCCAGGGTCAAACAGTGCAAACTGGCTCAATTTCCCGCTGCTCACCACAAGGGTCCTTCGGGGCAGATGATTTGCACCCACAGAAAAGATGAATGGGACCATGTCAGCCCATGGCCCACCTCCCTAGGCCTCCTCAGCCTCTCATGCCTGTGCTCTCACCATGCTCCATAGCCTTCCAAGGCTATTTGCAATGGACATGTGCCTACACATTTACACCCTTCCCAACACTGACCTCATCCACCGTCCCTTCTTCCAGTCATGGAGGAGACTTTGGACCAGGGAGACAGCAGTCACAGGGAGGTTCAGACTGATGAGGTCTTTACGAGGTTACCTGCCAGCCCTTTAACTACAGCACATCACTCACTGGATCCCCATCTCAACAGGGAATCACCCCTTGGAGGCTGGCAGGCCCTGTGGAGTCAGGGGTACCATAACCAGCTACATGGGCTCAGTCTGCACCACAGATCCTATTGGGAAAGGATGTCCTGTCTACAAAGGATAAAGCCAGTGCCCTCTTCTAGAAGAGATTCCCTGAGCTCAGGATGCCACTCTGCACATCACTTCAAACAAGACCCACACTGTCCCTTTCCTTCTTACTGTGTGTCGTAGTTTAACCCCACCTGGCAACTAAGGACCACACAGCCACTTGCTCACTGCTCCCCCTGCCCACTGGGATGAGGAAGAGAATCAGGAAAAAAGGTAAAACCTGTTAGTTGAGATAAGAACAGTTTTGTTCTTCTTTTGAGAAAAAGAACACTTTTGGTCATAATTGAAAGAAAGTAAAATATTACGATGATAATAATAATAATAATACTAAAAAATCATAATAACAGTAATGAAAAGGGAAAGAACAAAAAGAGCTACAAATAAACCCCAAGGAAGAAAAGTGATGTACAACTGCTTATGACCCCTGTCCAACATCCAGACCATCCCCGGGTAGCTTCCAGCCAACTCCACACAGTTTAGGTACTGAACATGACATCCTATGGTATGGAACATACCTTGGTCGGTCTGGGACAGCCTGTCCTGGCTATCCTCCCTTTGACCTTCTTGTGCAGCTCCTCACTGGCAGGGCAAGGGAAGCTGAAAAGCCCTTGATTTTGGGTATGAACTACTAGCAACAACTAAAACATGAGGGTGATGTTAACATTATTCTTATCCTAAATCCCAAACACATCACTGTACCAGTAACTGGGAAGAAAATTAACTATACCAGCCAAAACAAGGACACTGTGGCTTCCACAGAGTGAATGTCCATAGGACCAACGATGAGCTGTGGGACAGAGATGACTCTCCAACAGCGAGCTTCAAGCCCAAAGTGCATATCTCCTGGAGAGAGCTGCAGGAATGAAGTGCATGTCCCCAGAATCAAGCTGCAAGAGAAAAGTGAGGCACACAGAGGAGAATTCAGGAAGCAGCTGGATGCTGGCACCATGCTGCCCAGCAGGTTGTTGGTATGCATGGCACACTGCATAACCTGCACAATCTACAGCTACAGCTGGGATCTTCAGAGTCTAGGGGTTGGGAACATCTGATGAAAATCTTTGAGCAAGTTTTTCTGGTTATGAGGGTAACCCCAGTGATGGGGATTCCCCTCCCTGTGGTCTCTGACAAAGCCAACACCAACCCTGCACACTGTGCATTTGGAGAGTAGAGATCTCCTTGCAGCCCCTCATGTCAATCTGAGAACACAGTGAAGTTACTTGCACTGAGGAACATCAAAGCCGGCTTTCAGGAAGGCTCCTGTTTTAAAGATTTAAAGTAGAATTGCTTAATCCTTATATTGCTGCCAAGAGACTACATGAGCAGCATGTGGCTCTTGACATCTCTTTAAATGAAACACAAGGCCTTGATCTCCACAGGTCCCACAACTGTGTCTGTCCTCTGCCCTTAGTTCCCATGAAATCTTAAGAAAATTAAAGAAATCAATTACTAATAGCAAGTAGATTGCTTAACAGCATGCCAGTGTTGTGTTTTGTACCATGATGCCAAAGGTGTGGTATATGAGCCAGGCATTTGGCAAGAGACAGCAGTGGAATATGGGAGAGCTCAAAGCCTGCCAGAAAATGCAGGTGGAGTGTACTGGGTGCAGGGAGCCAACTGGATGCAGTTTAGTCTGTATCACATGTAGGACATTCTACCTGCATTTTTTCACAGTCATTTTCCTATCTAGAGATTATTTGTTTGCTTGAATATAAACTAAGAGGTATGCAGTAGGATCAAATGTTAGTATCAACAAATTAATACTTCAGGAGCTATTAACACCTCTATCTCATCTGTCATATGGAGCTGAAACTAGTCTATAGGTCAAAAGTACTTAAAGGTAGATTTAAATAAAAGAAGGACCTTCATCAAAAGACTTCTGTCAAAAGACCTGTCATGGTTTAAACCCTGACAGCAGCTAAGCACCACACAGCTGCTTGCTTAATCCCCAGCGGTGGGATGGGAAGAGAATCAGAAAAGGGAGAAAGCTCAGAGATTGTGATAAAGACAGACTAATAGGAAAAGCAAAGCCATGCACACAAGCAAAGCAAAACAAGGAATTCATTCACCCTTCCCCATGGGCAGGCAGGTGTTCAGTCATCTCCAGGAAAGCAGAGTTCCATTACATGTAATGGTGACTTGAGAAGTCACTCCAATCATCCTCCCTTCCTTCTTCATTCCCCAGCTTTATATGCTGGACATGATGCTGTATGGTCTGGAATGTCTCTTTGGTCAGATGGGGTCAGCTGTCCTGGCTGCTTCCCCTTCCAACTCCTTGTGCACCTCCAGCACCTTCGCTGGTGGGATGAGGGGAGAAGCAGGAAAGGCCCTGACTCTGTGTTAGTGCTGCTCAGTGATAACAAAAACATCCCTCTCTTATCAACACTGTTTTCAGCACAAACCCAAAACATAGTACCAAATCTGCTATGAAGAAAATGAAACGTATTCCAGCCCAAACCAGCACTTTCTCCCCACACTATGTGGGGACCTGACCATGACATTGTATGGTATAGAATATTCCTTTGGCCAGTTCAGTCAGCTGTCCTGGTTGTGCTCCCTTCAAGCTTCTGTGCAGCTCCTCACTGGCAGAGCATGGGAAACTGAAAACTCCTCGACTTAGGGTAAGGACTACTTAGCAACAACTGAAACATCAGTGTGTTATCAACATTATTCTCAAACTGAAGCCATAACACAGCACTGTACCAGCTACTGGTAGGAAAATTAACTCTATCCCAGCCAAATCCAGGACAATACCTTTAATGGGAAGTATCGAAATGCTTTTACCTGTGTTAGGAGGAAAGGTAAAGCTGTCCCTGCTGACTTGTCCCTTTTATTATAATGCCACATAACACCACCATCTCATCTCCTTCATACCTGATTTAGCCCATCAGAGGAATTTTTGAAATGCAGCAGCCATTAGGTCACTGTGTAACAAGCAAATTCTGTTTGGGCAAGAAAAAGCAAGAAAAATGTGTTTCTAAGGCTTTCATTGGGAAAAACATTTATTTGATAGATGCCTTGTTAGCTACACAATTTTACACAATTCTACAATGCTTAGAGGCTGCTTGCTTCTCATCTTACTGGATGACAGTTCAGCTTCTAAGTATCTGATTTTGATAGCAGAAATTCAAACTGATCAGTTAGGTTTTTATACTGAATAATTTTAATAAATCATAACACCAGGAAAACTCTAGATATAATAAATACACCACTCCAAGGATGGAACACACAGGCCTGTATGATACCCTCACAAACAGAAAACATTGTCAGTTGTGTTTTCTGATATTTTCCAAGTTCTGTCTGCAACCAAACGTTACTTGTCACTTTGCCACACTCTCCAAAGGCATCCATGTTGTTGTGAAATGACAATCTCCACATAACACGACAATGATGCCCTTTACTGGAGGTATCACCAGAACCACCAGCATTGCACAAGTGAAGACCACACAAGATACTAAACAAAAATAAACACACAGTCACACCATGAGAAGTGAAATAGGAAGCATACTCTACATTGAAAGAATCTACAAATCATTCCAATTTTAATTCCCGATTCACAGCATTTCTTGGACCAAGACACATAATGAGTATGTGACTTGGCTGGCTTGAGCTGACCAGACACCTGTTCTGGCTGACCTTTCAGAAAGACAGATGGGAAGCAGGGCTATAGCTGGTACCACCATCCTGTACATCCTGTACAGCCACAGGACGTGAGGAAAATTCTAGCTAATCCTTAACTGAAGGAATTTAATATAAAACCTCTCACAATTTTTAGTGTGTATTGAAGTGATCATTTACTCACTGAGAGACTTTCTGCCCTTAGTAAAATAGCCACCTATCCCACAGTCTTAATGTGAAACAGGTGCACATCAGAGGTAAAAAATACCCCTTGATGTCCTGTCATTAGAAGTGGAAAATGTCTCTTGCTTACTAGTATATAGAAGCCAGAGAGTTTAGGATAAAGGAGCAACTTAAAACACCTTTTTAACTCCGCATGCCAAAGCCAAGATAAGCCACAGATAACAGAGCTGTGTTTCTTAAGAGCAGGGTGAAATTCAGCAGACGGGAGTTTCACCTGACTTAGCCTCAGTCCTTCAACTGCAGAGTCAAAGCTGGCCAGTAATTTACCTGCCATGTTGCCAATTTTATTCTCTAATTTATTGCCCTAATCCCATGACAATTTAGCTTTCCACATCAGAAGAGTAAGATGCTCCATCCCTGAAAGTGTTCACCACCAGGCTGGATAGGGCTTTGAGCAACCTGGTCTAGTGGAAGGTGTTCATGTTCATGGCAGGGAGGTTGGAACTAGTTGGTCTTTAAGGTCCCTTCCAACCCAAATCATTCTATGGCCCGCAGACTGGACAAGTGTTTTTGAGGGAAATTTAAACTTTAGATATAGTATAATAGGCACACATAAATAACCCCAAAGTGCTTAACAGTCAAAATCCTAAAAGTCTTTATAAAAAAAACCCAAACCACCAGACGTCCATTTCCTCCTGGGCAGCATAAAACCACATCCCCAGCTTCTCTGGGAAACTGAATGGAAAATACTTGTGAACTGACAGTGATCCTTTAGCTGCTTCCAGTGATTGCCACAGAAAATCAGCTTCACTGAAAACAGCTCACTTGCCAAAAAGGAGTTTCTCTTACCTGCCCTTGGCTACATTAGGGGTGTTTGAGGTTTTCCCTCACCCCACCACGCTGTCTGCTATGGTAGCAGCGCAAACATCAGTGCTGCTAACAGCCTCTGGAGCTTTCCACTGAGCAGGCACGGCAGGACTGGAGCTGTGGTGACTCAGGAACAGCCACAAATGCTCCAGAGACAAAGAGCCATGAGCAATACTGTGTAAAATGCACGTACACAGAAACTGGGGTGAGTATCATGTACAGCTGAGAAGGAACATGGCATTGCCAGGAAAACAGGAATTACTCCATCTGGCAATCAATCGGACTGGCAAAGCAAACTAAAACCCATGAACTGAAATCTTAATGACAAAGTTTTGGTTTTCACTTGGTACTCTAATAAGCAACTGCAGAACCAGGACAAAACAGGTTTTCCCTAAGGTTGGGATATGTGAGGAAAATGGGGCATGAAGAAGGGAAAAGAATTTGGCGATGAAAAAGGAGACAAGCCTCCTTGTTGCTGACTATACACTCCCTCTCCCCAGTTATCTAACATACAAAGCTCTGCAACTGCTGTCTGTAGCAGCAGAGATATTTTTCTATGTATCAATAAATGAACAGGAGCAGTAGCAGGCATGCCAGGAAACGATAACACTGTACAACCCTCTCTTGTCCTGGATTTGCCGTCTGCTGCCTCCGGCCCTCCTTCCGCCCCCTCTGCTCCCTTCCTTCCGTCCTTCCTCTCATGTTCCCCAGCTGCCATTTCAGAGCTGCCTTTCCCTGGCCACCCCCTCAGCCTCAGCTGCTTTCAGACACCCACTGCATCGCTCTGCATATGAAAATGAGCTGTCACATTTTCCAGCCTCTGAAGCAAGAGATTATTTTTGGGAGAGGTGGTTTTGACAGTTCTGCCCTGCAGTTCACAGGCAGAGCACAGGGCAGGGGAAGAAGAGGAGGGAAGGTACAGCGGTTGAACACACATGCAGGGCTCCTGGCTGTGCACTCAGAAGGGACCGAAGGTCTCTGGGGGGCACAAAGCTCCCATGGACTATGGGAGTCAAGGAACACATAAGTCTCCTCACTTCCAAGGGCTGCTCTTTCCCAACCCCAGGCGAGCTGCCACTGAGATAACAGTCGAGCCTGCTTGAGGAGGACAGGCACAGCAAAGCCCCTCTCCATCCTCTCACAACAAGTCCCTCACCCCGCTTGCATCCTGATCCCCCACACCACCAGGCAGCCTTTTACAGAGCCCATACTTCCTGCCAAACCCAGATCTCATCTGAAGATCTGGCCTAAAGGTCCTGAGGAGGGCAAATGTAACAGGATTTTGACCTACCAGTCCAACCCCAGCCTTTCTGTGCCCTTTGACTGCAGCTGGTCAGTGCAAAATGCAAAACCTGCTGGGCCAGAAGGTCCAGTGCACGAGGATAGCAGCAGAGGCAGACAAGCACTGACATGGTGGGAACAAAGCCCGGGGCTGAGAGGAGACTCTCACACAGGGAGAATGAGAGGAGGCTTTCTGAGTAACCAGACCTGCGGACTGAGGAGAAGCACAGCTGCAGAGGGCTACTCTGGAAATTAAAAGTTGAAACAAACTGGTTCAAGGAAGCAAAGAAAGAGGGCAGTTGGGGAGGCAGGGCTGGGAACACCATGGGATGGAGTGGCTGGAGGTGTCAGTGAAGGAGGAATATATTAGGGAGGATCCAGAAATGGCTGAGGAGGCGGCAGGGTATGAATGGCCATAGATGGTGCGGAGCAGGCTCTGGCAGGTGCGGGCTATGGGAATGGCCACAGGGAGAGGCTTTCATGGAGCAAAAGCAGTACAGATGTCATGGGAAGGAAGGTGCATTAAGAAATATTAAGAAGCAGTATGTGTGCTAGGGCACGTGACACTGGCAAGTGGGAAAGGCAAGCTCTGAGGACCTGTGGAGAATCGCTGCTGGAAGCGGTGCCATGGGCAGCAAGGGCAATCCTGCAGGACCCTCAGCAAAACAAAAGCTGATAGGGCTTACTGGGAAGCCAAAGCAAGGATGGACAAGGAGGCAAAGCAAGGACAGGGGGAGAGAGAAGCAAGATAGAAAAAAGACAGAACAGGCCACCTGAAGCATGAGCTGCCATTGCAAGACAGTACTTTCTTATTTTCTCACAGTTACACTATAGTGGACCTGTCAGCATTGGGGCACATCCCAGTTTATTTCACATAAACTGAGATATGGCCGAAACTTCAAAATATTTACAACAGCCTTGCTCAGTGTCCCCTGAAACTCACCCTTCTGACAAATCTAAAAGGCATATGATCCAGCTCAAACATCGCTGTGCTAATTTGTTCATCTTTCCATTTTATATGAAATAATCGTATTCCCTCCAGAGAGCACTTCTGGAAGATTTCTACAGAATCTTCTTAACTTCCTCAAACAATCCAGCACATACCTCCAACATCTTGCCATAGCAAGGAAACTAAAAAATGGCAACAGTATTTCATGTTACAGACCTTTGTTCATGTTGGCAACTGGGTTTTTAACACCGAAGTTCTCACTATATCAGTAAAACCTTTGTGTTACATACAGGTAAGGGTGAAAAAAGGTGACCATTTTCTGCTGAATATACAGGAGGAGGAAGCTATTAGTTCTGTGAGTGAATTTATCACATAAACTGTAATGCCAGTTCAACTTTTACAGATTTAGTTTTAGGGGCAATAATATGCTTCAAGCATGATTTCAAAATGTTTTAAATAAAACCAGTTACGATCACAAAAACCATAATAGAACTTACCATAAACAGAAAACACGGAATCTTGCCAAGAAGTATTGTGTGTTAGTTCCACTGTGTAACAGAAAGAGAAGATGGAAGATGCAGATTTCCCTCTGCCAAATGGCAGGTTTTCCTAGAGGTGACAATCATGGAAGCTGTAGGAGTAAGGAGAAAGAGATCCCATCACAGGCAGCCTGGTGCAAGGGGGCATAGCAGGAGAACACATCCCACCAGATGTGTCCAGAATACCAGTGTGAAGCCAAATAACAGAGGTTTCAGCTGTACAGTGTATCAGTGGAAATACTGGAATTAAAGCAATACCAAAAAAAATAAAGTCTTCCTGAGAATAAAATTGCCACTGTTCTGTCAATATTCATCTTTGAATTGATTAAGTGTTACTTTAAATTACATACATCTGTGGTCATGTTTTGCAATGTTTATATCCTCATTCTACCTTTAGGCTGAAAAAACTGCTCATTCTTTGCAGGGTGGGGTGGGTTTTTTTTCCACTTTCAGACAGAATTAAACACTCTGGGAGGCTTCCAGGCAAGTGGGACACGTAGGAGGACATCATCTGCTGTCAGACTCCTTCTGTCAATTGGGATTGGTTGACAAGGGGAAGAAGACCTAAACAGAATGAAAGAATACTGGACCATGACACCATTGGAAAGGGGAAGGACAGGAAATCACAGAATCAAATAGGTTGGAAAAGCCCTCTAAGATCATTGAGTACAACCTACGACCGAACATCACCATGTCAACTAGACCATGGCACTAAGTGACACATCCAGTCTTCCTTGAGCAGTGCATTCCAGTGTCTAATCACCCTTTCTGAGAAGAAATTCCTCCTATGTCCAACCTAAACCTCCTCTGGCACAGCTTGAGGCTGTGTCCTGTGGTCCTGTTACTTGTTAATCTGGGAGAAGAGGCCACTCCCCACCTGGCTACCACCTCCTTTCAGGTAGCTGCAGAGAGCAATGAGGTCTCCCCTGAGCCTTCTCTTCTCCAGGCTAAACAACCCCATCTCCCTCAGCCTCTCCTCATAGGACTTACCTCTAGACCTTTCACCAGCTTCATTGCCCTTCTCTGGACTCACTCCAGCACCTCAATGTCCATCCTGAACTGAGAGACCCAGAACTGGACACAGGACTTGAGGTGTGGCCTCACCAGTACTGAGCACAGTGGGACAATCACTGCCCTGGTCCTGCTGGCCACACTATTTCTGACATAGGCCAGGATGTCACTGCTCTTCTTGGCCACACAGACGTACTGCTGGCTCATGTTCAGCTGCTGTCAACCAGCACCCCCAGGTCCTTTTCCACCAGGCAACTTTCCAGCCACTCTTCCACAAGTCTGTAGTCCTGCCTGGAGTTGTTGTGGCCAAAGTGGCCACTTTGCCTTACTGAACCTCACACTGTTGGCTTCAGCCTGAAGATCCAGTCTGTCCAGATCCCTCTGCATAGCCTTCCTACCCCCCTGCAGATCAACACTTGCACCCAACTTGGTGTCATCTGCAAATTTACTTGATTCCCTCCTCCCGACTATCAATAAAGATATTAAACAGAACCGGACCCAACACTGATCCCTGGAGGACACCACTGGTGACCAGCTGCCAGCTGGATGCAGCCCCGTTCACCAGCACTCTCTGGGCCCGGCCCTCCAGCCAGTTCCTAACCCAGCAGAGTGCCCCTGTCCAAGGCGTGGGCTGCCAGCTTTTCCAGGAGTATATTATGGGAGACAGTGTCAAAGGCTTGACTAAAGTCTAGGTAGACATCTTCCACAGCCATTCCCTCATCCACCAGGTGGGTCACCTGATCAAAAAAGGAGATCAAGTTGGTCAAGTAGGACCTGTGTTTTCTAAAACCATTCTGCATGGGCCTGATCACCTAGTTGTCCTCTACATGCCCGTGATGACACTAAGGATGAGCTGTTCCATTGCCTTCCTAGAACCATGGTCAGGCTGACAGGCCTGTAGCTCCCCAGATCCTCCTTATGACCTTCTTGCAGATGGCTGTCACATTGGCAAACCTTCATGGAATGAAGGAGATGATTTTCTGCTCACACAAAACCAGAAAGTACCTACACATACCCTATGCTCTCCATTTGAAAACTGTTAACTTAATGTTTCCATTTAGTAAAGTCAGACTATACAAACCAATGAATAAACAGCCCCTCTCCAAATGACACCATTAATGGACCAAAATTCAGAGATACAGATCTTAATGTTTTACTGTTATAATCCTTCCCCTTTTCCTACATCTCAGAAATGTCATAAGATCCTTCACTGTCTTTAATAAAAGCCAACACCTCAAAAAAATAACAAATACCAACAAGAAGCTACATAAACAAAATAGAAATTTAATAAGAAATTATAATTCTCTAATCCTTTATAAAAGTGAAAAATATTAACAAATATAATCTTAGTATCTTTCAAGATAACTGTCATCATAAACATATCTGAATGACATAAACATATTACAGAATCACTGAATCACAGAATGGCTAAGGCTGGAAGGGACCACAGTGGGTCATATGGTTCCACCTCCCTGCTTAAGCAGGATCATCCTCGAGTACCTGCCACAGGATTGCATCCAGATATTGCTCAGCCAAAGTCTACTCTTTCCTGCAATTTGTTCACAGAATGTATGCAGTTTGTCATTTCAGAATGTCATGCATCGATCAGATGCTTTCTTACTTTTTTTCCCATTAATTTCAGAAAATGTTCTATTATTGGACGGTTCCTTGAGCTTGATTCAACAATCTCAATTAATTGTTGGGTTACTCTAGCTGTAGTCAATAGTCCTTAATCATGTATTTTATCTTACACTGTTTAACACTTAATAGACCTATTTGCTATCAGACTAAAGATTAAAAGCGCTTTTTTTTTTTTTTCCTTTTGAACACTCGTCCTTCAAGGCTGTTTGATCCTGAAAACTTGTAAGATATTGTACCTCAGAGCATGAGTGTAGTATAGTTAAAGGATCAGACCTGGTAATGTGGTATTGTCTGCACTTAATGTCCCTATCTCCAATCACTTCCTTTCTGACTCTGGAAGCAGGAACTATTCAAAATAGTCTTAAAAGAGATTTTCAGTAAAAGTGCCATTCTGGTAATTACTCATATTATTGGACCCTGATTTTTCTGAAGAATAAAACCCGACAAAGTCCCTTCACATAGTACACAACATCTTAAAAGCATCATGCCTTAACAAATACTAATTCTTAAACAACAGTTTCACTCCAAGAAATCACTTGGAAAATATCATCTCCTTATTGAACAGACCTGCTTTTAGAGAGTATTAAGGTAAATGCCTGCTCTTTACTGCTGTTAACCCAGCAAAACTAACACAAGTCTGCTTGTTCTGAGGAGTCCCACTCCTGGGACAGTATTATTAACAAAGCTCTCCTTGCTCCACCAAAATTTTGATTTTTGTTACATCTGTAGAGTTTCACTAAACACCACCATCATTTACCGAAAACAACTAGGCTGTGCAAGTATAAACAAGGACAAAATAAATGTTACTCACAATGAACATCTGAAAGAAAAAAGGACTGCAAAGGGGAAAAAAAAAAAAAGCAGTGAAAGATTTAATGAGCTCAAGCTATTTAACTTATCAAAGAGAAGGAGTGAAGATCTGAAAGTACCTACCCAGGAAACAAAATTTCAATAATGTAAGCAGCTGATAAGCATGTAGTAAGCAAATGTAGAAGTGGGGGGGGGGGGGAACAAGCAAACAAACAAACAACACTAATGTAACAGAAGGCAGAGACTAAACAAACTTAGACTGAGATGTGAAGAATCCTAATTATCTTAAATCTGAGAAAAGTTTGATTACTTCTCTGAAATATTTATTTAAGTACAAATTATTACAGAACTTAAAGCAGAAATCCTAAATGTGTATTACAAAGACAGGCCATTTATTTACTTACTATCTTCCTTCTGGCATTAAAGGTATAAGGTGCCTTAACTTGTCTTTCCTGACTGCTTGTTCATACACAAATGAGTCTCAGTACTTTTCACAAATGCAGAACATCCAGTGCTTTGTTTGTAATTTCTTCTTTTAAGTAATTTCAGCAGTTTCATGAGCAACAACACCACCTCCGAAAAAACATCTCTAACTGGCAAATTCCCTGAGCAAGAGACCTGAACTAGATTTAGAAAGTTAGTGAAAAAGAGTCATGTTGATATGATGTTATTTATGATGAGATGCGCACACTGAAGCAAAATGATAAAAGTCAACTTCATGGGCTTTGAAACATGGAATGAGCTCGTGGTACTATTTGGAAAGTGATAGAGCATAAAGAAGAGAACAAAACCATATGCACCTTTGTGTACATCCCATATTACACTAAGGGTACTTGCCTACACTCCCTAGGAACCAGCCCTAACTAAGCCAGCCTGAATAAAGAAAGAGTTAACAGTGATTTTAGTGTGCTGCCATAATGAGGAAAAAGGCATAAAGTCGAACGAAGCTATTTAAGCCCAAAATTGTACAAAAAAGTGCATTAGATTCTTTAAAAATTACCAATTAAATGTCTTTCATAGTTCAGAACTTTATTATTGAAAATTATTTTTAGCTTGAAAAAATAATGATCATAATTTATTTTACATTTGCAATTATTTGAATTAAGATGCAGGACAATATTTGGAACTCCTTACAAATTTTTAAGATGTTTCATATTTGGATGTGAATGATTACATGTGTGCAAAGAAAAATTCCTTTTTTAACTGCTTTCATATTTGAACTCCAACATCTTTAAGAAGAGGTGGAAGCAAACAATTATTTCTGTTCTGATAATCTTGAGAAAAAATGGCAGTAGAACCACAAATGGCAGAGTGAAGAGTATTTTAAGATTCACAGGAACACTCACTTATCCAAAGAAACTCATTGTAGCTGATCTAAACCGCATGCTCTATTTCAAATGGCTTATAAGATATCAGAGAATGGCACTTGGTAAGACAAAAGCATTTTGAAGTCTTAAAAAAAACAGCTATCAGAGATACAAATGTAACAAAGCTCTTTGAAACTGGTAAAAGCCTGTAATACAAGCTCATTTAGACACGAGTCTATTCTTCTGGAAACCGATTTGCAAATACGAGATGTTTCCAGAGCAGTAACTAAAATACAACATAATTATGTTGAAAATAAAAAGAAGCATTTGATTATGAGTTGTTTCACAAGCAGGTCCATAGACACAGATTTAAAATGGCAAAAAAAAGAGAACTCTATTAAAACCAACAATCAAAATACCATCTAGATTTTAAAAAGTAACCACGAAGCTGCAGAATTATTCACTAAACAGTAGTGCAGGTTTAATATTTATCTTTCTTACAACATGTATTTTCAACAATGGCTACAAATGCAGACAAATATTATTTAATTTATTTAAACATTATTTAAACTGGAATCTGAGATAACTACAGTTCTTACAGCTTTCAGTTCTGACACTCAGACTGCTGTCTCAAATAAGAAAAACAAACACAACGTTCTAGGACTTGGAGAGTATTAGTTCACTACAGAATGCTCAATAAGGAAATGTCCACATTCACATGTACTAAAACACACTTGAAGCTTAGAAACTGCCCATATTGATAGTCCATACATCTAGTATGACAGGAGCATGATGTCTGAAATGCTTATTCAAAATAATCCAGCTATATAATTTTTAGCTTTATCATCTGTGCCCCCTCAGTTCACCCATTTCATGTTTCTACATACATCTGAGTTCACTAGTTGTGCCAGAAACAAGTGCAAAATTACTTTTATCATGTTTTAACTCCATTTATGTAGAGATACAATAAATCTTATGAATGTGCCTGTCCTCACAATCCTCTGAATTACTTCAAAGCCCAATACATTCTGAAAAATGTGGATAAACAGAATATGTTAGGCAGAAAAAGAGGGAAAGAAAATGTACTCTTCACTGTTTTGTCAGTCAATAGCTTAAAGTCATTCTTTCAAAACATGAACCATCATCTAGAATAGCGATAATAATTATCACAACAGTAAGGGCAATGGGGAAAGATCATAATTAAAATTTTATTGACTTAAATTTCTCTCCCTCTCTGTACCTACACATGTAAGAAGAGTTTAAAGGGTTTCTTACCAGTATAATTAAACAAAAAACCGCAAACAACTAAATACCTTTTATAATGAAATACACATTATAGCTGCTCAACAAGTATGTTCTTATGTCATTCAGCTTGGAAGTCAAAGGCCGGATCTCCAAGTTTTCATCTGAGGTCTTCCCTGCAGTCACAGCAATTGGTAAATCAGTAAAGTAACTCAAAGTATTCCCTGAGAAACACAACTTCAGGAACGTAGGGGAGGCAAGGCAGTAAAAAACATAGATTGTCTACAAACGTAAAATATGGTAACTATATAGATTTGGATTTTTCATTAACATAATTAATAATTTCAGTGACCAATAATCCCGACGGGGGCCTTGATAATTTTAAATACAGGATAGGCTGAAATTAACATAAACCCAGCTTCTCTTTGAAAGCTCCTGAGGAGCAGTTGCTTGGGCAGTGTTTTCATATTGACCTGACAGAAAAAGAAAGCTAGAAAATGCAGACCAGGGCTGCTCAGTCTCATCCATGAAATCCCCATTAAATCCATACACAGCAACTAGAAAATTACAGGCATATTTTTCAAAAATATTATCCCAGGATCAGCCTTTGAAAAGGAGGCATATATGGTATGCCTAACTACGCAAACAAAATTAGGTAAGAAAAAAATCTATAAAATATTCTAAAAATACCTCAATTTTGTACTTGCCTAATTTTCAAGTCCCTTACAAAATGGAAACAAAGTGGTTGAGCTATTTGTGGTTGAGTCTCTCATCTCTACCCCAAAGAGTTATGAAAAATGCACTTTCACTGAAAAGGAAGGAAGGCAAAGGTTCTATCCTTTAACTCTTTTACATTCCAAATCATCATATGCAGCAAGTAATGCAAGTGCTTCAGTACATGAGTATTGGCATCTTCGTGAGGAAACTATTTGTTTTGGACAGTACGGTAATACCTGGTCTTTGTTCAGTCTATGAGCATCTTGCTATTGCCTCCACATTCACTGCATCATAAAGATCAAAGCAATCTATACTCTATGTATCCCATGTAGCAGAGTGTTTAAAACATTATTAACATTGCAACAATAAATATGAACAACTAAAAGCTACTGAATATTCAGTACTATGTGAAAAACTGACATTTGTTCCTGTTGAAAAATGTGCTGATGTTTTTTAAAACATAGAGCAACACTTGACACCTTTCATACAGGATTGCACACCCAATTCTAGACTTCACAAAACAAAAGACTTATCACAAACATTCCTAAACCTCCTGACATCTTCAGAAACTCAGACAAAAGATGCTTTTCTCGATTATTCATCCTCAGACACTAGATTTCAGTGTAGACAAATGCCAAAGGAAAAAAAATTAATCAAACAATTAAAACAACCTACTAAATTTCACTCTATAACAAAGAAGGAACAGTCTGTGTTACATAATTTACAAAAACAGCAAGACATTATCATAAATCCTGCTGACAAAGGAGGAGCTGCAGTTCTTTGGTATTGGGATCATTACACTACAGAGGCAGCAAAATAAATGGAAGAAATGTGTTACTTTAAAATGCCCTGTTTTTTTCATGCAAAAGTTGTAAAGTTATTTCTATACCACGAAAATCCATATAACACGTATGCAAATTATGATGAAATCAGATTAGAGAAAACTGCAGAATTCACAAGCCAAACAATGGGACACCCTACAATGGCAAGGTGCTCCCAACTTCCTAAAACAAGTAGCTGTGTCCTATAGTGACACCTGGCATTCAGCCCGTGTTGAAGCCCTATCAACATAAATACTGCCTTCTTTGCATGCACAGCAGACCTTAATGAACATCACTTCCAACAGTACAAAGTACCTTCTCTCCACTGTGGACATTTGGTGGTATATAATATTGTCATCTTGATACAGAAAGTTAAGCAGTTAAGCCCCTTACAGTTCAAAATATCCTATAAAATCTACAAACCATTACTGCCATCAAAAATGGACTAAATGAATTAATATTTCAGAAATTCATTAAAAATTAAGAATACTCATTTTTACAACTTCCTAAGTTTAGCAGAATATGTTCTTCTGCCAAATCGTTTCACATTTAAGAAGGAGATTGTTATTCCCAGGAAAATATTGTTAGCTTTAGAACTGAACCACAATTTCTTATGTATTCTTTAAAAATAAAATGGATTGCATGTATCTTACAAATTCTTATAACAGGAATTAACCCTACCAGCACCAAGACAAATTACCTCATATTTAGAGCACTGCTATAGTATCTAAAATATTTTATTATATTAAAGAAAATTTTCATCATTTATTGAAATGTTCTGCGGCAATCTCTGGAAAATGCTATTTAACCACCATGATACAGCTTAATTCTGAAATTCGTGAATTGACTGTGAAGAAACTGCCATGTTTTCTAACCCATTATCCAGCACTGCAACTTTAAATTCTTAACTCTGAGAAATCCAGCTCTAGACCAAATGCTTCTGACAGAAGTTATCATTCTTCATCCCAATAAGAATAGCAAAAATAAAAATAACAGACTAGAAGCCAATCTTTCAGCTCGGAATTCTACACCCCTCCCTCCATGAAGCCTTCTATTCACGTCATTGATAAAATTCAAAATGCTACCTTCTCTAAAAGCCTCTTTTGGTTATTTTGCAGCCTCACAAATAGGGCAGCCCTCTCTTGCCCATTATTAACCACTTCTATAGCTTATAACATCTTAAATCCTTCCCCAGATGTGAATGCCCTCCCCCAAACTACCATTCCCCATTTAGTTGACAGCGCCCGTGGCTGCTGCACGGTCTCCAGGGTGCACTGTTAGGGTAGCCGGGTTCTGCTCTGCTTTCATTGCCCATTATGTACCCAGACAGCAGCGCATAGAAGATGAAGATTGCAGGAGCAAGCACTTACAGAAGTAGCCATGTATGAGAGATTCTTAGGCACGGATATAAAAAAGGGGAAGGGGGGTTACGGACACTAATCCCACTTTATCCAACAACCGTGTGAAATTAGTATTACCTGTATTGTAGATAGAGATAGTGGAAGAACAAAATATTGGTATGTCAGTTAAAGAACGGGTACGTGGGAAAAGCATATGCACAAAAATAGTCTTCAGATAATTTCCAATGCTCTGTCTGCAACATCGGTAAAGCCATGAATTATTTTTTTTAACTGAAAAGGTACCAACTTCTACAGATTGTTGAAGATCTGAAGTACTGCTTACATACTTAGCTTGACAAAAGTTTCCAGATGATGAAAACATACTGTAAGGATATACAGAACTTTGGTTTTCCTATGTAATTTTGTCCACCTACATGACTTTCGGCTTTTGTTCTGAATGGCTGTTATATTTACTTCTTTCCACAAAAGGAGGGTACTTAGGGCAGAAGGGATGGAAACACACGCCTTCAGAATTCTTGAAGATCAAGCCCAAAGTAACTAGCTGTAGCAAAACCCAGCTTGTTCTGCTTTAGCCTGACCAAAGGCAACCACAGAAAGAAAACAAGAGAGATTTTTTCTTTTCTTTCCCTCTTCCCTCCCCTTTAGAAGTACTAACAACTTTTCTCTTCTAGTTTAGCCACGGAAGGAGGAAAGTGATAATCCCTTTGAAATTCAGCACTTAACACCTATACGGTAGGTGATAATTGCTGCATTCCAAGAGGATTAGCACAGTGGAACCCACTTTACAGTGAAGTCAGACCATTCTGAACAGAGTGAAGTTTTGCTAAAACCATCCCCATCCAGGGAAATTTTGAGTTTCCCACTGTTTCTGGGTAGACAAGGATCTTGCTGCTTCAGATGTGTTTCACTCACATCTGCAAAAAGGTACTGAAGAAACCAACTGCTGTTTAAAACAGATTTAATACTAGTATTAATAATAATAAAGTATTCCTAGAGAAGTGCAAACTAATATAATTTTATTGACATTGCTTATGACAAGTGCACCCGTTATCGCAGCCCAGCTTTTCTTACAGACAGTACAATATTTCCATCATCATTTGGCAGGACTATTGTAAACTAGGTCTTCACAGTAAAACAGTACTCAGTAATTTAATACTGTATCAGAACCCAGAGGTCCAAGTGACACTGTCTGACCCTGCAGAGCTAGAGGAGGTGCTTTTTGTACTAACGTTATGCCATTAACAGAAAAAAAAAACTTCCCAAAGAAAGCAAGAGGCATGAGTGATGTAAGTCCACTCAAAAAAGCAGAATAATTTAGGGCTTTCACTACACCAGCAGAGACTTAGGTCGAGCCTAAGTTCCAGGGTTCTTCCACAGTGCAGCACCTCCCAGAGAGTGGAGGATGTTCTGCAACAAGTGGGCTTCTTGTCCCTGAACAAGCCAAGACATGAAGGCATGGAGGACGGTGCACAGCCATGTCTCAGTTTCTCTGTCACCAGAACATGGCCAGAGGGAGCATCCAAAAGCTGAAATCAACAGTCCACCTTAGCCAGCCACCCCATTTGTTTTGCAATACACAGTAGGCCAGTTACAACAATGAAGCAGATTTCTGAGAGAGGAAAATGGTTTTCATTGCATTCACACATTTTTCTTTCAAAGATTTTACTTCTTCCTTCATTAGAGCTGACTCCCCCCCTCTTGTTTACTGCTTTTAAACAAAGCGTTAAAACAACTGTGTAATCCATAGTTCATCTCCCGGGCTAGGCTCAGGGCACTGCCCTTAGATTGCAGGAAAATTTCATGGCACACAGGATGATAATACATAAAATAGAAGGCACAGTTTCCACCCCTCCTTCCACCACCATCGTTCCTTCCTGTCTCCATTGCCCGTTCACTTGTAACACCACAACTGCTGATGAAAACACAGGATGAACTGTTTTCCCAAAACAAATGAGGATTAATAAATATAATAATGAAAGAGAAGCAGGGGAGCAGAGGGAGGGAGGGGGAGGAGAAGGGGGGAAGTAGACGGCATTTTCAACCTAGACCCGATCCTGTGCCGAAAATGGTCACACACTGCTGTACAGGAATGCGGTGGTGGTGCCTGGAGGAAACAGAAGAGAGACAAAATTATCTAAACCTGTCCCGATATCAAAAAAGGCTGTAACTCACAGCCTTATCTCTACAGAAGGAATATAAACAACAGAGACCTTTTATCTATTTAAGGAACCACTTATCCGATTCCTTTACCGATCATATTCATGTGATACATTTATTATCACCTACTAATATATAGATTTATTTAATACTTGTTTTTAATTAACTTTCAAGTTGCTGTTACTTCCTCTCTGTAAGAATGCTCCATATATTGATCTCTGCAGAAGAACAACCCCTAGCCAAATGACGTTTATTTGAAAGGGGAAAAAAATATCAAGAACGGTTTAATATGTTAAACTTGTTTAAGTTCAAATACATTTAAATATAAACATGCGAGTATATTATTTCTTTAACTTTTCTCTTAAATTTTGTAAAGTATGTTTCAAGTTTCCTTGTTTCACAGCCACATATTGGTAACAAAAGGAGACTACACTGAGAAAAGCTGACAGCTGTAAATGTCAAGATTATTCCCTCCTTATTACTGATAATTTTTTTTCCACAGAGCCCTCAGATCCTCTGATCATCATATATAGCAAGTGAGCACTTAGGAACAATGTCAAAGAAACTATTTCAACATCCAGGCAACTTTTAAAAACAGACAACTCTTAAAGTGAAGGTAACTCCCAACAGCCAAGTAGATTAAAAATGGTGACTGAAGACAGAATTTTCTCCCAGGCAAATTGCCAATGTTTTTTTTAAAGGTAAACTCCAGCTTTTAATTAGCATGAACACTCCTCCCTATGAGCATTGTCACTGCCTGGATCCTCTTAAAAAGGAATAAAAATGGCATCCCACAACTGTGCTATGGAGCTCAGATTTCCAGAAAGCACAACAGAGAAATTACACACTGCTGCCTATAAGTAAAGCCACAGAAGCTGAATGCTGATATAACCAAAGGGAAAGAAATTTTTAAAAAGAAAATAATGCCAATGTCAAGTGAATATACAGTGAAGTAGAAGAAAGAAAATAGTTTAAGCTCAGATACCACTTTTGCTAATGGTAGTTTTTAGTAGTTACTCCTTCTTCTGGTTCTGTAAATTAAATTTTCTACTAAGAAAGCTAAATCAAGGATGATTAATATCTTCTGATTTAATTTCCCTTCCTCCCACAGTTCAAAATGAAGTGAAAGTTATCCTCAGCCTGGCCTGTCATGGTGGGCAATGGTCCAAATCAAGAAAACTGGGTCAAGCATCTTTTAAAGCCAGTTATTATATGCTTTAGCAAGCATAATTATCTATTTGTTTCTAATACAATACTGTTTCACACAAGATTTTGAATAATAATTTTTTCTAAGTGGAAAATTGACATGATAATAATGAAAACAATATATATCTGCTTGTTTAAAGGTATGTATATAAGACAATTATCTTTCTTTTCCAATTTATATGTCCACTGCACCATTTTATAATTATTACAAGATACTTCAGGGCATATGTTGTGCTGGTGTACAGCGACTTCTCTGGTGGCTGAAATCATTCAGCCTGTGGACTCGTGAATCACAAAGCACCCGCGGCTTAGCAAATCCTTGTATGACACATGTCATGTCGTATCTCATTGCTTCAACGCAACCCTTGCGCTCCTACCATATCACCAGTAGCCAAGCATTTAAGTACAGATGGGCCGAGCATCACTGACATCACACACCCCCGAACGCATCCCTGCTCCCACCCCCACCTATCAAAAGCACAAAGCATTTTTCTCTGGGCTTAGGATGAGCTTTTATAGTTGGTTCCAGCGCATTTGCAGGGTGTCTCAATTTTGTTCCAGGAGGGCTGTGCAGGTTTAGTAATTCCCAGCAGTCTTTGATAGGTGTTTAAAACCACCTCAAGTTAGCCAAGCAAGTCATTTGTGTGGCCAAGAGTACCAAGGAGTTCCTACATCAGACATTCCTGGGAGGTGCCTGCCCAACAGCAGCGGGTACAACCAGCACTCTAATCACTGCTGAAATCACTGATAGCACTGTCTATCCACACTATGACAGACAAAAGCTGAAATGTATTAAACATAGCAATCCATCATCCCGCAGATGGGTAGCAGGAGCCAACAGAGTTCAGAGGGAGCGACTCCCGCTGCTAACAATGGCTGAAGTACTGACAGTTTGCTACTCCTCCTTGCTCCTCACCGAGTTCTTCTCCCAGCTTCCCAAGAGCGATAAATGAACAACCAGTCCACTGAAGGAGGATTTAAATGCTGTAGAGTGCTGATAGCTATTATTCCAACTCAGAATGTCTACAAACAAGCTTAATGAGACATCAGTTCTCTTCTTTAAAAAAAAAAAAAAAAGAAAAGAAAAGGGTTGTTACGTTAAGGAATTGTGAATTCAAATAAAATAAGAACCCAAAAAGCCCTCCACCAAACTTAAAATTGTTAGGTGTGTAAATCTCATCTGAATATATGAGAAGCTGATGAGCTAAATATCTAGCACCAGCAGCTGGCAGCTGGAGACAAGCTACAAACAACAGTGCTCCAAATTAAGAAGTAATTTATGTGGAATACATCATTATTTTAACATGAAGGATACAAAGCTTTAAAAGGGAGAGGAATGACTAGCAGACTTTTAAAGATAAATAAGTCCAGAACAAAGTAATGCTATTTATGAAAGTTGATTTTTCTTTCCTGACTTATTTCTTGTAGGACACATGAGTCACACAATATAGCCAAAGGAAAAACTGCAACTGCTAACACCACATTAGTAAAGTATAAAAGGGAAAGACACTTTTCTTAGCATTTCAGCCTTGTCATTTCCAATTTTCTGCTCTTTGGACATGCTTGTATTCAAATTCTGGAACATCTATTCAGCATATCAATCCTAATTAGACAATCTGGGTCTGGAAAGGATGAGAGCTGGGTCATTTGCATAATTTAATCATAAATACTCAGTGATACATATTTCCAAATGCATTTGTACAATTATCTTTTCATCCTTGGGGCAATGGTATTAATATGATTAGGCAATATTTCTGGAAAAAACAGACAAGTATGCACTCTTTTTAACTGCAGCTTAGGGCGATATGAAAAATTAATTAATTTCTGAAGAAAATCAATTTCTGTACGTGACCACATTAGACATTGCTAAACCAAGACACAGAGTCCTTTCTCAATCAGAACATTTTATCATTCTTTTCCAAATTCTGACTGTTATATGAACATTTCAATAACAAAATTGTTAGATTATTTAAATTATCTTAATGCATAGGCATGGAAAAGTGACTATTTCTTCTTTATGTTATCCTGACAGACATGGTGTATTAAAATATGTATTGTTTGACCAGTCAATAGGAAACCTTAGCATTTGGTCTGAACTCATCTTATGTGATCTTTTATTAATGCACATTATACTGATTGAATTCAAGGACAGCAGGAAATAATTCAACTCTAAAAACCGCAGCTGAAAAAAATAGAACCATGCTAACCTAAAGTATTTTAAAATTACTATAAGGTTGCTTCCTTGTTTGTTTTGCTACAGAGAATTAGATAAGGTGTTCCTTCAACAGAAGCATACACATTACAAAAATGTTGTGACATATGTGGGATACAGCCAAGCACCCAGGTGGCTAATCTCATTTTTAGAAGAAAGATACTGCTTTGTATGTTAATTGGTGCAAAAAAAAAAAAATTTATGTTTTTATATGTACCATCTTTATTTCTTCTCAATCAACAGAAAAAGTAGAAATTACTGCATGCAAATGTCCAATATTCATTTAATTTGCATGAAGGTGCTTGAACAATTTTTTTATTCTAACAAGCTCATTTTTCATGCGTTTTGTCTTTCATCCTAATCTAGCATCTGTCATTCCTTTTTGAAGTTATTATCGGCCCAATTCCCTCTTGGACATGGTTGCTGGGTGACCGGTATCTTAGCACCCACTTTGACAGGAACAGATGTGAATCTGATCAAGAGATTTCCCATGAGTACCTGAAATCACAAACAACTTTCGGGAAAAACAAACAGCCTTGCTGTCACCGTCCCTCTCTCACCCTCCTTCCCATCCCTTTCCCCATCCCCCCAAAAAAGAGTATGAGAAAGTTGAGGCAGAGTTACCCAGCGTCATTGAAATGCATTATTATTTGGCAAGTGAGTTCCCCGAACACCTTTCTAGCCATTTCTGCCTTCAAACAGCAACTCTCAGCTTTAAGTTTTAATAACCACCCTTTGAATCCTTCCAAAGACAACTGTTCGTTTCTAAGGTCACCATCTTCTAAACATTCTCATGTTGAACTTGTTTTCATCACATGAATGCTCTCATTTAAATCAATGGGATTACTCGTGTAAGCAAATTTCACATGTACACAAGCACCCACCAGTTGTTTTATAACACCTAACTCATATTTTGATTACAAATAACGTTCTTTGATCGCTCCCACACTTGGTTGTCGCTATCTGTGAAACTCCGGCTTATGAAAACTCAAGCACCAGTACTGCTAACATTTAAGAACCTGCATCATTTTATTCCTCTAAATCATCCTACCGACACACTATAGGCAACAAGATTTCTTACATATACCAAAGCTTCCTTCCTGCTTCCAGCATTAAGACTTCTATGTGCAACACATAGTGAGTATATTTGTTGCTGCACTTGCGACATGTAAAATTAGGGAGAAACCTGGGAATTACAGCTATATATGTCTGAAGTAATCTTAAAACCATACATAGCATAGGTAAGAATTTTCAGATTAAGTGAATTACTAAAAAAAACCCCAAAACCCACACTTTTTCATTCCCATCTAACATCTCTGCCACAAGTCTCACTAAGTATCAAACTCTAAAGCAAAGCTTATTTCTTTCTGCTTGCTTTCCCAGGCACTACTCTAAACACAGCCTTACTAAGCGAAGAGAAAGAACAGAGTTGTGATCCAAAGACTGAAAATTTGATCATACATATGTAAACTTGTAAGGCTGCATGTGACAGTAACACCAGATAAATCTGCTTTAACATGCTGTCAACCAGCCTTTCACTTCTGCCTCTTCACTATGCTACTCTTCAGCATGTTCCCAACCCCATAGCCTCAGGGCTCTTGTCCCTACTGCTACTGCTAGGGTTAGCAACTGCTTCCACTAAGAATCCTCTGTATCTAAAGTTTCCTCAGTGCCTAATAAAATAGGCTTGTAGATTTTTATCTTCATTTTCTTCAAAATCCAGAGAGGTGTGTGAGGAGAAGAAAATAGACAGAAGAAGAGGAAAAGGGAAGAGTTTAAATTTTTGAAGATCTGAATTTGTTCCTTCATTTTGAATTGTTGTTCTATGAACAAAAAGATAACAAAGGAATTTTTTCCTCTCTAGTTTAGATGCGAAGAAAATTTAAGACAAACATTTCAATCACAATGAAGGATGATCTTAAAGATTTCCCTTATTTAGTACCAAAATCAGAAACCAGCCAAAACATTTTATTTATAAGCCAAAAGCCTTAGATTAGACTCATCTATACTTATTCTGCATACAGCAAAATTCATGCATCTTCTAACCAACTTATGAACAACAGAACTACTAAGGAAAAGCCAAGCAAATACAAAAAAATGTTTAGGCCCTCAAATGCAACTGGACCCTCCCTATCTCCCACGAAAAATCATGTGGAACAAAACCATTCTCTGTGCCTTGTGGAAAAAAATGTTCCCTTCTACCCACTTAGGGTATCAGCATCACATAAGCAGTCAAACCTGTTGATGGTATCAACATCAAAATCAAGTTGAATTGCTAAAAGCATAAGGATGACTTGGAGAAACACGACAACAAAAAAAAAGAGCTTAGGGATCAATATGACTACTTCTTTGAGGTGAATTAGAGAGGAAAGTGACATACACAGTTATAATAAATACACAATGGTGATAAGTAATCACCATTTAGAAGACCTGCCCTTCACTCTGTCAGTCAAAGAAAGCACAAGTCCTTGATAATGGCCCTAGAATGATGCCTCATAAAACAGTTTGATTATCCAGAGTGACAAAGTCATAAACGGCTTAATACAATCTGTATGGAAAAATTCACTAGTAGGAAAAACAACCAACCAGAGTAAATAAGTATCTTCTTACTTGTATTGGTAAAACTGTTACACCCATTTGTCATGTACCAATCGCTTTTGCATAAGCAAATAAAGGGAGTACAATCTAGGAACTAGCCTCCTCTGCTACATCCACACTGATAAGCAAAAAGCCTACAGCCAGGGATCATCAGCTGAGCTGTTCAGTCAATCTAAAGTGTTAAGATGGCATTAAAGAGAAAAGCGTCTATACTGGACTAGTAGTATCCAAATCTGTCACTCATTCACTAGAAACAAGTAGACTTATGTGGGCACTTAATGCCAGTTTCAGCACTGCAAATACATTTCAGGAACGGGAAAGACTGACTGAGAACAGGAAGAGAAGGTGAAAGTGAAGCCTGGAAGGTTTGCAGAGTCTCTGTGGGATACTAATTGCTGAGGCAAACTTCAAGCTGAACAGAACACTCAGTTTGTTAAATAAATCAAAATGCAAACTAATTCTAATTTTAATGCAACTCTATAAGTATATGAACTAAGGAACCCTTCCCTGTCCTTAAGACCCACTATTTCAGCTTGGCTGTCATAGTCCAACCCGGCACTATAAGAGCAGGAACACTTGGACACCATAAATACCATACCACATCACCAGAGAAAGGTAAGCACTCACCCTAGGGTATTTCGGCTTCTAAATCAAACCAAAGTACTGAGAGGAAAATCATGGTAGCACCTACTCATCACTTGAATTGATTCCAAGACAAGGCATGAACCAAGATTTTCCAAATCCAAATTTTCAGTCTAACTGAGGGAAAGAAAAAGGTCATTTTGGAGGAAAAAAGAATGGAGTCTTGAGAGTCTTCTTGTAAATTGTCTCACCAGGTAATGCTTGAGCCACAGGTTTTTGAACCTTGAGTCATGTTCCAGGTGAACAGCCTAAAGACCCATCTGCAGAGCTGCTCTCTTTTCTATAGCCCACACAAAATGTACTGCCTACAGTCACTGCCTGCTCTATTTCACACGCAGGAAAACAAAGCCTCACTTACTAAGCCCAGGGGAGAGTTCGCAGCTTGAGGATTTAGCCCATACCAAACAAATTCTATAATTGAAACTTTTTATAGCTTAATTATATTGAGAAACCATTAGACATTTTAAAGAATTAGAATACTGAACTGTTAAATATTAGGCATATGACCCATACCTAATATAAAGTAAGTTTCTAAAAATGTCCTCAGAAAAATTTAGAAGAAAAACAGGTGTAGGAGAGAATTCAAATGTGACCCATAAGGCCCCAGAATCTAGAAATGAATTGGGATCAGTTCATTCTTTTCCCATGGGCTAACTTGTATAAATGTAATTCTATGGTTTCATAAAACCAGGTCAAGTTTTTGTCCCCTGAGGTCCTTTGGCACTTTGAAGCATGACAGCACTTTTTCCTGGCTACAAATTCAGATCTGCATGCATTCTGGATTTCTGAAAGGAAGCAATTAGCCAAGCTGAAAAGATAGACCCATCCTGTTTAGAGCACACCTTCTACACAGAAAACCACTTACAGGGGTGAAACACAATTTCACAAAACAGTGTTTAGAAATAGTTGACTCTGTATTTTTCACCTCTAAAAAATAAATGGTTTTCTCTCATCGGCTGGCACACCAAAGAGCAGACGACCTTATCACATAACAATGCCAGCAGTTTTAACTAACGACATCCTTCTCTCCTTTAATGTCAAAATGTTTTACTCATGTAGTCATACTTTGGAATATTTCTGAATACATCTCTGCTTCACAATGCATTTCATAACTATTATTTTATTACCTCTTATGACATCACTATATTTTCCTAATCTAAGTGATAAGACATGTAAAATAAGACACAAGACAAAACCACAAAAAGGATCACCAGAAAAGATGAAACCTATACTTGGAAGACCCACATTAGCACAGTCTCAGCAGCAGAGAGCTAAAGGCAATGGAGGCTCCACTCCTTCAATTTACCTGAAATTGCTGTGTTTTAATACTACATCCCATCCACTGTATACTATTCTGAACTTCACTGGAATGAGGCCAGAACAATGACGGGTTGAGTATGACCACTCAGCTGAGCAACACAAATCCATACGTGTGGGACCACACACCTTCTGGGTCGACTAAACAGATTCAAAGAGCAGAGGAAGGGTAACAAAGAAATTGTTCAGGGTCTTTGAGCAAACTGCCTTCTCAGCGTTTAAACCTGACATCTACATACTATGGGAGTGGGCTGCTGCTTCTCAAGATAAATTTCACCCTTTGCGTCACTCTACTGAGATGAGATAATGCCAGAGAAGCTCTGAACAGTAAAGTCTCTTGGAGGTTTATTAATTCTTAGCCATGTCCCACCTGTTGTACCTTGAGGTGGCCTTAAGCCAATTCAACAGCTGCGGCTACACCCAAACATGTAGACTAAAAACCTCATTGATGCCCTGCCCAGGAAATATCACGACTCCTCCCTTACATGATTTGCATGTGTGCTCCTGAAACAGATATAAGCTGGTAAATTAGTGTTTCTAACACATTTTTCTCATAGTTTCTCAAAAATGTATTTTATACATAGCTATACTTTAAACTGTAACTCACTGTAGCAGGAGCTTCGTTTTCTACTACTGACATTTTAACATCATATTTCAGCAGCAAACTGATTTCAAAGAGAGTCAGTAGAACCACAAGCCATCTATAATACCCCATAATGTAAGATATAATATTTTATTAGCATTTCATGTTTATTTTTCAACCTGGCCTTTAAAAGCTATGAGTATCAGCTTAAAAAAATCCCTAACAAACCAAAACTAAAACTAACCAATCCTGTTTTGAATTAGAACAACATTACAATGAAATAGACAACAGAATCATGAAATTAGGCTGTAGTAGTAGATACACACAAGGAAATAACTAAATACTATGTATCACTTACGTTGTAGAAACTGCTCTAACAAGCTAAGAGAGAAATATATTTTTTCAAAAGAAAAAGAGAACATACGACTTTTCACTTGCATCAATTCTTATTATATACCTAATACCACCTAAGGTATTTTCTTCTCCCCATGCCCCTTTATTTTTTCTTTCTTTCGCTTTTAAGCAGAAATTTAAGGAAACAGAAGACAATTGGAAAATGGTTTCACTTCCTTCCCACCAAACTATCTCTGAGTATCAGAACTAAAATGTAACAACTGACAGCCATGGCACACATCTTGGAAATGTCTTTTCCCTCCAAAAAGAGATAGGCTGCGTCTGTGCTACAAAAATGAATATAAAAACTCCCAGGAGAAGGTATGAAGCCACAGGTTATATCAAACTCTGATACTCAGTTCTGCAAAGATTTTGTCCTAATATCCTAAAATTAATTACTATGAAAGAATGCTCACAAAAACACCAAGATTACATTAAATGCATGATGCATAAAAAAAAAGCATCATTAATCTATTTTATGCAATAAGTGTTAATTTACAGGACACTCAATCTAAAGCATTTTTTCAATGCTTTCAAATTGTCCCTGCAAATGCAAGAAAGTATACAGCAAGCCAACTTCCTAGCAAAGATGTCAACTGATTCTTTTATAGCCCTTCCAAATATATATTGCACATGCTAGGTTTAAAAGCTGTATGTAGGCTATTGAAAGCAACAGGACTATCCACATTCTTAAAGTTACACATATGGTTTAAAACCAAAGCATTTTTTTTAATGTAAATATCTAAGTCCTACAGGTGACCTTGTCCAACAAAGAAAGGTTTTTGCAGCAGACCAAGAGACTAAAAACAAATTAGATGCTTCATAAAGACAGATAACGTAAAAAACATAAAACCAATTAAATTATTAAGTTTATATTTTTACTACATTGGGAACTTAATAATTCAAAAATAATAGCTTTAGTAATGTTTTGTTTAAGAAATGCCGAAACTATCAATAAATCCTGGCTAGATTTATCACCAATAAAAACTTAACAAATTGTTTGTACTTCTCTTAAAAATACAGTACCTATAACCTGAAAGCAGTTTTTTCTGTCCCATATATAAAATCATGATCTAGCACTTTAAAAAAAAAATCATTAGTAAGTATGAGAACATGAAATCAAGGTTGCAAAAGATGTAATTAAATTGTAATAAAATATATATGTATATACTCCCTGTTCCGTTTATAGTTTACTTTATATAACTGCTTTCTTTTTGATCTCTTACATTTTATGTAACATGAAAAAGGAAAGCATTTCCCAAAAGATTTAAAAATAGCTTTTAACAATTTGTAAATAAAAGTATACGCTGAGAGATGATCCAAACAACAACTTTTACTCCAAATGTAAAATACTTATTACCTGTTCTCAATACAGTATCGTTAACAAGTGCTCTAACAAGAACATTATTCACAGTTATGAACTTCAATCATGGCATCGTAATGTTACAAATATATTTCAGCTGTCAATTATGCCAAAATGTGTGCAGCAGTCCCACATACTTCCGTTCTTCCCTTTCTCCCCAGCACCATCCAATTCCAGTATGTAACTCTGTTACTCTGTCAGCCGGGTAATCTGTATGCACACCTAGTGTGCCCTCTCATTCAGTCATACAATCGAAGGAAAAAAATGCACATAAAAAAATACATGTCTTAACAGCTAAGGTGCATTTTTTTCCAGTATATTTAGTATCACAAAACATTATAATGTGAATAAGAAAACTGGTCTGAAAGCTTTGCTTGAACCCGAGCTTGTTTTGGATCAAAAGGAATTTAGGCAGAATTTAGACACTTGGCCACTTCAGAGAGTAATTCTATAAATTCTAAGGATGAATAAAATTGCATTACCAAAACATCCTATTATTTTAATGGAAAAAAGAACATACATTTACTGTGGCAAGGTACGCTGGGAAATTTTATTTGCACCTACTCCACTGTTCCTGGACTACGGCTAACTTCAGCCTTCCAATGGACATAGAATATCACTGTTTGATATTTTTAACAAAAATATATTTCTTTTTCATACTGAAATAACTTTTCTTCACAAGGAAGATGCAAATTATGCAGGATGCAAAAAAAATATCTACAGTAAATTAGTTTTGGAGAGAACAGGGTGTCTTTAAACAGAATAACGAACAGAAAGTTATGTTAAGTGTTACCTTCTGGAGTATTCTCAGAAGCGCACAGTAAAAACTTTGGACTATTTTATTATATCAAAAGCATAATTTATGAATAGCAACAAAGAAGGTGTGTACTATTTCAGAAAGTTTCCGATTATTCCTAATAAACTGTTTGGATACACATGATTTACAAGATCTTTCCATTCAGTTCTACAAACTGTACTGTATATATTAATCCATCTGCCCCAGGAGGATGTTGACCCTAAATGTAATTATCACAAAACATTGTTTAAAGCAATGTGAACTAAAATACGTTTTGTGATCCATTTCCTCGATCACAACTCGTGCAAGCAGTTTCATTAGTGTCGGTGAATGTATCCTGAACTGCCACTCTGGTTCCTTTTGGTCCAATGTCCCATTTCTAAAAGAGACTTATGGAAATTCACAGAAGAGAATGCACGTATTCAGTATTTACAGCGTTATCCTTTCCCGGTGTAGTTTCCTTGCTTATTGATATCAGTCATTTAAAGGGAAGAATTCCAAACTGGAATATAACTGGATGATCAAATGCTGATCCTTCCTCTCAAGAAATTCAGTGACAGAATTTTTTTATTTTATTCTATGGAAAAAGTACCCTTTTCCATAGTACCACCCTTTTTCCTCTTTTTCCCTAAAAAAAAAAAAAGAAGTTTTAAACCTTTCACAGTTATTCATAGTCAATGCTAAGATTACATATTTAATAGATTACAATTCAGTATTCTACAATACCTACAAAATGAAACATCAGCACTTGTTACGAGATGCTCCCAGCCGAGCATTGTATCAGATAAGTAATTAGAACATAGTGGGTTAAGGATAAAGTTAGTCCTCGAAGCAACCTGGATTTTCTCATTTCAAGTCACAGACATATCTTGATTCTAAATATAAAGATTTTCAGTTTATGTTTCAGGATTTTTGAAAATAATTTAAATGATAATGGAAAAAGAAAAATTCTTCGATAATTCACACTGGAAAAATTATCTGTATGTGAATTAAGTCTCTGGGTCATAATAGCTTTTTGCAGATGACTCTTCAGCTCTATCATTTAAATACGTATTTAGGCAACTAAAAATTTACTGTCAATTCCTATTATGTCAGTCCACATTATGGCACTGTTACAGCATGCACATTTAAAGATTATTGAAAAAATTACTGTTCATGTGCAGTATATAATTTGCAAAAGGTTAATCACTATTTTAAAACAATGAATGGAATTAACTCATAATGCAAAGCAGATGCCCCAAACGTTATTTTTAAAACAAAACATATTTAACTTATAAAAGAACAAAGAGGATCCAAATAGAGTCCTGTTGCTTAAAACCAGACAGGCATCATGGTTGTTTCAGTCTCTTGGTTCACTGGCTCATACAATTTAGACAAAACTTGGTAGTTTCTGTTTACTCTCTCTGCTATCCTGCAGCCAGTAATGAATTTTTACAGCTAAACTTGTAAAGCTCCTCCATGACTAGGCAACACTGACAATGGTGAAAGAGATTTACCTGTACCAGACCAGCAGGGATTGCAATAACAATTTAATATATCAATTACACAGTTCAAAAGGAAAATATTAAAATTCACTCTAGTGTATGAAAATTCTCTGCTTCATATGCAATTCAGTTTAGATGATGAATTACAGAATAGGCAAAAAACAGCTGTCTGGAATGATCTAGTAACAGGGGAAAACAGAAGAAATACTGAAAGGCAGTCAAACAAAATTAGCATTTTCAACAAACATTCGGAACACACCCCAGATTACAAAATATTAAGCAAGTCATAAATAAGAATACTTTAAGTGCATTTTAGTTTATGGTGCTGAGGAGTGGCGGAGAAGAAGCCCCAGGGGGGAGCAGCAGGCCCCTGAGTGCAGCTTACAGGGGCACAGTGTGGGGCACTTGCCCCATGTGCCCAGGGCAGGAGCTCAGCATCCCCAAAGCAAGGGGCGCGTGGCTCCAGAAAGAGAGTGGAACCCTGAGACTGAACCAAGCATTTGAACAGAGATGGCAATGGTCTGTGGAAATAACAAAGCTATTCGTATAACCCGTTCTTGCAAGTAAAGTTGATACAAAACTGACAATAAAACGGTACTTTTTTATATACTGTATCTATCTGTAGAAGATTTCTGAAAAAAAGAAAAAAAAGCCACAAAACTTTATCAATCTTCATAGTTAGAAGATTAAGAAGGAGTTAATCAAATTAAATACTTGAGGAAGATCAGGTGAAGCAATCAGGAAAAAAAAAAGTCTCGCTGCCCATCACTAGCAGGCCCTCACCTCCCTGCACGGGAACAGCACCGACAGCGCTTCCCGGGAACAGCACTGGCAGCGCTTCACGACAGGCAGCCAGCGTTCACAGGAGAGAAGTGTTCCCTTCCTCAAGTATCTAATACCGTGTTGCTGCCAGGGACTAAGTATCAGATTAAAGGGATAAACAGTTCTGTTCTGTTGTAATAAGTACGGTCCAAGGATCCCAGCTTTTAAATTACAATATTTACCAATAAATACATATAATCAGATGGATATTAAAGTACTGTTATTATAAGCATTGGAGTCTTTTTTTTTTTTTAAGTCAGAAGAAACCACTTTCAAACCTTTTACTCCTTCTATATAGTGACTACAACTTATCTTTTGGCCTTCCAGAAGTCATCTTTGCTTATAAAGCCTTCCATATTTCTGCTGATTACATATTAATAATCTGTGGCAAGAAGGAAGGTCATCAATATAAACCACAGGTACAATATATTCGACGTTCATTTCAGCAGCACTTGCTGATCTGTTCATTTAAAGTATCTATGATCTGTACTAACCTATCTGAGCGAGATACTCCTTTAATTAACACAAAGAGAAAAAAAGCTATGCAAGCATGCAGTATTCAGTAAACAAGGACATGCTAGGTCCACATAATTTGAGAGAAGCAGAAGCTAGCAAAGAGGGGTTGGATAACTGCCGTGTAAGACAGGCTTTGAAGAGAATTGTTTTGTGTTCAGCATCTTTCCCCTTTATACTCAAAAATCGATTAGATTGTTTTCCAAAATTTGTAAATATCTTCCAAAGAGTGAAAATAATTCCCCGCTCTACGTATGAATGTCAATGAACTCATTCAAAATCATCTTCAAATGTCAGAAAAGATTAACATATCCTGGCCACAGGAGGGGGGTCAGAAGAAAGCACACACTTTCAGCCTTTACTCATGCGGGCACGATCGAAAGCCAGCCTAAGTCTATGGGAAAACTCCACGAAGGGACCTAGCATGGCAAAATTCCACAAGTGCTCAAAACACAAGAGACCAGAAACAATCTGGGATCAATAGCTTCCAGGTCATTAATCCTAGGCAGGTGACATCCAGTGCACAGTTTGCTACTCTCTTTCACCCACACATTCAAGAAACATGACCCGATTGGCATCTAGTAGCTTTAAATATTTTCCACGTTTTGCCTTTATCCTTCCCCTATTTGTCTGGCATATGACTTTCTAGCATCCCATTAATGTCAAACCATTTAATCGGAATGTAAGCTAAATGCACAGTTTGCTATTTCCTGGATTTCTGTTTGGCAGCCAGTGCTTTTTATGAGGAAAATAAAAGCAAAGGTCAGTATGACCAGAAAAGAAAAGTCATCTTCCATAACGGAAGCTTATTTTTCCAGTGAACTGATACACAAGCCTAATTTAGAAAAAGGTCTTTTGGTATCATGTTATTATTAGTAGTATCACAAATAAACACAGAAACCAATTCACTTTACAGACCTCCACATTAAGCATTCAATAGAAAATCCCTTGGTGTTTTATTGATTTTTGTTTTATTGATTTTTTAAATAGCAATATCACAGTTAAAATGTATCATTTTGGTGAAACATGTCTAAAACTTTTCCATCTCAAAATAAGTTATTACAAATTATTTCCACAGCAACTGGCAACTAACGATTCAATCCATTTAAAGAACAACAAAGTAATGGCTTTATTTGGATGCCTTTTTTGATTAAATAACATATTAACCTTGATGAAGCTTTCCAAAAAGGGATTAGCATACTTGAGTGCATCAGCTGATTATGAGACAAATATAACAGTGATAAGATGCTGGTTCAAAATTTTTGAATCTGATGAGTATAACAATTTAGCCGCTAGGATGGAGTTGGCTCTTACAGCTCCCATCTCAACAGCTAAGTGTCCACCCAAGGATACAAAAAGACATCACCCAACTCAAGTATGCAGTAACTGAGAGTCTGGAAAGGTGGCTTAAATCACTAAACTGCATAGATCAAAATATTCTGCATATTTACTGTAACGTCAGAAATAATTAAAAATCATTTGTAAGGAAAGAAGAATCAGAATGAAATATCTTAGAGGGGAAACCCAGAAAGCAAATACAGATTTATCTTCCGATGACATCATCCATTTTGAGTAAAACTCACTGACCCACTTTGCTTTATTCGTCTATACTGTAATAATACATTTCCTATACCTATTGTATATAATTTCCATTAATTTATTTGCTTAATGGATGTATAAATAAGTCTGCTACAATTACGCTTTTTAAGGGTCAAATCCCATTCACTTCTGAACCCACTACTGTAATTTCTACTACACTGGATGATAACACAGCAGACCTCAGGAACAGCTGAAACACAGCCGATTCTGTGCTGTTGACATAATCAAGCCATGTTACAACCAGCCTGCCAAACCCTTTTATAACCCTGCCAAGTCCAGGAACTGGTGTCCCTATACTGCCCCCACCAAACAAAAAAAAAAAAGTTTCTCTATTTCTTAATTCTACGTGTTCAAATTAAAATTCACACGGTATTACTGTGGCAAAGTAAAAGTTCTATGAGTTTATTTTAAGGACCGTATCTTGGAACTCTTGCAGAGTTGTTACAAGTTACAAGCCACCCGCACATACAGACACCCCTCCCCCCAAAAAAAACCCAAACCAACAATCGTCTAAGCGTAGTTATTAATATTCATGTTGATTCCACATGAAACAACAGCACAGTTACCCGAGCAGCTACAGTTTGTCAGCGCTTGGAAGTTATTCCAGGCTGTTTTGTCCTGCTGCCCTGAATACTCAGGAACTTCAACAATCCATCTAGCAACAGCCACCGCAAAGTAAGTGCTCTGCTTCGCCTGGCTCAGTGCTAGTAACTGTCAGGCACTCTCCGATGAATCGGGAAGGGGGGGGAGGAGGAGATGTCACACCCCCCGCCATCCGGGATGGGACGGGCAGGAGCACGGCATCGCGTGGGGTTAATTCTCCACGTGTTGGCTATCGCTGCACCTTGAAATCTTACAATAGGAAAGTGAAACGAGCCCGGTCTGTTTGTTCGCGTATACTGAAAGTCGCATCGGGACTTCGTCCACGACGTCCTCCGTGGGAAGTTCCCGAGGCCCCTCCAGCGCGGCAGAGCCAGAGCCCCCCGCCCCCGCCCCAGGCAGGGCGAGTCCCCGGGAACTGGAGCCGCTTCCGACCACTCTGATCTCGGGGTCACGGCAGTTATGCGATCCCTTCTCCTTATCGAGGAGATTCAGCCCTGTAACCTACAGATTGAGAGATAACAGCCCTACGCTTTCGCCCTCCGTTGCAAAGGCGGCTGCTATTGCATCAGGAATTTCCTCTTTTGCCGGCTCCTTCTCGCCCCTCCGACACCCCTCTCCGGCTGTGGCAAGTTTGGGGCTCACCTCCCCTACGCGCCCCTCCCCTGCCCGCGGGGTGCGCGGATGCCCCCGCACCGCCCGCAGCCGCAGCGCTGCTCCCCGCCCCCGGAGCCGTTCCCGCCACCGCGCCCGCGTTACTCTGCGCGGCAGCAGGATCCAGCCTGGCCAAACCCCTGCCGCGCTCCCGCTGCCCCCGTCGCCTGCTCCCCGGCTGGCGGGGACCGGGAGCTGCTCGCACCTGCTCCTCGGGGACCGACACCACCACCCCACCCCCACCCTCCGCCGAGGGAGCAGCCCAGCCCGGCTGCCTGGCACCTCTCCCCACTACCCCAAAGCAAAGCCGCCGCCGCCACCTCCTCCTCCTCCTCCTCCTCCTCGCCGTCTTCCCGCCCTCCCTCCACCTCCCCCGTTCGCCATGTGGCAACTGCCCCACAGCCTTATACAAAAAGTGCACGTGCCCCCTCGGATGTGTGACAGCAGTTGATGGCCAAGTGGCCTCCATCGCCCCGCACCGGGCCCGACGCCCGGGAAGCAGCTCTACACCCCATCCCAGTTAACGCGACACCCGAGTGTCTGTGTCGCCCGCTCCCCGCCCACTCCCGTGCACCCTTCAGGAGGTTTTTTCCCAGGGCTGCCCGCTTTAAAGATACATCCAGGGATAGCTTGAGCAACGGGGTCGCTCAGAAAGCACTTTTTGGCCCTGCTGCCCCCTCCCCACCCCCGCCGGCCCTCCGCTCCCGCGCTGCGCTGCCCCCGGCACGCCTCGGACAGACGAGAGAAGAGGACAATGACAGGGCGACACTTGCAAGGCGCAGCGGGAGCGGGGCACAAACACCCCTTTCTCCTTCCCCCTCACTCCCTCCGTCCCACCAAGAAGCAGCGCCGCCGGATGCGGAGAAGGCCGGCCGGGTGCGGGGGCAGCGCGGGAGGGGGCAGCGGGGAGCGGCGCACCGCCCGCCCGGACCGCACGGCGCGGGGGTGGGACGGGGGCGGCGGCGGGGAGGGGGGGCCCGGCGGGGCGCGCGTGTGCCTTGCGGCGCTTACCTGGCGTTGGTGCAGTCGTTGTAGAGGGTCTCGAAATCCTTCCTGGAGATGAGTTTGCAGCGGTTGACCCCGGGCTGGATGGCCCCCAGCCCCCTCAGGATGCGGACCTGCTCCACGTTGCAGACCACGGGCGTGATCTCCAGCCGCTTCAGCTTGGTGTAGACCGTATGCAAGCCCCCCACCAAGTGCTTCAGGAAGAGGTCGAAAGCCTGGGGCAGGCAGATGAGCTCGCAGCCCTCCACGGTGAAGGAGGCCACTTTGGCCCCCCTCAGATCCACCATCTTGCACTCGTTATTCTGGGGGGTGTTCTCCACCGGGGATGGGGTCGAGTACACGGGCTTGCCGGGTAGGCTGCCGGCCGCGCTGGCCGCGCTGGCATTGGGAGTGGAGGTGCCGCCGCTGCCGCCACCGCTGCTGCCGCCGCCGCCGGTGCCCAGGCTGGGGCTGCCGCCGCCGCTGCCGCCGCCGCTGCCGTTACCGCCGCCGCCGCTGGTGGTGGAGGTGACTGTGGCCGCCGCCGCTGCCGCCGCTGCGATGGGCTCCGGCCGGAATAGGTTTGTCCCCGAAGCGGCCGGCGGGGGAGCGATGGACGGAGACGGAGAGGAGGTGGCCGCCGACGAGGTGGCCGACGAGGAGGTGGTGGTGGTGGTGGTGCAGGCGGCAGAAGTTGAGACCGGAGGCTGAGGGGGGACCAGCTGGGTCGGAGGGATCAAAGCAGCCGGTACGGCCATGGTCACATATACGGCGGAGGGGGCAGGGGGAGGGGGGAAAGTTCCCACACACACACGCAGGGGAAAGGGGAAAAATTAAAAAAAAAATTATTTAAAAAAAAAAAAAAAAGGAGGAAAGGAGAGAAGGGAGGAGGGGGGAAAAGAAGGGGGGGATAACCCCGGATCAGGGGCTGCGGCGACCGCGAGCGCGGGGGGCAGAGTGAG
>JAWMRA010000078.1:130819294-130845633 GCA_035584735.1 Pseudotriccus pelzelni | reverse complement strand
GGCCATCCAGCCAGTTCCTAACCCAGCACAGAGTGCCCCTGTCCAAGCCATGGGCTGCAGCTTTTCCAGGAGTATATGATGGGAGACAGTGTCAAAGGCTTTGCTGAAGTCCAGCTAGACACATCCATAGCCTTCCCTTCATCCACCAGGTAGATCACCTGGTCATAAAAGGAGATCAGGCAGGTCAGGCAGGACCCGCCTTTCCTAAACCTATCCTGGCTGAGTTTGATCTCTTGATTGTCCTGTAAGTGCTGTGTGATGGCACTAAAGATGATCTGCTCCATAACCCTGCCGGGCACCAAGGTCAGGCTGACAGGCCTGTAGTTCCGCAGATCTTCCTTCCAGCCCTTATCGTGGATGGGCATCACATTGGCCAACCTCCAATCATCTGTAATCTCCCTGGTCAGCCAGGACTGATGATAAATAATGGAGAGCGGCTTGGTGAGCTCTTCTGACAGCTCCCTCATCACCCTAGGATGGAACCCATCCAGTCCCATAGGCTTGTGAGCATCTAAGTGGCACAGAAGGTCCCTAACTACTTCCTCCTGGATTACAGGGAATCCATTCTGCTCCTATCCTCGTCCATCAGTTCAAGAGCCAGTTGTCCTGAGGATAACTATTGAAGAATGAGGCAAAGAATGTGTTGGAAAAAAAGGAAAAGAAGAAAAACGAATGAGCACATGAGGCTGGACTACCTACGAGGAGAAGCGGAAAACTCTTAAGTGAATCTGAATAAGCAGGAGAAACGGAACTCAACCTAACGAAGCATCAATAGCATTTCTAGGGCAGAGCCCCACACACAGCTGCAGCCTGGCTCGGATCCGGCTCCCCAGGTCCGTGACACACACCACCGCCCTTTCTGCTTTCATTAAAACTTTCCGACGGGAAAAAGAACCCGCCTTAAACCCTGCACAGAGCAGAACGTATTGCACGGCTCTCGCTCTCCCGTCGCGCCGCAGCCTGCAGGGTACCGCGATCAGCGGTGACCCGGCGGAGCCGCAGCTGCTCCCGAGCCAGCCGGGCGGCAGCTGCGGGAGCGGGCGGGGGAGCCGCGGGGCCAACCTGCCCGGGGTCCCCGTCGGAGCTCCTGACGGCAACAGTGACCCGGCCTGACGCGGCCAGCGCCGGGAGCCCCGGTGCAGACCCGGGGTGTCCCGACGCGTGGCAGCGACCGCACACCCCACCCCAGCCCGGGGCGCTGCCAGGACACAGCCGCGTGTCCCCGGGCGCGCCCAGACGAGGGGATGGGCCGGGAAGGCTCGAGGAGGTCGGACCGACCGTGCCGCCCTCCCCTGCCTCTTCCCCCACCCGCGGCCCCGCTTCACCTCAGCCCGGCGGGGACCAGGGGCGGCGCCGGGGAGGTTACTCCCGCTCCCCTCCCCCGCCGCCGTGTGACCTCATGCGGGAGGAAGCGCCGGGCCGCCCCCGCCGCTCCCACACGGCTGCCGGGAGGGCCGGGCCGGGCCGGGCCGGGGGGGCCGCCCTGACTCAGCCGCCGCGGACACGCCGCGCTGACACTCCGGACACGCCGCCGCGAGGCCGCCGATCACGCGCGGGCGCCCGGCGCTCATTGGCCGCCGCCCCACACACCTTTGCCGGCGATTGGCGGAGGCCGGCCGGGGGCCCCGCCCACCCCCCCGCGCGCGGGCCCGGGGGCGCCGCCGCCCGAGCGCGAGCGGCGAACAAAAAGAGGAAAACCGTGAGAGCGGCGGCACCGCGGGGCAGGCTCGGCTCGGCTCGGCTCGGCTGGTGAGAGACCCGGGCACCCTGGGCGGGCTGCGCGGGCGGGGAAGGAGGGAGTGCCGGGGATGGCGCGGAGGGAGTCCCCGGGGATGGCGCGGCAGGGGGATCCCCAGGGCACGTGTCGGGACGACCCGGGCGAGAGGAGGGGCCGCGGGCGGCGGCACCGGCGGGAGACCGGGCTGGGGCGGCTGCTGGCTGGGGCTGCTGGGGGTGATGTCGGACAGCCGCCTGCGGGGAGAGCCCTCCACGGGGCAGGCTGGCGAGGAAAGCCGCGGGACGGCGGGAGGGAAGGGAGGGAGAGAAGCCGCCGGGAACCTGTGGGCAGCGCCGGTGCGGCGCCGTGCAGCCCCTGTGCCCGCGTGCCCGCCCGGGCGTGGGCGCCGGGCTCGGCGGCTGCATGTGCCAGGGGGCGGCGGCGAAGAGGGGAACCGGGGGGATCCCGGCGCCACGCGGGGTGGGCGGCGCGGGGGCCGGGAAGCGGAGCGGCGCTGCGGGAAGAGCCGGCTGGCGCCCCCGCTCCCCGCGGGGAAGCCGCTTCCCTTCCCTTCCTTTCCCTTCCCCCGCTGCGGGAGGCGCCGGGTGTGTCGGCGCTGACCCCAGTCCGGCCCCCGCCCGCTCTGACGGCTCCTCCCTCCCTCCCCCCCTCCCTCCCCGCCGGCCGCCGCCGCGCGCCGGGGGCGGGGGCGCCGCGCGGGGGAACTGGGGGAAAGGTCGGCGCGCGGCGGCACCCGATCACGCTTTGTTCACGTGCCCCGCCCCGGCCGCGCCTCGCTCGGCGCCAGCCAATGGGCGCCCGGCGCGGCTCGGGGGGGAACCAATAAGGGGCGGGCGGGGGCGGCGCGCGCGGGGGCGGCCGGCGGGGTGCGCTGAGGTGAGGGTGGCGCGCGCCCAGCAGCCGGGGGCGGGGCTCGCGCCTGAGCCACGCCCACTGTGCCCTCTGAGGGGATACACTTATATGTGTCTATAAATATATCTCTACACGGGGAATCTACATATAGAACATACATACACAGTAGGCTGCAGGTTGGACTCGATGATCTTGGATGTCTTTTCCAACCTAATTGATTCTGTGATTCTGTGATACAAATATATATAGATTCTGTGAAATATATGTCTATTTCATCTCTCCAAGCTGGTGATTTCCTTGCATGTATGCATGTGTGAGAGAGACCCTTTGAGTATTTTCCAGAACATTTTTGGTAGCTAATACCTTTTGAAAAAGAACGTACATCCTTTGATTGTTTGGCTGGTCAAAATCAGTCCCAATGCTGTCCTTTCTCTGGTGCCAAAATAAGTACGGTGCTGAAGGCTGTATCCATAGCGAAACTGGAAGGAGAGTGGAATGGTGGAGAAAGTTTTGATTTACTTTTTTTGGAGGGAGTAAAGATTTTTCTTAGACTCTCAGACGCAGCTCTTATAAAGTAGAATAACTTTAGCATACTTAAATCCAGAGGAGTTCTTTTGTCTCAAGAAAATATGTAATTTTCACCTGATGGCCAGATTTCCCCACTAACAATTTCATAAAAATATATAAATAAGAAAGAAGGCAAGAAAATACAGTCACACAAAGTGTATTTATCATGGACAGGTTGTTCTGTTTGTTTTTTATGATGCCTTCTTATAAGCAAACTGCAAAATGTATAATTGCAAAAAATATGCATAACTGCAAAACACTCAAACTTATAAAGTTTCCTTTTTTCCTCTAACCAAAACAGGAGTAAGAAATGGAGGTGATGACTGAGAAGCAGAGAGATACAAGGTATTTCTGGAACAATACACCTGAAAAAAGTGATTATGAAGCTGTTGAAGCCCTTATTTCCATGAGTTGCAACTGGAAATCAGACTTCAAGAAACATGCAGAAATGAGACCTATAACTCCAGCCTCTGACATGTCAGAGGAAAATGATGAGGCTTTGCTTCCTGGAGTAGCAGACTTCAATGTGATACCGGCATTTGTAAGTCTTTGAATTTGCATGTGTGTGTGCCTGATTTGAACAAATAGTGTGGCGATGTGTTTTTAACGTGCCCCCTTTACTGTGTCTCTCTCCCCTGCACAGTGCCTGACACCGCCCTACAGCCCTTCCGACTTCGAGATGTCACAGGTGATCCATCCGCTCAGCAAGTCACTGTCTGAGGCCGCCAAGCCTCCTTTGGCCGCACCTCGGAGAGAGGCGGAGAGGTCTCCGGCAGCCAGGCCTCTGAAAGCTCAGGCGACGAGTGTTATCCGCCACACGGCCGATGCCCAGCTCTGCGATCACAAAACCTGCCCGGTGAGAACAGCCAGTGTGCTCAAATACCAGGACGGTGCTTCCAGGGAAGCAAACAGTAATCAGAAGGCCACGGCAGAGCACTCTGTGTGTTCCGCTGTGGTGCCGAGTGGAGCCAGTGCTGAGGGCGGTGGACCGTCGGTGGCAGAAGGAAGAACCGCGGAAGCAGCTGTTGGTCCGGTGCCCTTGACAAAGCCCTCAGTCAGCAGGGATGAGCCTGTCCCTGAACCAACACAGCAGCCAGAGGCAGCAGCATCCCCATCCCCTGCCCAAGGCAGTGGAGCCCCCTCCGTGCCAGTGATTTGCCAGATGGTCCCGCTGCCCTCCAACAACAACGTTGTGACGGCCGTAGTGCCCAACACCGTGCCAAGCCAGCAGCCGGCTCTCTGCCAGCCCATGGTCTTCATGGGCACCCAGGTTCCCAAAGGTGCTGTCATGTTTGTTGTGCCCCAGCCGGTTGTGCAGGGCACAAAGGCTCCCGCTGTTAGTCCAAATGGCACGAGACTCTCTCCCATTGCGCCTGCTCCTGGCTTTGTACCTTCCGCAGCAAAAACCACTGCTCAGGCTGATTCTTCGAGAATAAGAAGTCACATTTGCGGCTACCCAGGATGTGGGAAAACATACTTCAAGAGCTCTCATTTGAAGGCTCACGTCAGAACACACACAGGTTGGTCACTGCTGCTGTACATTAAAAATTAAGTTAAAAAATTGTGGTTTTATACACAGCTTGTTATAGTTCTAGCGATTACTGGATCTGTTCATGGAGCAAATTGTGAGGCAGCAATGAAGTTTATTTTTTTTTGCCAGCGTGCATTATAATGCTGCCTAATCTCTGACAGGAAATCTCCCAGAGGGGAAGGTGACTCAGCAGTTTGTTTGTGCTGGCCTCACTTCGTGTCAGAAAGTGTTCAGTAATGTCTCTGTGGAAGCAAGGCCTTGCCCAGTGCAGAGTTAAAGGTGCCTTATTAGGCTTCTCCTCAGGAATGCCCTTGTCAGAAGTGGGTAAAACTTAGAAATTCTTTTATGAAACAGTGTAAGGATCCACTCCAAACTATTCCTACCTTGATTATTTTAAAGTAACTTTTCCATGCCTCAGCACTTAATTGCAGTAGCAGAGACTTCTCTCTGTTTTCACATAGGCTCACAGTGCAGTACCAGGGCCTGTTACATAAAACATCATTGCAGGCTGCACTTCAGAGAGGAGTTTTGGCCATGCTGAGTCATCATTATCTGCAGTTCACGTGGAGCTGAGTTAAAATCATCTGTCTTGAGATGTAAAGACCATTTCAAAATATTTGGTTCCAGAGAATTTTTAACCCTTTGTACTACTTAGCCTTGAGGATAAGTGAGTCTAGATGCTTAAATATTGGTATATAAACAATTTTTCACAGTTCGTGTGTGTAGTACTGATGTGGATTTTTGGATCAACTGTCATAGTAGAAACTTTCCTTTGAAAAATTCAGGTCCTGTCAATCAGGGCAGTAGTGTTTGTTGCTCAGTTAGTACTCACTGGGTTTTTCCCTTTGTCGTTTTTTTTTTCTTTTAGGAGAGAAGCCGTTTAGTTGCAGTTGGAAAGGCTGCGAGAGGAGGTTTGCACGGTCTGACGAACTGTCTCGCCACCGCAGGACACACACTGGGGAGAAGAAGTTTGCCTGCCCGATGTGTGAGCGGCGGTTCATGCGCAGCGACCACCTAACGAAGCACGCGCGTCGCCACTTGTCAGCAAAGAAGTTACCGAACTGGCAGATGGAAGTGAGCAAGTTGAACGATGTGGCCGTGCCACTAACGTCTGAGACTGCCCAGTGACAGGACTTGCTCTGGAGAAATTAACTGTTGTTGCTGGGATAGGCCGGCTGAAAAAAGGCTTTTGCTCCTGGTCTGTGGTTCTCCTGCGCTGGCTGCTGACGCCAGTGCAGAGAGGCAAAGGCAGCCTGCACTCAGCCTCAGAAAAAGTTGCTGGGAGAACCAGTCGCTGACTGGAATAGCGGGTGTCTTTTGCACTGATAGGGAGAGAGAGAAAGAGAAGGTTCTAGAGCAGAGCAGCCACACTGTGCCAGTTTTGAAATTTGCGAATTACTCGTGTATACTCTAGGTCAGTCAAACGCAAGTATTCCTGAGGGTTTTCTGCTGACGCCTGAGACCAACTCTGATTTTAGCTACCAGTTGTCAGTCTTCAGTAGGCACAGACTAGGACAGCAGCAATGTATGGGCACAGGCTTGAAAGCCCAAAAACCACCTGCGTAAGATAATCTAAACAGGTTTTCCTACCTCTGCCACCTTTTCTTGGTAGGAATCTTTTCCTCCTAACCGTTCTCCAGCCCCATCATAACCAATGATTTGGTGCCAGAGTCCTGGAGATTTTAGGCCTCTCCTCCTGTGTGGGGTGCTTGACACACTCAGCTTTACACTGCTGTCCAGAGCGGCTTGGGAGGGATGTGCAGGGTCACCACATGGGCAGCCAAAGGGCAGGAACGTTCTGAATCCTAATTAGCTTTGTAATATTTTCCCAGCTGCTTTGGCAAGCTTTGTGATTGTTACAGCTGGTTATACCTGGGCATTGCACGATGCTTCTGCTTTTGTGTTGCTTACAGTCTCCACCTTCTCACTGCTCTTGTCATGAGCGGATACAGGGCACTTTGAAGAGAAACATGATAACTGTAAACTACTCGGGTTGATTAAGGAAGAAAACCAAGAATCTTAGGCTTCTTGATTGTGTTATTCTTTGAAAGGCAGTTTATGCTAAAAATAAAATGGATATATTGTGTATTGTATTAAATTAGAAAGTTGTGATTTGAAAAGCAAAACAGGGCAGCAAAGACACCAGCCTAGAAATTAAACTAGCTTTTATGACAATGCATCAATTTTCACTATTTCTGTTTTATCATATTATGTTGAGGACATATATCAGAAAGTGAATGGTTTGAAAATAGTGTATTAGATATGCTTTTTGTGACTACTTCAAAGATTTGCACATTTCTTATGTTGTACTTTTTACTTTGTTTACAATAAACCAATTTTCTTTAATATAGACCTCTTTTTTTTTTTTTAATTCATAGCAGAACCTCTCCTAGTTTTTGATATTTTTGAAGCATTATAAAGCCCACAGGAGTGGAATTTCAAGTTTGCGCTTATTACTCTGCATCTCTGTTTTGTTGTGGTTTTGGCTTTTTTCTCCCAGGTTCTTCATCCCCCTCCTTTTCCTCAGCACCCAAAACTGAACATACTTATGTGGGCCATTATAACACTGATGAAAAGCATTTCCTTTTCGTTGGTGATTGCACTGTCTTCCCCAGGAAGGAACCCAGCCCCTGTTCCTGGTGGCAGCTGGCCGCCACTCCCACAGTGTGGGATCCGGGTCCCCCGTGGCCTTGCACAGGGCCAGTGGGCAGGCAGGGCTGGCGCTGAGATGGGCTCCAGACCAGGGGTTTGCCTGCCCCCGTTAAAGCTGTCCCTGCGGGAGTGCCCTGCTGGGAGGAGGGCAGGAAATCGGGGTTCTCCTGTCTCAGGGCAGTGGGCAGGCAGCACAGCTTCTCTGTCTGCTGCCCCTGCATGCCAGGGCTGGCCATTAGTGCTGCTCCCCTGCCTCCCCTGCCTGCAGGTATCCCCGCATTTCACAATCATGGGTGTTGAGTCACTGCCCTTCCCTGCCAGGCGTTTGAGGTAGGGGCACTCCCTACCTTATCCTGTTTGAGGCAGAGCCTGCATAGGGAACACCTGACTCATGGTCCTTTTCTGTTCCAGGGGAAATACGCTGTAGTAGCCCAATGCAAAAGAGAGGCTTCTTCCCCAGGAATGTGAGTCCTGCTCACCGTCTTGTTTCAATGTACTTCTCATTTCATGAGCATGAGAGAAAATAATTGTAACAGCTCTGGGTCTGAAACCCTTCCACATCTACAAGTAGCCTTTGGACTAGGAATTGTCCCTTCACCAGCTCTGCCTGGCACACTGAACCTTGAATTCCCCTTTAGTGCCTCAGCCCTACAGAAGGAGGGCATAAAGAAAGTGTCACCTCCGACTGGTATCCTGCCCATGCTGAGCTGGCCCTGTGGCTCTCCTCAGCAGTCCATTTGGTGGGCTTCAAAGCCCCTCGAGCTCAGCATGGAGCTGAACTTAAATCTGACTTTCCGAGCGAGCACTCTTGTGCTGCCATGCAGTAGAAGAGGAAGAAAGTCCGTTTCCATGCCATGGCCATCTCTGCTGCCTGTGTTTTCTGAAGGCAAAGCAGTTGCTGGTGCTTTTTGTGTAGCATTCCACTCCCGAGGTGTGTGCAGGGTGTGCCCTGGGAGCACCAACTGGCTGCACTGCTGGGAGGCCGCCTCTTTCTGGCATTGTCAGGAGCTGAATAAAATACTGCTTCTCCCTCTAAATACAGAATTTAACAGCAAGAAGTGCACTTTGACTGGTTCCAGCTGAAGGCAGAGCCGTAGTTGTGAATTTACCTTATACACCATTTTTAAAGCTTAACCGTGGAAGCCATCTGGAAATTGAATTAGCTATTTTGGGGTTTAATCTAAGGCTAACCTGAAAAATGTAGTTGAAAGGGCATTATTAGACATCTTTTCAATGCTGGCTTTGTTGTACAATCAAAGTTGGCTGCATAGTGGGAAGCTTAATTTTTATGAATTTTCTACAGATTGCTGTAAATAATTAGAACTTCCTTATTCCTGTAGATAAACCAAAGGCACACCTTGTATTTTGTCCTTCTATTTGGGTTCAGTGGTGAAGCCAAACAAAAATGCAAGCCAAGACGCTTTCAACAAGCCCCACAATTAGTCCTTGGATGCCAACACTGGCTGTCGCTGCAGTGGGACTTGGCAGGGTGGCCACTGCTGCCATTGGCTGTGCAGACACCTGGCTCTGGGGGGGGCGAGCTGAAGGGATCCAAGAGATAGCATATATTCTTGGAAGAAGATTTTTGAAGTATCTATAAACCCTCAGCTTGCTGCTTAGCACTGCGCTCTGAAGTGATGTGCACGCATGAAAGTCGATGCTGCAGTGGTGACATCAATTACATGAGCTGGAGTGAAAGACATTCCCTGTCCCAGCAGGCAGCAGGGAAGAGCAACTGGGATGTCACAACGAATTGTCTAGGGAAAGGAGGGAGCAAGCCTCTGTGTCCAAAGCAAAGTGATACAACCCCATGCTTGGTATACCTAACTTGGCAATGGGTGCTGGGGGAGAGGAGGAAAGGGAGGCTGAGGGTGCCTGCCTGCCCTGGGTGTAGTGCAGACAGCTCATTCTGGCTGTAGGAGGAACAGCAGGACCAAGGTGGATTGGGTTAGGGAGGGTCTGCTTATCCCACCCCCAGCCTAACCCTGGACAGATCAGTGATAGGGAACTGTGGTGCACCCTGCACATGCCCTGTGCACTCTGCCAGTTCTCAGTGATTTTAATCTTCAGAGAGGATGAAGAGAAGGTTGGAAAAAGCAAGCAGTTTCCCTTGTGGTTTGGAAAAGACTGATTTCCATTACAGCAGGAGTATTTGTGGGAGGCTTAGATGCTCTATGAGTGAACTAATGTATTTTAAAAGAAGAGGGGTCTTGAGCTGGGTCAGCTTGTCTTGAATCACAGATGCAGCTGAGACAAGAACCAGGGCAGCCTGTCCACCCGTCCTGCCTGATGAGCTTGGCTTTCTGAGGTTTTTCCTCCTGAGCTGTTACCATCCAGCAATGCTATTTCAAGATACCCTTAACCATCCGGTCCTGTGATCCTGGCAGAGGGTCTGTTCAGCCTCTGTGCTGGCATGGGTGCCACAGTGCAGATGTGGCCTGGGCCCAAAGAGTTGAGAGGAAGGCCTTCATCATCCGCTGGCCTGAGACTCGCACACCACATGCAGTGGCACCAGGTATTCCCCTGGCAGCTCCGCACTTTTACTGTAAATAGATGATTCATTTGTCTGCTTTGGCAACAAACTTCGATCACCAAGGAGACACAATCTGTCAGAAAAGTTGGAGCACAAAATCAGGTCAAGAGAAATGATGAATGAATGTGTGCATTAAGGGCTCAAGCTTTCCGTTCTGTATCACAAAGTTTTCTGCAGAAAGCTTTGCTTCTCCTGGAGCATGTTATCAGGGCAGGGGGATAGTGGGGGATGGTAATAATCAGTTAGAACAAATGTTTTCGGAATATGTCTTACAGTGTAATTTAACATGTCACACAGAGCTTCCGTGTCTGAGAATACGAGGATCTGGAATATTTTCTGTTGTCACCAAAAGAAAATGTGATCCTTTAGCAGTAACAAAACAAGAGCAAAACACATCTTTAGCTGTCTCATTATATTCGTGAGAAGACAGGAGGTAAACTTGCTAACTCACTCGGTGTGCAGTAATATAAATCAGATAATCATCATATAAAATGCACCAAATAATTCAGAAGTTTTTTTGGGATAACACAATTCTGATGAAGCTTTATACTTGATTGTGTATTCTACTCTGAAAGTTAAAGTAGTTGTCTGGGGAAAAAATTCTGCTGTTACCATGACTTCAACTACTCGAAAGGTTTCAGTAGATGTCAACGTACTTGCATGGAAACAACTTCTGAAAAAAATGGATGCAGCTGTGGCGGGGACTGGCCATGTGCTAACAGCTGCAGAAAGGCAAAAGCACACCCTGCCTCTGCTCAATATTCCCCAGGGCCTCAACAAAACTTAGACGGCTTTGAATAGCTGAGGCATATAGAGTCTCCTCTCTGCCCAGCTCATCTCCTGACTGCTTCCAACACATGAAAGAGGATCTGACATTCGTCAAGTCTACCTTTTTTTTAAAACCTTCACAAACTTCTCATTAGTGCCATCTGGGCTGAATGCCATACAGTCATCATTTAATGGTGAAGGCTGAGATTTTCTCAGGGATAACCAGGAGACTGGCATGGGGTACTTATTGTGAGCAGCAACCTCAGGTAGTTTAAACACTTCTGCTTGGAAAATGGAGATTTTAATGTTCAATTGCCTGGCAGGCAGCTGGAAAGAGCAACCTTCACCTCCCCTAAATGAAAAGAGAGAGTATCGTGTGCAATCTGAGTGGAATTCAAGAAAATACAGGATACAGAAAGTACCTTAATGGCCTAAAATGCAGAGTGGTCAAAATGTTAATGAAACCCCCATTTAGCAGACAAAAAAGCAAGTCCCCTGGCCAGCCCTCAGCCACGAGGTAACATCACCAGTCGCTGCACATCAGAGGAGCAGCCACTAAATGAAAAGGCATTTAGGAGCCACAGCACAGGAGGACAGAGCAGCCATCTTCAAACAAGCTATGCAATCAGGTTAGTGAAGACAGAATTCTTTATCAGCTATAATCAGTATTGCCCACGTAATCCTGACTAAGGGGGTAGGGACTGCAAAGGCAGAACCAAAGGCTCGGAAAACCAAAGAGATTTCCCTGTTTTCAGCTGCAGCACAGAGTGCTGGCCCTGGAGGGTGGTGGGGTTGGCCAGAGAACTCCTCCTGCCCTGGAGCACATGTGCGTGCTATGCTGCTGCAGACATCTGGTTGCTACGCAGGGTTAGGGAGCAGTTGTTTTTGATGCTCTTGGTTGAATATAGGTGTTTTATTTCCTTTTCTTCTCCCCACCAACATTACCTGCCCTTGCAGTGCCACATAGTTTCTCGGGCTTTTGAGGTCTGAAGCGTCCCTGCCCTCCTGGAGATGAGAACACCAGTTCCTACCTGCAAGCGGCTGCATGCCGTCCTCAGGAGAGGGGCTCCCCCACACCCTCGGCCTCTGCAGTGCCTTACTGGGGGCTCCCACCACAGGGAATTGGGCCACACACTTCCCCACTGGCATCACAGCCCTTCCATCTGCAGGTGACAGTCACCCTGTCACCCCATCTCCTGGCACCACACTGCTCGTGGTTTTTCACCACCTTCTGCAGCCCAGAGCACAGCTTGGGAAATGGGAAGCCAGAAGCAGCCCTGCTGCATGGGGGTCTTCACTGGGGGCACTGGAGCAGGTTGAACCCTGCATAGGAGCCATGACACTGCTGGCTGCGTCCCTCCCTGGCCCTGACTCATGGGCTCACCTTCCCTTCCAGCATCGGCACCCCCAGCCCTGATTGGCAGCAGTCCAAAACTGGTGGCTCTTCTTTTCATGGAGCCTGGGAGATTGTTATTGTCTTCGGGACCTCATCTCCTTGCTCAGCTCCAGCTGAGGTGATCCACGAGCTTCCCACGCTGCCAGCAAAGCTGGTGGCTGCTCTGTGTGATCACCTCCATCTGCTTTTGCTGGGAAACCACGCTGGCAAAAGAGTCTTGCCATTTTTTGAAATAAAGGGGAAACTAAAGGGCATCCCTGTGAAATTCTCAGTGCAGTCCATGAGGCAAAATACCTGCCATTGAACTAAGGAGGAAGAAATTGTTACCGTTTGGAAATACCCAGAGGGAAGCAAGGTGGGTGGAAAGGGCCAGCACTTACAGACTGGCTGGCCTAGACAGCGTTGCTGCTGTCTCACACTGATTCATCTTAACATGGCCCTTCCAACCATGGGACACCAGGGATTATTTCAAGTCTTCCCATCTGAAGCGATCCATTGCTAATCTGCAGCTGGGGGGGATCTTTTTATTAATTTTTTTTTCCATTTATGCAAAAGACTTTTCAATGCCCTATTTAAGTGAAGCAATAAGTATGGTGAGTCGATGATGAGTCACCAGGCCAGGAAAAAAGCTGCAGGAAGGCTGGACTATTTATAAAATATAAAAAAGAAAGAAAGGAAATACATTCTAGATGCAGTTAGATTTGGAAAGTGACTCCAACTTCTCTTGTGGGATAGCATATTCCCAGGCGCCAGACAGCAAAACTCCCAGGAGGGAGGGGGAGGCGCTGGTGGGGCGTACCCGGTTTTCTGGAAGGATTCATTGGCATTGCGTGGGGCGGCGGACACCGCAGAGCCTGCCGGTCACCGCCCTGTGCAAAGAGCTCTGCAGCCTCCTGTGAGGGGCACGGCCCTCCAGCCAGGATCCCCCTCATCCATCGCCTTTGCACCGGCTCCTCGTGCCGGGAGCGGAGGTCGGATAGCCCGAGGTCTCTGCCGTCACGGCACAAGTGTTGGCTGGGGGTGCCGAGGCAGCTCATCCCAGCAAGGGCAGGTACCGCCGTGCGAGGGACTGCCGGGGCGGCAGAGCCGTGGGGCTCTGCTGGAGCAGTGGCTGGAGCGGGATGGAGGGGGTTCCTCCACTTCGCTCCCTACCAGCTCCTCTGCCCGGATATCCTGAGCCCTGAACAGGAACCCTCTCTGTGGTTCAGCCCCTTCAGTTCTTGGCTCGTCCAGCTCGCACCGCCGTACCACAAGGTGGGATACGGAGGTGCCACGGGAAGAACAAACAAATTGAGTTCTTTGACAATAACTGCGCAGTGCTTTCGTGGCTGCAAGGGCATGACTGAGTGTGCAAACTGTCCTGGGTGATCCCACAGACTGGAGATACGACTGCCTGACACGGGGTTTGGGCAGCAGAGAGCAACAAAAGCTTCACCTCCGCCAAACACTGCCCGAGCTGTCGCCAGGGGCACACACAAGCAATGTGTCGTGGCCTCCTCACACAGCAGATATTCATACATGTCCTCAGGTTTTGACAGTTAAATTACGGATAACTGCTCTGGGATGCAGTCGGGCAGGGGAGGAGGGAAGGACGCATTGCCTAGAAGGCAAAGAGCACCTGAGGGCTTAAAAGTCCCGCCTGCAAAACATGATCAGTATCTGCCAGAAGGAGTTAGGCTGCACCAGTATCCGATGCTTGGGGTGCAGAGGGGCCCTCAGCACAAAGCACTAGGGTGGCCAGCACTGCTTTGCCCTCCCATTCCTGCTGTATGCTCACCTCGTCCCTACTTCCAGCACTGGGTCAGAATCCAAAAGCCTGTCACAAAACCATGTCATGGCACGGTCAAACAGGTGCTTAAACAGGACAGAGGAGCTAGAAGGTGATGAGCTTGCTTTATCGCTTTAGACACAGATTATGTGCTGGTGGCTTGATCCAGTGCTCACAGTTCACCAGGACACAGCCTGGTGCTGATGTGCAGCGCATGTCCCAGTTTGTGGGACACCTGCACACCTAATGAGATTAACATCTTTAGGAGTTTATTTAGGCTCCAGTTTCATAAAGCTGGATCTGGGGAAAGAGGACAGATCTTTGGTGTTCAAGTGACAGTTTCTCTTGACTGAGTGAACACAAAGCGAAAAAATGGTCAGTGCTATTTGCACACCACTTCAGGCTTTGAATGGGCAGCAGTTCAGTGAGTGAATAATGTGAGCTGGGTCATAGATCCTCACCTAGTGCATCTTTAAAGAAATCACTCAAATCAGAATGTTTTAGGGGGAAATCGAAGCGATGCCTCACTGAAGGAAAATTAGTTTTGCTTACCAAAGTCAAGAAAATTGTCTGCCTTCATTACACACAGACTTTAAGAAAAAAATAAGCAATTTGGATGTGCTTAAAGTATTTTTGGTGTTAGAAGGTAACAAGAAAAGAAAAAGAAACATCTTCCTGCGGGTGTATTTCAATGGCTCTTAACACCACCATCAATGGAAACTTTGGAACAAAGTTTTAACCTCTCCTCTGTGTGATATTGAGGCAGTGAAGTTTTGCAGTGCTGCTGCTGGGGAAGAGGAGAATTCCCGAGCAGCATGGCACGGTGCTGTCTTGGGTTCATCACATCATACCCCAGAAATACAGACCCCGCCTTCTGAAAGCACTATTGGCTGGCAATGATTTTGGGTGTCTTCCTCCTGAAGTCTCACCTGCCTGTCTGGAGCTCTGAACTTTTGGTATAAAATGAAAACTTTGGTTCTTGTCTTATTGGCAACTCTCTGGATGTGCTTGGCAAAGCTGATTGCCTGCACTGCATTGGAGGGGTGTCAGGAGGGCCAAGCACCACTCGGACTCAAGGGCACAAGCTGGTTTTCACTTCCCCTCATTCTTGCTCTTCTGAGTGTTGACCAGCTGGGGAGAGGGAGCTGCCCTTTTCCCTCTCCATTCTGAGCCTGTGCACTGGTACAGAAGGTCCTAGTACCTCAGAAGCAGGGCTTGGGGACGAGGAGAAAACCAGGCAGAAGAGTGGAGGTACAGGGCCACCCCCACAGCTACCTCCACAGCCAAGGCATGGCCTTGTCACTAATGAGTGTCATTAATGCAATGCCCATGTAACAGGAACACTTTGCAGCCCTGGGTGCTGGTTGCAAGGTAATTTCAGGGTTGGGCTTGACATCACAGGACTCTCTCTAAGTGTCACTGAATTTTATTAAAGTAAAATGTTGCTGTTAATTAACTTTTTGCCTTTTGGCCTGTTTTTTTTCCTGGTACTTTTTGTTTACTCACTAATGCTCTCCTTTCTGATTTCCTTGCTTCTGTCTACCTTTTTCTCTCTTGAATGTGTACTGAACAAATTTAATTCCACATCTTCTCTGCAGTTGCTTTGCCACCACTGAAATTAGTCCCCAGCTTTGTGGGTGCACAAGAGGAAGCAGAATGCTTTGATACACTGGGTTGGATTTTGAAGTTTTGACAAACACTGATATTTCCCATGGCAACAACTGCTATACAAAACCCAGCACAAACCTTGCTCTTGCAGAAACCAGTGCAGCTCTGCAGTGTTGCCTGCTTTCTGTTTAACTGCAGATGGGATATGAAATGGAGTCCTGGGCTTTGGGCAGGGTGGGGGGACCCTCAGGGGTATGCTGGATACAACAGAATTAACCATCAAAATTTACTGGATGTGACCTGGAATTCTGCAACAAGAAGAGTTTGTGGCTTTTGCTGGGACAGTAATTGGTGCAAAAACCTCATCCAGGAAGTCCGCCTTGCTCTGATACCCTTCTGGGTCCCACCAGGCAGCAGGCACTGCTGCCCCCAAAGTGTATGCCAGTCTGTTCCAGATCCCAGCACTTCCTGCCTGGGATGTTGATGTATTAAACTGAACACTTGTCTGACAAGGGATTTTCAAGGCAGCCCAGGACGTGCCACCATGGAGCCACCTGGGCTCATCCAGCTGCAGCCCAGCTCTCTGGCCTTGGTTTGCCTCCTGGCTGGCCAGAGCTGGAAATGCAGCCATATCATGCCATTTTCATTGCATCTTGGAAAACCCTCCTGGTCCCAAGGCCACGGGAAGAAAATTAAATCCATGGTGTAGTTCCCTTAATGTCCTGTACTCCTGGCACACCAGAGCCGGGACTGACTGAGCCACCTTGTATTTCAGTGTTTCAGAGAGAAACATGTAGCAGTGTGTGTGTGTGTGTGTGTGTGTCCCCACTCCTGTTTTTTAAGAATGTCCAAAATGGTTTATTCCTCATATTTTATTCTAAACAAGCACTTACACAGCTGCTGGTTGAGAGGTTCCTGAAAGGGGCAGCTTTCCTACATGACAGTGTAGGACACACCATGTGTCTTCCAGGACCTCACAGACCTGCCTTTGTAGGTGTAGCTTCAGGGAATTTGCAATTTTTAATGCAGGGTTAAAAGAGATCAAGCTTGTGTTAACCACAGTGGGGACATGGGGATTGGAGCCTGGAGTCTGCCCTGAGAGATGCTGATGAGCCCATGGCTGCAGCTGTGCCTCCTTGCCAGCATCAGTGATGTGGGGTGGCAGATTTTAGGTCCCCTCTTTTTCTTCTGGGCTTTGTCCCCAGCATAGTCCCCATGCTTTGGGTCACTTAGGGCCACAGGGTCTGCTGAAGGTTGGGCAACAGGGGAGGCCTTCTGGAAGGAGAGAGCAGTCAGGGGAAGGCTGTTGCAGAAGGATCACTTTGGCACCCTGTTCCACTGGGCAACACCTGTGCCGTGGGTAGTGGGCACGGGCTGGTGGTGGCTGGGCACAGCAGCCCCCAGCCCCAGCTCAGCAGCTGCTCTGGAGGAGGGGGTCCCCAGGGAGCTTCTGGATGCCAGGGGTCTAATCATGGTGCAGGATGTTTGCTGCCCCAAAGAGGAAGGCAAGACTGTGAGGCAGAGGGTGGAGGAGGGGCAGGGATTGCAATGGGTCCCCGAGGAAAGCATGGTATGGTTACGGCGGGTTGTCTCCAGGCATGTTGATAGTTTGTAGTGGTGCCTCCTGGGGTTCAAAAACATGGTTTCCTAGGAGTATGCAAAGCACAAAAAACACAGAAATGACAAATTTAGCTGTAACTCTGCTTCCCTCTCTAATTTGAACATTTTTAATTAGCTTCCTGTGAAACATAAGCCCTAACACTGTACTTCTTCTGTTTTCCTCCCCTCCTCTACTGCAGCATGTTGGCATTCTCCACACATTCCTCTCGTTGACTCAGACCCCTGGGAGAGAGAGCACGCAAGGGCCGGGCCGGGGCAAGGGCTGCACCGTCTCCAGTTTGGCTGCACGGAGGTCCCGCTACCGTGTCCACACTCAGCAGAGGCAAAGGCTGGCACTGCAGTACAGGGATGCAGTTTGGGGCCATCCCATTCCTGCTCCTGCCCATCACACACACTGGAATGGAGTGCAGAGAAGAATCGTTGTTCAGAGATCGTTTTTCTCGTCGCTGTTCTTCCTTTTTCCCCTCTCAAAGTTATGAAATCAAGGCCATGAACTCTTCCAGCGGGGATCTAAGACCCTTTGAGAGGAACATCTGCATGCCCTTGGCATAGGGAACGATGGGGAAGAAGGGCTGAATATGCCTGTCAAGAAGGAAGCAGAGAACAACAAAGGCAAGACAAGCAGCTTCTTTTCTGCTTCCGCTGAGCTTGGAAAGCTGCTGCCTGTGGCTCCTGCAACACTCACCTGCAACCTCCTCCCTCCCACCTCCCAGGTCTGAGGCAGAACCTGCAGCTGGGAGTTTCATCTTGACAATATCTTCTATATCCCTCTTTTTTTCTTTTTTTCCCCCCTTGGGTAATGCCAATTTATTGCCCCTCCCCCAGGTAGTCCTAAAATTAAACAAAAAGGGGCTGAGAGGGGCTTTTGTAACACACAGTATCCATGCAAAGCAGGTGACAGGTTGTGCTGCCCAGGCTTTGCTCCCCATCCTTGCTGGCACTGCCTCTGCCTGTGTGTTAGTCCCCAGGAGCTGTTGTGGTGAGACAGAACAGTGTTTGTCACGTCTTGTGGAGAAGGGGCCTCCCCAGTGCTCAGACCTCCTCCTGCTCTGAGTGTGGGGCTTGGATACAAGGCACTAACCCCTTCCCACTTCTGCCTTCTGCTTGCCATATGATGATTCTTTTTGCAATTCAAAAGAAAACCAGAGAAAACTTGCTTTATTGATTTTTTGTTTTGGCATTAGAAAGGCAAATTGCAATTCTCAGCAAATTGGACTGATCTGATTAAAATCTGAGTGGATCCTGTGCTGGTGGCAGCACTTGAGGTAACTTGGTGGCAAACTAAAAAAATACTGCTTTACTGAGAAATCTGGGAGATTTATTTTTCAGTCCATGCAGCTGCTCTAAGAATTCATTCTTTTTAAAAAATAAACCAACCAACCAACCAAAAAGAACTCAAACCCCTCTTTGAGCACGAATATACTGATCTGAAAACAAAGCCATAAACTATGAACCCATCCCTAGACCTTAGTGTCTGGGACATGGACATGGTATTTTGGAAAGAAGGTCACTCTGTTTCATTTAGTGGGTTTTTCATTAGTCAAGCTGGCAAAAAGCCTCTGGCCTGATTCTTATCATTCTCCTGGAGTTTCCAAGGGCATTTAGGGGATCATAAATACAATAAGATCCTTGAGGAAAGTTTGTTACAAAGGAAGTTTTTAAGCTATAGTTGACCCCATGAAGAGCACTGATAACTGTATGGAAGCCTGATTTTAGGGAGTTAGCTCTCTAGCAGTGTAGTAAAAGATGAAAAGGCATAACTCCAAACACCCCAATGACACTGGTTTCCCTGCTATTGCACTGCTGGGACAAATTTAAAGCAGTACATAAGCAGTGGGAAGGCTGTTCAGCAAGTGGTGCCACCTGTGGGGACAGCAGGTACCTCCAAGGCAACCCAGACCCCCACAAAGAGGCTGCTTCTCTCCCAGTGTACAACACAGGTCACCACACTTGCTGTTTGCAGCTCCTGATGCTGAGCCTGGGGATGGTGAGGCACTGGAACAGATTACCCAGAGAAGCTGTGGATGCCCCGTTCCTCCGAGTGTTCAAGGCTGTGTTGGATGGGGCCCTGATCAGCCTGATCTGGTGCGTAACATCCCTGCCTGTGGGGGGGCTGGGCTGCAACTAGATGATCTTTAAGGTCCCTAAAAACCCAAACCATTCCATGATTCTATGATTCTTCATCAGGAACTGGTGTGGGATAATCTTGTCCCTGGTGTCAGGCACTTGGGATCTGAGGTGGCTGGGCTAGGTCAGCAGTGAGCAGCATGGGGGACAGACACATCCTGCCCAGGGTCTGGAACATTTCCCCATGCATGCCTGGACCCCAGCCCATGGATTGCATTGCCCAGGTAAACACTGAAGCTGTAGGAGTGGCAGTGAGGAATACAGCCTTGCTCTCTGCTGTCCACACTGGTCACTGTATACGTGGAAAGGCCAGCTCTGGAGGGCAGGAGTGAACCTGACTTAGCCAGGACCCCCTGATGATGGCAACTCTGCATTTGGTGTAGATGCTCCTAAATGGCAAACACAGGAGAGATCCTTGCCAGAGGCTGCAGTCAGAAACACATTGCCCGTTCCCTGCTGTGGGCTTTTCTTGCCCAGCTCTGCCCTTCCTGCCATGGAAAAGAATTGCTCTAGGTTTGCCTCCTGTCAGCTATTGCCTGGTAAGATTCCCTGAGAAATGTGGGCTGCGAGGCTGGTCATTTAGGGGCTGGAGGTGACCTAGGACCAAATCTGCAACCTCCTCTCTGTGTGAAATCGAGGCATTGCAGCAGAAGGAGCCGTGCCAGCACCTGCAGCAGAGCTTTAGAGAGAAACTTATTTTATCTGGCTGTGGCCAGTGCTCAGCAGGGTATGGCTAAAACAGCCTCTCCAGAAATTTCAGCCCTGTCCCAGACATCTTCAAATCCTGGGAGAACTGAGCTGGGAGCGGAGCATCACGAACTACGGTGCTTCGTAAGCAAACGCTGGAACTCATGAAGGAGCTCCTGGTGAACTTGGTGCTCCCTGACACGTGGATGCCCTCAGTGTGCTGAGCGAGCATGTCCCTGCCGCGTGGGCAGCCGCCTGCTGCAAAGTCTGGCTCTCTGCAGAGCTGGAATTGGAGCCAGGTGCAGCAGTGGCCCAGGCAAAGGACAGTTGTTTGTTTTTTTTTTTCCTTTTAGGCACATGGACTAAGCAGAAAATCATCTTGTGCTGCAGATGTTTTTGAATACTTCTTTGTATTTACCTGGATCCAAGATCCAAATTGCAGTTTCTCTGAGACAAGAGAAGTCCACAAACAGCACCTGCTGCCCTTCTGTACCTGGAATGAATGCCCTAAAAAAACAAATGAAAAAGGGAGGAAGGGAAAAAGAAGAAGCTTGATCAGAAGGAATGTCAGCTAACAAAGCAACAGATCCATTTGCTCACGTAACTTTTACAACCCCTTAGAACTGCAGCCAAAAATTGAGCAATTCCTGTACTTCTCTCTGGTGCCAAGTGACTTTCAATCTGTACTATCTGTATTAGCTCACATGAAACTCCTTTGCTACTGCTTTGTTGATTTTAAAGCTCAACTATCCTGATGTTTTACATTTGAATTACTGTGGCATTTAGTGGTGTGGCTGGCAGAAAGCATGAGCTGGCTTCTGTTCTTGATTTTTCTTTATTTGGGTATTTTAAGATTATTTCTTTCTGCAGTCAGTGACACTGGTGATGGTCACCTTTATTTCAGCTGAAATGTGAGTGTCCTAAAACTACTGTTTGGCAGCCTGAGTCACTTCTCCTCTTGGGTCCTCCGCGTGCCACCTGCCACAGGCTGGTGTCCCCACCCCAGCCGGACGCCAGGCGAGTCAAGGCTTGTCTGGTCGGGAGTAACAAGCCTTGTGTGGACAACATGGATGGATTTGTCATCGTGTGCCTTCACTCCTCAGCACTTCGTGGAGTTAAAATATCTTGCTGCAGCTGCTGTGAAGGCTGGTGTGACCTGCTGCATCCCGATGGAGGCTTTTCTAACCTTTACACGGAGCTGGGCACATCTTTGCAAGCGTTTATACGCCTTTCACAGACATCATGCAGGAACAAAAAAACAGGTAGGATATGTGCAAAAGGATATACCAGCACTTCCAAATAAAAATGCTAATGCTGCCTCAGGCCTCTCGAGGGTGTTCAGTGATGTACAATAAATTGCTTTTATATGGTTTTGTGAATTTAACAGTGTTTTCAAGGAGCAAGAAGCCTCTCTATAATCACAGTCAAGGAGATGGAATAAAAACCATTTCAGCCAGTAAACATAAAAATATCTGGCCTTTACCTTTTGAGTGTTCTTGATAAAGTTTGAAATCCAGTTAAACCTCTATACCCAGGAGAAAACTAGAACAAATAATGTCAAAAAGACTGATGCTAATGCTAAGCAAAGGAGAGAGCCTCTGGCTTTTCAAACACATTTAGTTACCTTTCCTTCTACAATAATCAAAGAAATATTCTAAAAATGTTAGATTATTAGAGGTAAGCTCATCTCCCTACTTGTTATTTGTGATATTCTGCTCTGGTTGTAATGAACCTGAATTATGAGCAGCTGTTTCTGCCAGATCTCATGGGTCTTCCCACACGAAGTATTGGAAGCAAACTGCTCTTCATTTCTAAATTGGAAGTCAAAGAGGTCGATGGGTAGAAAGCTGTTAATAGGCCAGAAGGAATAAGCTGAGGTCGAGAAAGCCACCTGATTTAAGTGGAAAATCTGGGTCCCCCTGAGGTGAAATAAAGTGGATGAGATGGGAAGGTGCTGCAGAGTGTTTCTTTTCCAAGCCAGCCCCCACGATGGAAGGGATGAAGTCAGGTCTCTGGGGTGTCATCAGGAGACACTTCTGCACAGAACCCAAGCCTCAGATTTACATCCCTCCAAAACATGGATGCCCCAGGACTGATCCAATATTGCTGGAAGAAAAGAGCTCAAGGACTGAAATTCAAGTCCTGTTGTAACCAGAGGCTTTCTTAGGGCATTACAAGATGTATTGAGGTGATTTACAAATTAAGAACCAATTAAGCTTTCTTGTATGGAGATACCAGCTGTGCAAGAATGTGTTTATTTCTGATTTGAAAGATAAAATTTCCCTTACAGAACATGAAGTGTGCTGGAATTCAAGCTACTGCTGTCACTGGCAGGGGAGGGATGGGAACTCCTTCTTACACACTGCAGTGAGACTTCCCCAGGGTGGATGGGTGCTCTGGAAAAGCTAATGAGCCTTTCAGACTAGCAGGCACTGTCAGACCATCCAGGTCAATACACTGTATTTCAGACCATTACATCTCAAAGGCTGTTCTTGAGCTGCGCTAAATTTTGTATTCTACTCCAGCATTTGTTGAGGGGAATCCACTTCTGCCATTACGCACCAATCAGCAGGGGGAAATCCCACCAAATCTGTTGGCCCATCAGATGTATCCCAAAACCTGTGCCTCTCCCTGTTTTGGCTATTTGTGCAGCTCTGCTTAGTCTTTTCCTGTTTGCATCACTCCTAAGTCAGGTCTCCTCCTAACATGCAGTTCAATGTTCTTGCTTTAAATTTGTCCCTCACTCTGATTTCTTCTGACATTGTTTGGAAATCTACTCTTTCCTCCTCTAATATTTTGCCCGTGTTTTTTTTTCTTACTCAGATGAAATACAGAGTTGAGTGCTCTCTGTACTTTGCCATGCTGGGTCTCATATATACCAGCCTTCTGCCAAAACAATTAGGTACTGAGTGTAGTCCTCAGGCAGTCTGAGGGTGCAGCATCTCCCAACACATGGACCCTAACATCCTCAAGCCTGTGCTGGGCTTTTCTATGGGAATTCTGATCTGAATTCTTTTTCTTACACTGTTGGGCAACCTTACCCTTGTTCTGTCATTAAAACATTCCCAAAGAGAGAGTCAGAAAAGCAGGAAAGTCCCAGCATTGTCCTGTGTTTGTGCACAGCTCGGGTGTCACGGTTCCTCATCCCAGGTGACTCCTGCCTCCAGCAGCCAGGCACGTGGGATGGCACAGGCCCAGAGTGCTACCCGGCACGGAGCAGGGGCCACGATAATCTGACTGCAAACAAGGTGCAGCTTTTCAGCATCCAGGGGCCAGGCCATGACTGATAAATTCCTGTCACAGAGGCTGTTAGAGGGCCAGTTTTGGTTGCTGACTGACACACCCACAGACAGGGCACCCCTCCACTTCCCGGCCCCACAGCCCTCCACGAGTTCATGTCTAAATCTCTTTTAGACCAGATTTTACCTTGCATGTAAATCTCACCAGACTGAGCCTCTGGCTGAAGCCAAGCTTGGCTTTCCTGCTCCCTGGCAGCACATGGCACCCAAGGGCACGGGGGCAGGGCTGAGCAGTGGGTGTGCAGCCCTGGTGAGCCATGCATATGTGTTTTCTCCCACACAGCCCAAGGGCTTGTGCAAAGTGAAGCAAGCGTGGCAAAGCATCTGGCTGCATCCCATGCAGGATGCCTCATGTGCTGTGGTTCCCAGAAGCACATGCTGGCATCAAGAACTGCATTGGCTTCTGGCTCAGTCCTCTGCATTTGCTGTCAGGGTGATGGAGAGCCTCTCTAAGGGTTTGCCTGTGCTTTGGAAAATTCCCCCCAAACATAAGGGGGCACATTTGCCCTTGATAGCTCCTGTGTACAAGGGTGTGTCTGGTGGGATTGAGGTAGTTTATCCCACTTCCACAGTAAGCTGCAGGCACCCTGGGAGCAGAGGCTAAGTGGGGTCTGGTGTGGTATCCAATCCTACAGCCAGACAAAGCGGGTATCCAGGAGCAGGAAACTTGCTCTTCTCATCACTAGTGTCCCTGGGTGGGCCAGGGCTGAAGGAGCTTGGCAATACTGAGAGTGCACAACCTGCATCCCTGCACTGTCCCTGCCTGGGAGCCAGGAGGACAAAGGTCACTTCCCAGGAGCTCCCATGAAGACAGGGCTCAAGCTGCAGGCAGCAGGACTGACCTCTGCCTCTGGGGATTGTAGGCAGCCTGAGCAAAGCTCTGTTGGGAGCCAGAAAGATGCCCAAACCCAGGGGTCCCACACTGGCCAGTGTTTACTGACCTATTTACTGCTTCTCCCTTCATCTGTGCAGCAATCCTCTGCCATGCCAGGGCTTGCTTTTCCTCTGTTTTCCAGGAAAAACAAGCACACATAAATGGCTGAATCATATTACAGTACAGACATTGCTCCTGCTCATTTAGGAGCTGCTCTGGAGAGTAAACAGCAAGTGCTTCCTCCAGGTTGTTTTGATGCTTTAATCCAAGGTGAACCATCATTCCCTGTGCACACTTTGCATACCTCTCCCAGGCGAGACCTACGATACTGCCATGAAGTCAGCTGCACCATGTTTGAAATGTCATCACGCTAACTGGGCACCCAGGCCAGGCTGCATGGCTTGGAGTTTATGTAGGCCAGTCCCTTGGGCTATTTTTAAATATTGGGGCAAGGATTACATTACACTGGTGCACTAACATCCATAAATCTCTCAGGATGCCAGCCCTGGATTTCAAACTAACTGCCTGGCTCTCCAGGCACACTAAGAAGCCAAGGAGGGGCCGGGACCTCGTCAGTGAAGGTGTATTTTTGACACTTTCCCCAAGATGATGGAGTTTTCCTCTTTTCTCTGCACAGTGACACTCACTCCTGGGCACGCAAATATCTCTGTGTTTCTCCAAGGAGATCAGCTGTTTACCCATTCACAGTAACAGTGCAGTCCTGCTGTGTAAAGTTGTTGTCCAGGGAATTTAGTGGGAATCGAAAGTGCTCAGGAACTGCCATAAGTGGGGCCCAAGTGCTGGAATTTTAATTTATTCCTCTCTTTTCAATGTCCTGCCTTCCCTCCCTGCTCGCAAACGCTCAGCTCTGGTGGAGTCTGTCCCGGTGGCAGCGTGAAGTGCTGGGTCCCGCTGGATCCAGTGCTTTGCCTGGTGTGGGGCTGCTCATCACTGGGCTGTGAGCACAGTGACGAGTACTCCCAGCCTCTCTGTCTTCCCACTGACGTGACTTTTGGCTCTAAGCCTCCTTGAAGTGCTTGTTGGTCCATATCCAGATGCTCTGGATGGTGTTCCCGGCTCTGTGCTTGCAGGCACTCAACCCCACACCCCACAAATGTGGGCACGTGGTGGCTGGGGACCCCTGACAACAACCTTAGGGCAGGGGGAACTGTGAGGGATGGGGTGAGCACTGTCACCACCTGGTCCTGTGCTCCAGCTGCTGTGGGCCCTGGCTCAGTTTAGACCTGGGAACCTCCAGAGCTTTGGGTCCAGACCTCAGAAGGGAGGGGATTTTATTTTCTCTTTTGATATGTTTTAAAGTGCCATGTGCATTCATGTGACTGTGAGGCAGAACCCTGGCAGCTCTCCCTTTTTCAGGCTTCTCTGCACATCCAGGTGTAGATGCAAAAAGCTATGGCAAAAATCAAACAATGAAAGAAACAAACAAAAAAGAAGCTGCATTTTATTTTTCTGGCAAGCTAAAATCTGTTTTAGTGAGGCACAGGGGATGGTGATTTTTGGTTTTCAGTTTTTGAATTATGTCATTATTGTTACCTGCAGGTCTTTAAAAACTACATGCAACACCTAAGGCAGGGACCAGCACAAGGGACCAAAGCGCTGAGACACCTGCTATTATTTGTAATTAGTGCGGAAATATAGAAGGACAATTGGATGGGGATGATTTCACACGATCTACATATAACAGGGCAATTGAGAAGATAACCTCTGGGACAGCAAAGCTGTTTCACCTCAACTGAGGTTTCAAGAGAATAAGAAAACCCCACACATCACTTGTTAATTAAAAGAAAGGCCCAGCCTACAGCAATTGAGGTGGAGAGGGACAAATGGGATGGCAGGAGGAATTAGAAGACAGATGGAGATGAAAAAATAACTTTTTATTCCAGAGACTAGTGAAGGGACTCGCAGGGCAAAAGGGAAGGAACATGGCCCAGCACCCCATGCTTGCGGAGGTGGCAGCTTCCCGACAGTCACACTGAGCGTGCTGGAAGGATCAGCTTACTCCTAACCTAAATTCAGTGCAGGATTATTAATGAGGTGACAAGTGCAGGGTCCAGAATGACAACAAATCCACTGAGTTTTCAGTACAGAGGCAGACTTCAAGACATGGATCCTGGGCTGTTTTCTAAACTCTTAGGGCTTTCTCCAGGGGAGATGAAGGAAAACAGGCTTGGGAAGTTTATCTAAGAGACTGAGGTGCCAAACAGCTTAGCAAAGACAGTGGTGTCCTAGTTTGAACAGCTGGGACCAATTCATCACTGAATGGGTGTAACCCACATCCATGTATTCTATAGCCCTCCA
>JAWMRA010000078.1:130800713-130819035 GCA_035584735.1 Pseudotriccus pelzelni | reverse complement strand
TTGTTATTCTGACTTATAATCTCTCTTTTGAGTTGAGGTCATTCCCCCTGCTGGTTAACTTTTAAACCAGCACAAGTGGTTAAATTTAACTTTAAGCACAAGCACAGTGGATGGAGGGATGAAGCTTCTCACCTCGTGTAGAGGTGCAGTGGAGGGCAGCCATGTCGGCCGCACTTGGCTGGCATCATCCCAACAGGCTGGCCATGCTAATGCTCCAAGGACAAGGAAGGGAGATGTGAGAAACAGAGCTGGCCCCTGCAACAGGCATCAACTTACCCTGCCAGGCTGGCACTGCTCGCTGGGAGAGCAGCGGCCACCTGCCGAAGAGATGCTGTGCCCTCGGGAGCAGCAGCACTGGAGTGTTGGGAAAGGACAATTGGGATCACTTTGCACCTTCCCACAAAGGGACTGCTCTCTCCAGCTTTTCAATAGCTAAAAGAGAAACAACAGTTCTGCACAGCCTAAGCCTGCAGAGCACTGCTTGGCTGCAGGAAATCCCCTAGAAATCGATGACTGAGGAGAAGTCTGGATTTAGCATCCTTAGATGACCTCTTGTTACAAATTCCTTGGCTATTTATAAATGCCTCCATAAGACTAGAGTTCAAGAATGCACTAGCATTTAGAACTACAGAGCCAATTCACCATCTCTGACATCTTCCTCATGCCAGGGAATTCAGAGAGGGTATCTGCTACATGAGAGTGGTCAATATTAGCCCCCAAAATAATGTGTTGCAACAATATGCTGAAGAATATATGAACGCCTGGAAGCCCCTGTTGGGCTGATAACTGCAGTAGAGCTGGGCTGCTGAAGCAAATGAAAGTTGCCTTATCTAGGAGCTGTACTCCAAGGGGTAGAGCTGCAGGATCTGAGGTCGATATAATCCAGTGTAGCAACCAAATGTGATGGTGGTCTGTCCCAAGGGCTCCTGCATATCCAGGATCACAAAACACAGCTCTGTTTCTTGCTCTCCTCTTCATTTGCTATTTGCTTAACAAAGAAAAATACCAGCTGCAGTGTGTCCCAGACTTATTAGTTTGTGTCACCACCTTCAGCAGGTTTGCTTAGAATAAAATAGTAGCACCGTGATAAATTTAAAAAAAAAATAGTATCTGCCACCTAGTGGCAAATGAATTTGTTTTATGGGAGATGCTGATGTGAGCATGGCTTGCTGTGTTAATGAGGGTTTTCCAAAGGTATTTTCTCTTTGCAAACTCTCACGTTAGCAGTGTTTGGAAGGTACAGATTTTGGAGTATGACCCAAGTTGTTAACAGCATGTAGGTATTCACAAAATCAAGTGAGTATACAGTGCTTTGCTTCTGTTATGGAGAAGATCCTAAAGGTTGTCCTACCAGCCCAGACCAGCATTTCACTAAAATGAATTCATTTCTAAAATGAATTCAAATTTTTTTTCAGTCATATCTGCCAATAAAGTGCTCAGGAGTATAATTTGGTGTTAGGAGCCTAAGAAGCCTAATTTAGGGACAAGTGTGATGAGCATGTGTTAAAGGATAAGCTATAAAGATAAGAGCAGTCACAGCCAGCCCTGTGATTGCTGTGGCACTCGATACATTCTGCAAGTCACGGGTAAAGGGAAGGTGTTGAAATATAATTCCCTTCTGCATGCTTAGACAGCTTCTGTAGAAATCATTACAAAGTGCAAAGACTGTATCCCAAAAGGGGTTCAGTTTTATTACTTAGTGGGTTGCTTTGTAGGAAGACAGTCTTCTGCAGCACCCCAGTCCCCATCCCTGCCACCTGCTCTCACGGGAGTCTCCCTTGCAGCCTCCCTGATGAGATGTGGGTAGGTCTAAATATCCTTAGTCAACATCAGCAGAATCAGGTTACCTGTGCATGGGCAGCCTCTCAGTGTATAAAGCACATAAGAAAGAGAGAGACTTCATACCAAGGCCTGTAGTGACAGGACAAGGGGGTTTAAACTGAAAAAAGGTAGATTTAAATTGGACATAAGGAAGGATTTTTTTATGTTGAGGGTGATGAGACACTGTAACAGGTTGTCCAGAGGCCAGGTTGGATGGGGGTTTGAGCAAACTGCTCTAATGAAAGATGTTCCTGCTTATGAAGGGGGGCTAGAGTAAATGACCTTCAAAAAGTTCCTCCCTACCGAAACCATTCCGTGGTTGTATGGTTCTATACTGACCCAGCTACACATTAAGCCCACAAAGCTTAAAATTTATTATCAGCTGTTATTTTAAGTGGTAGCTGGATGCTGAAAACATCCTAAAAGCACCTAATTTCTTGCACCAAAGTTAAATTATCGAGCTGGTTATGGCCAACACAAACTGACCCTCAACTACTTGCTGACACGTTTGACTGAAGGATCACAGTGATCATGATTTTGGGGAGACATTTGCAGTGAGCTGTCTCAGTGGGCTGTGTTAACAGGAGGCCAAGGTGCTGGTATTCACCAGCCTGGTCCAGAGGGCATCAAATCGACACAGAGGGCTGCTCTGAGCCTTTTGAATGCATGGACAGAGACAGTTTTGTTCCTTTCTAGAGCAAATCTCCCACCAGAGGAGAGGAGCAGGTTGTGGCAGAGCCGAGGGCCTCCCCAAGCCATGGTGCTCCCAGCCATGGACTCACTGCTTTGCAACCTGTCCACTCCGATTCACCGCCTTCCTATGATGCGTGTGAACTGTGGATGTGAGGCTGTCTGTTTGCAGGCTTTAAATAAAGGACTGGCTCTGTTTTCTTTAGGTGTGAGTGTTTCCAGGGTGATATTCCCTGATGCAGCAGAGAGTGGGAGCCCTTGGCACTGGGGACCCCTTGGGTGCCAGAGATGCATTGCCCCAGTGGCACGAGGGTGCCGTGGGGACCGGCGTCCCCCTGTGTGACAGCACTTCTCAGCCAGGCTGATAGCAAGTCATGACACCCCTCTCTGAGGGGTTTCAAGCGGGCAGCACAACTGCACAGCACCAGCCCACAGGCTGCCCACCCTCTCCCCTCACAGGTTAGCGAACATCAGAGGTTTTATCTGTTCCAGCACAACCTAAAGCATTGGATTCCCTGCTAGGAAAATCTGCTGCAGAGGAGTGTGCCACAAGAAGTGATGACAACTTTCCTGCCGCTCAGGGGGCTTATGAAGCCTGATCCAGGTGGTGCTTGCTGGAGAGATGCTTGGCCAAGAGGCTGGTAAATGCAGGCAGCAGGAGTATTGTTATGTTACACACCTCTCTGCAGTGGAGCTAATGCTGCTTCCCACAGGAATGCATGCCCAAGTCTGAGGCCAGGACAGCAAAATAAAAAATAGCAAGTATAATGACAATTCTCCCCCTCTTCCAACATGAGAAATGTTTTCTTATTATTTTGAAGCCATTGATTCCTACAGTAGGAAATGGTGTCATCCCCTCCTCAGCTAGCAAGTGCTCTTCCCTAACCTAGTTCTTCTAAGGAAGAGCTATCTGTCCTTCATCCACAGCTTTATCCAGACAGGCAGTTCTTGCAAAAACAAAACCATGGGGGACAAAGAGCACAGTTGGGTTTTTTCTGGGAGAAGGCTCCTCTCCTCAATGTGTTAATCATCAAGGTTTTCTTTCTAGAAACGCCCTGCAGCTCAAATGGAAGAGGTTGGACTGAGAGAAGTGTCCTTACAGAAGTGTGACTGACCATAATTGTGCCTCTTAGCCTCTAAAATCCATGAGATTGCAAGCCCTAAACCTACCACCTCCAGCCCTGCCTTCAGTGCCCAGCAAGTGACCATAACCACGTGTGCCCAAAAACATCTTCATGTTTCCCTATTGGCATCCCTATGTTTTGCCCACCAAACCCCTTCAAATGAGGCTCACACACATCTACTCAGAGTGCTGTCTTCTTTTTTGGAAGAGGCGAGAGAAGCTGCTAGCACACAGTTAGCAGGACAGACTTAAAGCTGGTGGGGAGAAGGGATGCGGCAGAGGAACGACTGTGCCTGGGTTCAGCTCAGTAGTTCTGGAGCTGAGGGCAGCCCTTGGGTGATGTTTCAATCTTCATGACACTGTTGGATTCCAGAGAGTAGGTCACCTCATCCTCGCTCACCCCTGGCGGCAGGTTGAACTCCTTCATGAATTTTCTGTAGTTACATGTCTTTGACACCGAGGTGTTGCGCTCCTCCCTGTGCTCCGCCAGCACCGTCACCTTCCCGTCCTTCACCTCCACACTGACGTCCTTGGGCTCAAAACCCTTCACGTCAATCAAAGCCAAATGACTCCGATTATGAGACGAGTTCAATGTCCTGCTAAATCTTTGTATTCTGGAATTAAAACAAGAGGATAGGCTTTACCTTCCCCTTCCCCTTCCAACTTATTTCTCCAAAATGGCTGTTTCTCTCCCATCCCACTTATCTGTTTCAACCTTTGCTCCCAACAGGAATGCTTAAACTTCCCTTATCCTACCTTAAAGGGTGCCGATGCTTGTAGAAAGCAGGCAACTGTTACCTGTTGATTCGTCGCTCCACATCCAGCCTTGCAGGGAGGGTTCTCCTTGCCGGGGGTTGGGGTTGGGGCAGTTGCAGGCAGCAGCGGCGAAAGGCCATCATCCTCTGCAGGCGGGCTGCAAGCAGCTTCTCACGGAGCAGCTGCAGGCGCAGGTCCAGCAGCCTCATCTGCCGCTGTATGCGCCTCAGGTGCTGGCTGGTGTCATCCAGAAAGTGACCGCGCGCCGACATTGTCACGCTGCAAAGTGCGTCAGGGCATGAGTGAACTAGGGTGCCTCGAGACTTTCATCTGGCGGCGAGCGCGTGAGCAGAGCCGCATGTGCTCCTGCAGCCTTCCAGAGGCACCTTATGACATCAAGGGTCACAGTTCCGCAGTCGCCATGGGAACTGCAGCCCAATCCGCGCACACCCGCTGCTGCAGCTCCCCCCAAGGGCCAGGGGAGCCCAGGGACTCTCCGGGGGTATGGGCACGGTGGCCAGGCAGAAGCGCCACAGGCCATGGGGAGCATAACTTGGGTGTGGTTTCATGCACAACGTTGCTTCGGTGTGGCTGCCCACAGTTCCCAGGAATGATATTCACCATCAGCTTTCCACCACATCATCTCTGATGAAGTGCTGGAGCCCAGGATATGGGCCGTATTCCCTCAGACTGGCCTGTGATACAGAAGCTAATCCCAGCCTCAGCAGCACCAACACCCTCGTCTCTCAGGCATCTGCCCAGTGGTGAGCTGGATGATGTGTTATTTTCCCAAGGCAAAATATGTGTTTGGCTCATCAATAAATCTAAAAAGCCAGCTTACTTTATATTGAAAGGTAGTTTCATCCATTAAAAAAAACCTTTTCTTTATGCATTATTATTCTTGCATTACTTCTTCAGTCTGAAGAAAACCCTTTTATTTAAAAGCTGAATTCACAGGCTGCCAAGTTGTGAAGGGTCCCTTCTGTATGGAGCCTGTACACCTTTCTGATGGCAGTGTTTTGTCTTTAAAACTCTGACACTCTCTAGTCTCTTTGGCTATACATGAAAGAGTCCTTCAGGAGCTCTCTCTTGCCTGGTGAATCTGAACCCTTTATTTCCCAGAGGAAGTTTTCTTTGCCAAGCCCCATCTGAAGAGATGAGGTCTGGAAAAAAACACTCGAACTGAGCATCGAGCTCAATCTTCCTGCCAGAGTATGGACCACAGGAGCCACTACAAAGCAAAGATGCTGAACACAAGGATGTGTAGCAACCCAAAATTTCTGCGGGGAAAACAACAGCTTGAAAATAACTTGAAGCTAAACCTTCCTGACACATGAAATCGAGGGGGGGCTTGAGGATTCACCACAAGCACCTCAGGAGACTGAGGAAGACCTGCAGGCAGAGGTGCCCATGGGGTGCTGACTCCTCTGGGTTGCATCTTTTTACTAGGGAATGAGAGCTTTTCCCTGCAGGCATTCGCACCCAGGGAGGCTGTTCCCAGACCGGGAGATCATCAGCATGACCTGCGAGCAGACCACTGAGCAGAGGGACCTGCATGCAAAATAACCTTAGAGGGCATCACCACACACCTTACATAGGATAAGTAAGTGTCTGTGGACACAAATCAACCAAGCAGACATCTGCCAATCCACTGCTCTCCTCCTCTGCTCTGTTTCCCATCCCATCATCAAAGGCAGAAGCACAGCATCCAGCAGTGCTCCTGGTGTGCATTGCCATGTGTTGGGCACAGCATGGGCTTTGCCTTATCTTACTATGCCCCAAAACCTCCTAGGAAATTCTAGTAGGATGAAACACCGTGTCAGTGAGTGCCCTCTGTGGAATCAATGAACGCAGGGGTAGCACCATCCGTTTACAGAGACTTCCCAAAACACTTCTGTGTGGAGCTGTTCATCCCCAGGGGCCCTTTCACGCCAACCGCATACCTGCACTTATATTTGCAATCAGCGCTTAAAAATAATAAAAACCTATTTGCAGGCAGGATGTTTTTGTAATGCTTTGAAAACTGGGCTGTAGTTTTTAAACCAAATGGAAATACAGAGCAATGAAAGTAATTTGTAGCCTTGTTTCCTGTTACTGCAGCAGCTAAGCCAGAATTGTATGTTAGCAGAGTTGCTTTGCTCGTGCCTCTATTGCTGTTTTTAGTTAAACACCCCCACTTTAAACCTTTGGTCTTCTGGTGCCAATCATTCACTTTGTACTTATGAAAGATGGATGAGTGGCTAGACTAGACAACTCAACAGTTATTTTTCATCTTATGTTTTATCGCATTTCTATAACGATTTGCATGGTGATTGCCCTCATGACTTTCCTTGGGTCTGAGCAGAAGTGGGCACCTGCTGTGGCTGACAAGTGACTCTCTTGATCATACATACTTGAAAACAGCTTTGGAAGGCGGCTGCTGCCTCTTTCTAGCACTTAGCACAGTTTGCAGATTACAGCAGCTGAGTATTACAAATTTAGTTTCAGCACTCTCAGCCGTACACGATCATTTCCAGTAGTGCCCCCACAGAAGACATCTGTGGATGCCATTCTTAGGAAATAGACCTCAAAAGCATTCAGAAGAGAAGGACTGATTTGGTTCTCTTGGCAAACAATGGCAGTGGATAGATTGCCTGGTATCCCTTCCCAGGCTTTCACTCCCTTTGAGTGCTGGCATTACACAGAAACCCATGGTCTTAATGGTTCTGAGTAGTCAGATCCCACCTCAGCCTGGTACACAAAACCCAACAACTTTACCAATAAAAATCCCCAAATTACCGATGTTACCTTCCCCTTTTACAGTGAGAAATGGGTGACAGGTGGAGACGTGAGAGACCTGCTCAGATGGATAAAGACAAGCTTTATCACCCACCACCGTTCAGGGGGAAAATGTGTAACCTGATATTGATATCACAGTACTGACAGGTTGGATGGAGCAAGTTTTTTCCTTAGAGATGCCAAGGCAACTGCCTGGGCCTCTCTGTGCTGGTGAGTCCTTTTGAGCCCAGGCTTGACATAGATCAGTTGACAGGAGAGAGGTACATAGATGACCCATAAACTGACTCCAGGGTTTGGCTACACACTCTGAAAAATCCAGAATGTGTGTCTTGCCACCCTCTATTTTCTCTCTGCCTTTTCTCCCAGCCTTCTCTCATAGTCTTGCTTCTTTCTGAAAAGATCATGGTATAGCTGGCATCTTCTGCAACATCACTGTGAGTTGGTGACTGGTGAGGCAGCTAAAGGTATTTTAAACAACTCTGTGCTCATTCAGACTTTCCCAGCCCTGAAACGCCTGCTAGGCCCATGCTCTGGGCTCGTCACTGAGAGTGCATCAGCTTGCAGGGACACAGGGTCTTCCATGAGTCTTCAGGCTATGGGCTACTCCACTCTCCACAGTACTTGTGGTGCTAAACTACCCAAACAAAAACAGCCTGTATGTGTGAGATATGAGCCTGTATTGTGAGAGATATGGTGGTCACAGACTCCATCAGTGGTGGGGGGAGTCACCTCTCTCCACAAAGCAGGGCTTTGTAGGGAAGTGAGGAATGAAGGTCCCACTTCCCAGCTTCTTCCAGCCTACCCATGGTCGGGGGTGAGGGTGGTCCCTCAGCTACCACCACATATCACCAGACGAGGACAACACATAATGACACACAAGCTGCCTCTCTGCCATGGCCGCGAGGTCCACTCCCTGAGGCAGGTATTGTGTCTTATGGCATCACCATAAGCAGGTAAAAAGACTTTCTGAGGCTGCTGGGTCTCCACCACAGACACTCATCCACTCCTGCAGAAAACAAGGGAGACTCAAGGCACCTCTATATCAGGAGAATGAGGAGTACTGCAGGTGAAGCTGCTAAGAAGGCACCTTTCTAGCAAAGCTGGCACGAGAAGTCACCCACCTTTGCCTTTAAGTCCTTTATCAAGGAAGGATCAGGATGTGAGGGTACCTCTTCCAGGGCTGCACCATGCTGCACCACCTCCAGCGACTCCACACATGAAGCTGGGGAGCTGCAGATGTGGCACAGCAACCAGCCAAGTAAATTGAAAGTACAGCCACAGCAGCATCAAACAACTTCTCCAAAACGCCTGCTACTTTTTCATCCGTTTCTGAAAATATGCAACACTGTAATAAAGGGTTGGTTTCCTGACTCATGAGAAGCCATTTGATTTACAGAAACAGCTCACTCCTGAGGCAGGCTAATCTGCTGTGCATTAAACAAGCATTTCTTGATAGACTGCTTCCCACAGCCAGAGCCATGTCCTCTTCTTCCCTTCCTCCCCAACTACCCTGCATCAGTGTGCTGTCCTGGCCTTGACTAGCCCCAGATGGGAGTGGGCTGGATGGCTGACCCGGGGTGAGAGAATCACACCGGGAAACATCACCCACTATGAGTAATGCTGTTGGTGCCTCTGGGATGTATCAGGAAGAGCTTTGTGCTGCAGGAAGATGAGCTGCCCTGTAATTATTTCCTGTGAGCTGTGGGAGAGCTTGCCTGCCCTTCTGGGCATGCAGAGGTAATTATGAACACACACTGGAGGAGTAACCAACCTCGTGCAGGTGACTTGGCCAATGTCACCGCTGTGGAGCTGGGGACTTCGCAGGCATGGGGAAGTGGCACTCACGTTTCTGTGGGTCTGTCTAGCTGGCCCCACTTGAAAGAGACACCAAACACTTCTGTGGAGGTATGTGGATGGATGGGAATTGTTCTGAGTACAGATCAACTCCACCTTGAATGTGTGCTGTCCGTCATTTGAAGAACCAACTCAGCTCCATTTCCGTAGGGGAAAGAGGGACTTTTGCCACTGTGTGTTACTCCAGTTGCTGGTGGGATAGTTCCAGTACTCCCTCTGGTGAAGAGGATCTCTCAGTGGTTCCCCTTCACTGCAAGTCAGCTGGTGCTGTAAATGCAATGTGGAGTTGCTGGTGACATGCTGATATGTGGATGCTCCATGTTACTGGGACATGGCAAATCAGCAGGGTAAAACCACTGCAGTATGATGAAGGTTGTGGCTTAATCTGATTAAGAGAAGTCAAGGTGAATTTTGATTTCTGATAAGATCAGGCAATGAAACAAATTTGGAGCTGTCAAGGAAGTGAGTCCACTAATAAACCGAATTTGCAAGGGCTGTTTTGAAATGTTCTTTACTTATCAATAGAATAGGAAATCCTCCCTCTTCAAGTCTGCTGCACTCCTAAGGATCCTGGACAGTCAGCTCTGACCTGACATGAGGAGGAGGATGAAGGACTGCATATACTACAGCATCCATCTCCAATCCAGCCCTTGTCAATCTCAGGTTGTCTTGAAACTACTCCCACTGTGACCTAAAGGCAACATCCCAACACAAACAAGTCAAACACAGTAGAGGATCTTTGGCTTGTTATTTCTGATCCCTTTAGCATCCTCGGTTGTCAAGGTCTTCCCAAAACCCATGAAGTTGAGAAGCTCCTAAAATGTAAAAGCAGAATGAAGCGATGGAAACTGGAAGATGTCCTTCAATGCTTATGTCAGGTGTGACTCCCTCTTCTTGCCCTCCATGCAAAGCCAGGGACTTGTCTGCTCAGAGTCCACCTTGTTACGGGAGTCCATACAGATGGACTTTAAGATATTCCAAATGACCTGAAACTTGAAAAAAACCCCAAAGCCCCAAAACAAAACACACCCCCTCCAGAGCTGCCCCCAAACAAAGATCCCAACCCCAAACCCCCAGAACCCCAAAATCTAACTCCCAGGGCTGGAAGCACTGCTGCCTTCATTGTCCTTTCAGACATAATGCCTGAATTGACCATTTTTTCAAGGTTTCTCTTGATTTTTTTTGAGCAAGAATAGATCAAGTTCAGCAAGTACTGATCAATTCAGAGTTTGGTCAATGTATTTTCAGACCTGTCAGGTTTCGACAGTGTTTGATGTACTGATTTACAGGTATCATCCAGAATCTCTTAACGCTCCAACCGCCTTCTTAAGTGGGGTGTAAGGATATCACCTTAAGCCCAGTTTGGACCAGGCAGATGCTGTTTAACTGAGAGTGCAATTGCACACAGAGCACTGCAGCCACACACTGCAATCAGGTAACCATGTGCTCAAATGGATAATAACGATAATTTCCCCCTCTCCTAATTTCCATATGGAAAGGAAGTAATTAGGCATGTAACTGTGCACCTATGCGTCCAAGCCAAGGATTGCTGAAAGCCTTGGAGCAGACCCAGGGCAACAGGCTCCAGCTCAGCCTACTGCTCCTTGGAGTGGCATTGACTTTCCACACAAACCTGAGGAATTAACTCCTGGGAATGGTATCTCTGGATTGCCAAAACACTGTTTATGTAAATGAGACATCCTTTGATGTTCTCTTGGTGTTACTGACATATTTAACACTCTTTAACCTCCATGGGAAAAAATATTCATGTTATATCAATAACTGCTTTTTATGTCTTTCTTCAAGGAATCCTTTCTCCACTTGAAATTCATAATGGATCAGTTGAATTCCTTCAATGAAAATTTAAATGATTTATTGAATGTTTTGCACTGACTCCTCACGCTGTGCGGACACACTGATGTGTCAGTGTTCAGACACACTGATGCCTGGTTAACTTTTCAAAAGCTCTCTTTTCCTTGTTTTCCTTCATCATGCTGGGCTCTCTTCCACTCCTGCTCTCCCACTGGCACATAGTGGTGAGGATCTGAGAGGCGGGACTATGCTTTCTTACACCTAAATGAACAAATGTCCTTCTTCATAACAAGATCCGATCTAAACAGTCTAGATAGAAGAAAATGAGTGTTACCCTTCCTTTTCATAGCAAACTAGTTACTCAATTCCTTACCTGCTCATGGTATTATTCACTCTAACTCTGCATGTTTGAATAAAATTAAAGCAGTGACAGGTCATTTGCCAGCACACTTCAGGGCACCGTGGTACCCAGCATCGTTGCTAAAGATGCTTTATCCCATATGTACACAGGATCTTGACCAAAACATGCTGCAGCACCACGCCTTGGAGAGCAAAAGCCCATGGCGTGCCTGCCATGGCATGTCAGTTGTGCTCATCATCAAGCTTGCCCTTCTTTGAGCCTCTTCTAACCCCAAAATGTTCCAAATTCTCCCCACTAGCTCTGGCTTTTTGCCTGCTCATTGCTGCTCTGATGTGGGGGGCTTGGCCTGGCTGTGCCACCCCTGCCATTGCTCACACACTGGTGGGGCTCTGCAGACCACTTGGAAGATGCACTCACAGCAGCTGCTTGCTATCATGCACATTTGGAGAGGGTGATGCTATGGCAGAGCTCCTCAATCCCTCCAACAAGCCAATCCACTCTTCCCAAAGGTAGAAAGCTGCTGCAATGCTTAAAGAGAACAGCCTGCTGATAAATTGAATTTTTTGTCTCTCTGTCACAACCAGAGTCATTTACAGGACTACACGTCACCTTTCTGTAGCACAAACAGGAGGACTGCAGCAGTTTTCAGGCCCTAAAGCTGCTCTGAAAATCCCCTTGCTTCAGTTTTTGTTTTCAGCCAACATTACTGTATTCCTACTGCTCCCATTTAGTTCAAATAGCTCAGCAAACTGAGCACCCAGAAGAGATGTAAATTGTGGAGCAGCTGAAGATGATCGCTATCTGTGCTTTCCAGCTCTTGGGTGGATGCATGGGAGAGGTGGGTATTACCCAGCTGTGCACAACACCCCGGGGGTACAAAGTCCCATCTGAGAACAGGTGCCAAAAGCCACTGGTGCCTGTGCAGTTCAGTATGTAGTGTATTTGCTGGGTCTTGTTCTTCCATTGTAGGTACCTTGTCCACCCAAGTGTAAATAAAGAAAATGTCGGTTGCTATGAAAAAGTGCATTTGGTGTTGTTAGTTTTCAGTCTGACATCTGCTTCTCTCCAGGTCAGTCCCCTACAAATGAAACCCAGCTTTGCTGCAGGAGTAGAAATCAATGTGCTAGTGCAACGTGAGAGAGATCTTTTTTAACAGGAACTCTCTCATTTCTCCAACATCCATGTTCTCTTCAGCAGAAAATAGTTTGCATATGCCTTTTGTTTTCTCTTCTGCAGGATGAAGCTAAGGCCTACTCACTTGTCAGAGATGTGCCTGACTCAAGCACCAGTGAAAACCTCTACATTTCCATTAGTGTGCCTCAGAAAGATCTCTCCGAAACATGGCATTACCTATTGGAGCTGCCATCCTGGAGGGTGACCCCGAGCATCCAACAGGATGTGAATGAGAATTCCCTTTGTGGCAGATGTGCTGCACTTGTTGCAGCAGGAGACTTTTCAGGAAGTGACTTGTCCATCAGCAGGGGTCACTGGGTTCCTTGAGGCTTATGCAAGAATGGTTAGAGCTGTGTCAGTCTCAGACATCACATTTTCTTGGGAAAGTTGATTATTTCACATCTCCTTTCATTGCAAATTGGAACATAATAGAAATACCAAACCAAGCTTATTGAAGTCCTTTGTTTACATACTGGTGTTTTGATATTTTATGGGATTCATATAAAATTGGAAAAGATTTAAAGTGCTTGATAATGCTGTCAAGTTTCAGTGAAATCAGTGATTATGTGAAACCTTTCCACTCTTGTCTGTTCTGCTAGGAAGAAATCTGTCAGTTTTAATAAGAAATGAGTTACCAAATAAATTGATACCACTCTTCAACATTGGCTGCTCACCCCAGGCTACTAACAGTCACTTCCTTTGGCAGCCAGGTCTGTTTGCCAGCCTCCCATCATTTCTGTGACAGCTTCTCTCCACACACATGGAACAAGGCACAGGCTGTGGGAACGACAAGAAAACCCCAGCCCTAATGTTGCCTTCCTTCTTGATTGCAATGAGGGTCTCCCTGGCAAGGTGCAGCCATAGCACTGGCCCAGAAGGACGAGCTGTGCAGCATACAGGTCCCACCTCACGGCACAAAGCGTGGTGAAACAGGAGCTGTGTCAGTGTTATGCTCTTTAGTGAGTGTATCCTAGGGCATCAAAGGTTTATCTACAGTATCCTCAGAGCAGATGTAAATAACCAGGTGGCTAAAATCAAAGGGCTTCTGTTATCTTGCTCCTGCAGTGGTTTAGGGCCAGTCACAGGGATTTGAACCTCGACCTGGAAATACCTCTAGGCATCAGGTACATCCTCACATGCCACTCTACAAGAGATGTTTTCACCACTTAGGTCTTGTGAAATATGAAGTTCCTCAATTTATGGATTTTTCTTTCATTCTATTTTAATGTCTTTTGAACTGCTGGCTTCCAGTTTTGGGAAATACTTGGAGATGAGCCAAGATTTGTTTGAATTGATTTTCAGCCTCTGTGGTTAATTATCAAGTTAAATGGTTCAGGAGGGAAAAATGGAAAAATTCTTTTTCTAGAGGACAAAAAACTTAGCCTTGGAACTTGATGTCCTCTCCCAAGAAACCTGTGAAATATCTCTTACAATGTGGGAACAGTAATTTGATTGTACTATAAAACAGACCGGAAAAATGCACAAATCAGATGACAGGCACTTCTAGTCAGCAATGACTACAAAAACACCAGCACACAGCATGAGCCCGCTCTAACCACATCCAGAGGGTTGTATTTTTGAAAGGGATCAAAGACCTGACAAAGATGTTGTTCTCATCATCTTCATTTTGGATGAATCCTGAATCGCTCCATATGCCACCTTGTAAATTTTCAATTCTTTCCCTCCTCCTTTGGCAGCAGTGTGAGGGTGTGAGACAGGGTCAGACAGTTACTTCTGGTATTACTGAGGAGTTTAAAATTAAGCCTGTGCTTTGATGAGCTGTAATGATCACATCCTATTTCAAAAGCATTGATCACTGTGATGGCCGCATGCATCAGGCAGTTGCTTTGCACCTCCCAGGCTCAGGTCTATGAGGGCTGCTGCCCTGGGAGAGGCACATGGATGTTGTGGCCATGAGCAAGGCTTAGGTTTGCTCTGGCATCCTGCCTCTAACAGTCCTGCCTATGCTGCTTGCTCTGGGGAAGTCCCTTTCTCATTTCCAGCTGGAGATATGGTGCTGCCATAGCCTATCCTGATAGGAAGGGTCCAGTGGACACCATTGGGCTGTGTGGGGCTGTGCCTGCCATGTGCAGCAGCTGCTGTTGCTGCTGGCTTGGTGTTACTACCATCACCTTTTCCTTTGTGTCACACCTGCCTTTGAACTTGCCTTTCCTGTTTCTCCTCACTGCTCATCCGCTCTGCCTGGGTCCTGCTCTGCTCTGCATCAGTGCATGCCCATGGCGGTGGTCAGTGCAGGGACCAACAGTCACGTAGTGACACATTAATGTCTGTGGTTGAGGAGATGATTCATGGGAGGAGCACATCCTTGCTTTGGGGCAACTGTGTCTACCAAAGAGGCAGGAGGGACAACTGCAAGAGGCAACTCCTTCCATCACCCAACACCAAGTGGGACCTGTAAGCCTCCCAGCATCCCCACCTGGGGTGACACTGCCTTCAGAGGAGAGTCAGGCAGATGTTCCCCAGCTGCAGTCAGTCGGCTCCTTGATGGGCTTTACTCTCTTCAGACCTCTACAGCAAACACATCCACTCCCCTCTAAATTTTCTCTGCAGCCACCAAAGGAGAGAGGTGCTCCCAGGGCATGGCTATTCCCATCAGCAGCTGTACAGCCGGGCCTGTTGGGTGCCCGTTTCTCCCCAGTTGCCATAAGGAAGGTGCAGGGAACTCGCTCAGGTGTGGGCATCACCACTATAAAAGCATGTGAGGTGAGTGCTGTTTTCTGAGTCACAAAGCATGCGATATGAGAGTCTTTGGATGTGACCTTACTCCAACAACACCACTGAAAATGCTTTCTGTCCATGTGTGTAATCCTTTCTGAAACACAGAAAACCTCGTCCAAACCAGGAAAGGTCCAGATGTTGCTGTAGCTCTTGCACAGTTTTCTTGCTTCAGAAACTATACTGGAGGAGAGGGCATTTCTTTAAATTAACAACTGAGTTCCTGCCATTACAGACTGTTTTGGAGCCCTTCTTCCCACAGCATCTCACAGGGACAGAGATCACAAACACTGCTAGACCATCAAGTGCAGAACTAGTCTAAACCTGTCAGGAATTACCAGTGCTGATTCCATACATTAATTATATGTTGTGTAAAAAACGATTTCCTAAGAGGTTTGGGGTTTTTTAAGTTAAACTGAAGATCTGGATCATGCCTTTTTTATGTGTCAAGGGACTAGATAAACCAGAATGGAAAATCCTGTTGGAGCCACACTTCATGTTATCAGCACTGCATATCAACATCACACCTTCTCTGGAGTGTCTTCTTTGTTGTGGAATGAATCCTTTTGTTTTAAAAGGAATCTTTCTTTAAAGGAGCATCCTCAGGCTTAACGTGTATTCCCGGTTTCTCTTCATTTATTGCTTATCTTTGAAGGCGGGGAGATCCTATTGTCCACCCTGTGAGTGCTAATGGCTTTTAGCAGTGATGGGTCAGGTGGGCAGGGAGGAGTGGGCAATGTGCTGTGTAACAAGGACGGGTGGTGGCAGACAGGAATTTGGCGGTGACACACCTTCAGGGGGTTCCTACACAAAGGGAATTTCATGGAGACTCTGAAACCATGGGCAGCTTGTTCTGCTCATTGTGCTCACGGCAGCCACTCCTCCATCCCGGTGCCTCACGTTGCCCATTTTTGGAAAAAGCTACTAAGGAAGCGTGCAGACGAGCAACTCTAGCAACACTGTATAGACACTACCTGTCTTATCCCAGTCACAGGCAGCACTGACAGATGACTTCACGGTGAAAGAAAAACATGTCCTTGGGGATTCCCCAATCTTTGAGCTACCAGTTTCCTCACAGAAACGGGCTTAAAAGGCTCAGCTATGAAGTAGCCATAGTAAAGAAATCATGTGTTAAGAGGATTAAGGCATCATCATAATTACAACTACTTGGTATAGAAATTGGGGCTTTAACATGTGCATGCTGACACTGCCGACCTGCAGCTGTAACATTTTTGACTGATGCACCTCAACTTTCTGGAGCATCCCCACGCAGAAAACCCAGCTGAGGTGGCAGCATGCCTGCAGGAAATCTCTGTCGGCAAAACCATCCTGAGACGCAGTGCAAAAGCAAAGAGACACAGCAGCCCTGCCTCCAGGGGGTTAGTCTGGTTTACAGTTACCTTATTGCAATCTCAGCATGGGCAAGGTTGGAACCCAGGAAAGCAAAGATCTTTGCTAAGAATCTAATTACGATGAGTGCAGGCATGTGTTAGCAAAGCAGCCTGGGCAGACCTCTCCTGATCACAGAAATAAGGAGCTTCAGTGTTATTGTAGACAGGACCTTAATGTCAAGTCTTCAGGGATGGTTCTGGGAATGGCAGAAGCTGTACTGATTTAAAATGAGCTGTAAGGCATTTCCTGATGCTGCATTTATAGAAATCATTGTGGTCTACAATTTTACACCTCAGTTTTTAGCAAATGCCCAGGCTGGTATCATGGTGACAACTCTCTTACAGGTCCCTGCGCTGCAAAACTTCTCCCGCACACTGTAGAGGTTTCCTAGCAACTTCCTTCCATGGTCTTTGTGCTCAAATTTGTTTTGAGATGTGGGCCATCATAGAACAGTATTTCTGCCTATTTAAACTAGTTTAGTTCTTTTAAGCTCGCCAGGCATGCGCAGTACAACAGCAGTGTCTGATTTATATCCTTTTCAGCTATTTCCTTCAAAGCTAACAAACACTTGAGCCAACGTAGGTGGGTTTCTTGCTTATTTTTACTAACCAGACCACCAGTCCATTGATCAAACTGCTGAGCAATAGTAAAACTCCAAATCCATATCTAAACCCAAATATAAACAGCAGCAATGTTTTGTGCTTCTCTGGCACATCGAAAGCAACAGATGTTGATCACATGCTTTGGACAAGTCTTTCCAAATACATGAGAGACATCACATTTTTGAGCCAAAAATGCTCTTAAGAACGTGCAAACCCAAAGCAGCTAAATAGAGCTAACCTTTGTGCACACATATATGCATCCTTTTTAAAAATGGCCATAGGTTTGAAGTCTGTAAATTCACTGATTGTGCCCATGTTTGAACAAACGGAAGCGTTTATTCAGTATTGTGTACTGGCTCAGACAGGCAGCTTCGGATAGGAAGCTTGAAATGACGCTCTTAACTAGAAAGTGAGAAAGTAATTTGGTGAGTGGAGAAAACTGTACAGGGTTCAGGTGTAAGATGGTGCAAGAGAGATTACCTCCATCTCCTAGAGCAGTACTGAGACATTGTTTGTTTCTAAAGTAATTCACTACACAAATACGTGTTTCTTCAAAGATATTGAAAAAAAATCACAAACATGCACATTTATCAACTGGAAAGCAAATGCCAAGTGCCTCGGTGTTTCCTTGGAACCGGCACTGCTCTGTAAGCTGTCTCATAGAGAGCCACAAACAACTATGATTGTATGATTCTATTCTATGAGTCTATGAACTGAAGTGCAGGAGGAAATGTGGATTCAAGTCCCCCCATGCTGCAGCCAGAGTCCTTCCTGCCCTCAGCAGCATCCATCCCACACACGGGCATAACTGAGGCACGAACCACCACATGTGAACTCTCTCCCCAGGCTTGGCTGCCACTATTTTAACCCAGCATCATGCACCTCCCTTAGAGATTACCTGCTCTTACACCCTCATAGGATGTTGGGGATTTGCCTGCTCCTACCATTTGCATTGCCACTGCTATAAAACACTGGATTTCTTGCTCAGCACTAGTGCTTGAACCAGTGTGGCTATGTCAGCTGTTGGCATCAGTTGCAGAGATCAGGGCAAACTTCCAGAGCAGAGCAGATCAGACCCTGGATTTCTACCAAAACCCATCTGTTCCTGGCTGAAGAGTTATTCCCCCCACCTTTATAGTTGGGTGGGATAATAATAATGGCCAGTCTTCGCGAACGAAGATCCGGGGAAGGTCTTTACGCCTTCGAGCCTGCGCATTGGATTTT
>JAWMRA010000078.1:130724831-130791402 GCA_035584735.1 Pseudotriccus pelzelni | reverse complement strand
CGCGCGCCGGCCAGGCCCCGCCCCCTGTCCGGCGCGGCGCACGGAGGGCGGAGGAGGGGCGGGGGGGGAAGGGCCCGCTGGAGCCAAGATGGCGGCGCGTGCGTGAGCGCGGCCGGGCCCAGCTCCGAGCGCCGCCGTTGCGGCCGTTCCGCCTCGACCCGCGCCCGCAGCGCCGCGGCCGCCGAGAGCCCGCGACCCCGCCGGGGCGGCCGCGAACCACCCCGGGGGAGGGACGGAGGCCGAGCGCCCCCTCCCCCGCCGCCCCCATTGTGTGCCCGGCCCCCGCCCGCCCGCCTCCCGCCGCCGTCGCCGGGGAGGGCACCGGCGCGGAACATGACCTCGATCCACTTCGTGGTGCACCCGCTGCCGGGCACCGAGGACCAGCTCAACGACCGGTGAGGGGCGGCGGGGGGCGGAGGGGAGGGGAGGGGCCCCCCGGGGCTGAGGGGAGGGGCCCCGGGGCGGAGGGGGCAGCGCGGCCGGCCCGGCCCCCCCGCGGGGTCCCCGCGCGTCCCGCCCGCCCCGAGCGGCCTCTCACGGCGGCGGCTTCGCCCCCCGAGGGGCTGAGGGGCCGCGACCTTCGCCGCGGGCCCGGCGGGGCTCCGGCCGGCCTGGGGAATCCCGGGGATCCCTGGCCCGGCAGGGGGGTTCCTGGGGATCCGTGGCCGAGGAAGTGGGTTCGCGGGGATCCCTGGCTGAGGAGCGGGAACATGCCCATGTTAATCGGGGATGGAGCGAGGCAGACAATGCGGGCGGGGGATCGCCGTGTGTGAGGGAATGACGGGAGCGGGGATAAAGGCGGCAGCGCTGTCACACACACCGCGGTGTGCGCTGCCTGCCCCGCGCTGGGCCGGGGCTGTGCACAAAAGCAGGCCCGGTCTCCACATCAGCGGTGCTGTGCGGCTTTAGCTGAGGTGGGAATGACCGCTGCCTGCCTGGAACCATCGCAGCCAACTTTATGTAGCACTGGGGGAGAGAGATTGCAGGCTGGGGAGAAACTGGAGTGCTTGGGAGGAAATCAATCTATAAACCAAATTTTCTTCACTGCTTGACATGTATTTGACAACTCTGTGTGGTTGTCAAATATTTCTCTTGTAGCAACTGCTAATGGTATGTGTAATAGCTTGTGAATTTTACTTGTGTTCTTTTATACAGGGATTCTTAAAAAACCTGTAACTTAATATTTTAATTTCTTGCAAATTTATGTGTGAATAAATCGATATCTTTAATCATCACTGGATAGAAACCTCAATTTTTTACACTACAGATAAATGTTATTTAATGGATGTAAACAATATTTAAATATTTATAAGCCTTAAAAAGTATGGGCTCTTGGTTATACTGTTCTGGTTTTGATCCTGCCAGGTTTCAGAGTAGGCCAGAGTCCAGCTCCCTTCACCGTTGTTTGTAGTTAAGTCACTTCTCCTCGACCAGTCTTTGCTGAGTTGCCTCTTGAAACAGATGAGGTTTGAGAGTGTACAGTGAGGAAAATAGGTCTTTTTAAAAACAAAATTTCGGCCTAGCTACCTCATCCATGCCCTTAGAGAGGGAAGAGAAACTTCTAAAGATAAAATAGGTCCAAAACCTGAAGTGTTTTAGTGTGGAGTGTATTTTTTTTTCGTTAACCTGATAATATATTTTACAGAATGCTGTTTCCTAGGAGGCCTCCCCATTCCTAAGGGATTGACTGGCTTTGTCTACAGTACTACATTCAAATTTGGCATGCACCATCTTCCTGTAGTGACAAATTGAGAGGTGATGCTGTACTGGGAGATCTTTTACTGGTTGCACTGTTTTGATTTCGAGTAGAATTTAGGACTTTGAACTTAAAAGGACTCCAGTGGGTTTTCTTTTTTTTTCTTTTTTTTTAACCTTGATAGACCCTTAGAAAACATTTAACGTGTTATTATCACTCTTTGCTCGGAGTGAGAGAGCTCATCTGTTTTTTCTTTAATGTCACCGGTCCTGTTGACTTACTGATGTACAGTATGATGCCCCTTCAGTCTTCCTAGTACTTCCTCTTTTTATGTTATTTCTTTTTTTCCCTTCTTACCGCAGCAGCACCTGTTAAAACTACTATTTGATGAAGGAAGCTTCATAATGTGTGGTAATTAATATGTGGAGAAAGCTGCAGAAGTGCTGTTAAGTAGTGACTTATTCTGAAAAATCAAGTGGCTCCTTGATCTGATCTGCAAGTTAGAAATTTCCGCTTCATAAATATAATTTTACTAAAAGTACAGTAGCTGTGTGCGAGAACTTGTAATGCAGTGAAATCAGAATGATTCATAAGTAGGGTTGAGGCACACACATATGTGCTGGAAATGCCAGTTCAATTTTATCAGTAGCATTGCTGCCTATTACTATTCTGTCAATGTAGATTAGGCTCCAGATAACTTAATAAATTCTCATATGCATGCTCACAGATGTTAGGATCTTGGAACATCTCATGACTCTAGGATCTTTCTTTCCCCTCTTTTTTGAGTCTGTGCTGCAGACAATGGCAAGTAGGCCCTGACAGTGGTCAGTTAGGTTTTTTTTTTCTGTCTGTATTCTAAATGATAATTGTTTCTCAAAATCTGATTTTGGGATCGTAATTCTGCATAGTATGCTTTCATCTCTAGTGTACGTAAAATATCAATTAGATTGCTTTCACTAATGGATCTGTGTTCTGTATCTAAAGAATAATCACATCTTAAAGCACAAGGCATTTATTGGTGCAATTCCTGTGTGTTCAGGATACAGGACACTTTGGAATTTTTATAATCAAGTATTTGATATATTATGTTTAACATTATCTGTAGATGTGTGAAGGGAGTGAAGTGTTTGGAAAGCATCCTTCTCCTGAAGTATTGCTCTGCTCTTAAGTAGTCTCCAAGTATGTTTTTGCAGTGTGGTTTGGTGCATTTTCTCTCATTCTGTTCTACAGTTTTTATTGGGTTTTCTGTTTAATTTGCTGTCTCATTCGTGGAGCAATTCAGAGAATGGTAAAACACTTCAAAGAAAAAAGGAAAAAGTAACTGTAGAACCACAAATAATTGGAGGACTCTTGAGCATGCCTACTCATCATCTGAAAGTACTTCTTAACTAGTGTTTTTGAAAATGCTGGTTAATATTGTACCTTGATGGTAGTTATTAGTCCTCTCTCAAATAAGCTGAAGCTGTGTTGGCTTCTTCACTCACATGTCAGGAAGCTGGTGACACTGAAGGGAGTTCATAGAGGACAAAGTTATACTTAATTTTGCAGCTTTGTTAGGATTCATTTTTTGAAATGGATAGTAGGCTAAGCTTTTGTTTATGATGAACTGAAGTAATTAAGCTTTTTCTGATAAGTTTATTTGGGAAGATAGGTAACTTGGAATTTTTCCCCAAGCAATTTGTTCTCCGTAAACTGAATCTGAAATGTTTAATGGGAGAAAAATGGGGTATGGCCTGCAGTTTGAAAAACAACTTAGAGTATTTGCAATGTAAATAAGTAATGGCTTTAATATTTGAAAAACAGAATGTCCAGCTTCTGTTGCATTGGGTGTCAAGTATATTTTGTTGATAATCCACCTCTTTTAGGGCAGGAGACTTTGGGCTTTGTTAAGGAAGTTTGACACAATTTCATAGATAAGTTAATCTCAGTAAATTCTTCTTAATATATTTCTTAATTTTATGTTGGGTTAGGAAGTGGGTGTAACCATGATAAATAGCCTTTTCCTGGCTATTAGGAAACCTCAGAGTAGGAGTTTAACTTGCTACTCTGTAGAAGGAGAAGGGGAGTCTTTCACATCACATAAACAGCTCTCCATACATCTACTAACGTTCAGGGACAGGGTTCATCTCAAAGCTTTGACTTTGTCTTTACCTTGTACTAAGAAAATTCTTGTCAGCTAAGCCATTTAAGTCCTAGCATAGAGTAAGATGTAATTTTTGAAGTGGTCATTGACACAATGTTAATGTGCTTTTTCTCTCCTCTTAAAAGATGAGATGTAATGAATTTAGTTAAATAGAGGGTATTCTGAATTTAAGATAAGTGTTAAGAAGTGCCATGTAGTAGGTTTTCTGGCATTAAGGTCTTTGAAACCATTAGTGCAGCCAAGGAAAGTTCATTTGAAGCTTCAGTGAGTCTGTATGTACAGTTATCTTTGGGGGAAGAAAGGGAGATCTGGCTCTTACTTGACTCTGTTTTCCCTTAATAATATATTCAGTGCCTTTCTCTCTTATTTGAATATTATTTACTTTAGGCCTGTGCCTGAACTGGAAAATGAAGTAGTGCGCTTTGCGTTGCTTGTGTTTACACTCTCTGATAATCTGTTTCTGTGGAAAAAAGTACCTTCCAAGAACGTACCTTTTTAGTCTCTACACCATTCCAAGGTTTTGTGAGTGATCAGTGGATATGTGGCTGCTGGTCTGGCAGACACCCCCCCCTTGCATTTACTGATGAGCAAATCTGTTAAAAATCTCAAGCAGATGTTGCTGGCAGGAGCTGGCCGAGGGTGTGGTGTGGCTGTGCAGGGAGCCAGCAGGGATGTGGAGCCGGTGTCTCGGCCGTGCACAGAGAGGGAGAGAGAGCTCCTGATAATGAAAGTGTTTGTTTAGCCTTGAACTCCCTCCTGTACATCTACAGGCGTGCTGGGAGAGTACCTGTGCTCTTGTGGAGAGGAAGGCAGCCCCAGCATGAACTTCTCTGCTATTTCTCACGTGTGATCTGCATTACTGCCCAGAGCTGGGGGAAAGAAGGGATTGACTGATGTGTTCTTAAATGGAAAACCCGCAAGTTTTTGCAGATAATACAGTACTCCTTTTAGCTCAAGTGATTTATTTTGGTATGCTTTAAACTGTTTTCTAATCTACTTCAGGATAAGTGCAGGTAGCCTGCCACAAACAGGAATAGATGGTTTAATTAATGGGAAAACATAACTTACGTAGTACTTGAATTCCCTGAGTTACAGCTGCTTGATGAAAATTTACTACTGGGAGAAGTATTGCCTTTGGTTTTAAGATTAATTTCTTGAAAGCATAACCAAATTTAAATTGACTTCTTTCTTTAGAGAGTGAGGAATAGGGTATGACTGTCATGGCATTATTATTATTATCATCATCAGACTCTCAGCTGGAAAAACATTTTTACAAAATAAACTGTTCTGGCTGCATCAAAAGGTTTGCACCACCACTGTGTTTATACAGAGTGTTATAGGATTCATAATTGCAGCAGCAGTGCGTGAAGATTGGATCTTACTTCACTGTTGTTATTTACAAACAATAATTTGGGAAATTAAGCATCAGAATTTACACACAAGCATCTTTTCATATCTGGTTGAATATGAAAGGTTACTTATACACAGGTCAATATTCTAGGCCTTTTTGGACTTTGCTCTGCCAGGGTCCTCTTCTGGTTACAATTGTTTGTCATGCCCCACATACTGCTTTTTACAGAGTGTATATATGTAATAGTCTGTGACTGTTTCTTGCTGAAACTTTCCTGAGATGTTGTAAGTCAAAGTAATTGCTCCCTTCTGAAGGTGGAGGTTTATTTTCCCCGCCTCTTACCTTGCAGTAATTCTAAGTGTCTGATCCCACAGGAAACTAACTTAATTTCCTGAAATGATGTAAAGATAGCCCTGGTTTATCTCTGGTTGGGTGAGCATCAGAATAGATGGATAAAAAAGGGGGGAATTTTGAAAGGTGCTGCAAGAGGGAGAGTTTGGAATGAAGAACAGGGAAGAGGAAGCAGGATTGAGTTCCTTCCATTTTGAAAGCAGCAAGTTTATTTTGGCTACTGTAATGTGAAACTGTACTGTGAATGTGATCTGGGCTGAGAGTAGTTGTGATCTGTCACAAGGAATTTAGTAAAACAGTAATTGGGGCACAAATGTTGCTTCTTTTTGTGTTCTCAGATCATACGTAAGGTTTGAGCATATCTGTTGTTAGACCAATGATAAAGTAAGACTAATGGACTAAGATATCAATAGCCATGTTTTAAGGTTGGCACTGAGCTGTCTGAGCTGTCAGAAAACAACTTTTTAAATTCTAACAACAGTAAGGTATCAGTCAAAAACATTTATGTGCTATTTATTTGTAAAAGTTAAAAACTATAAACAATAATATACGTTTGAGGTAGTTTCCTGTGTACTATTATTTATTACATTTTCTAATTGCCATGTAGGATGTTTGTAAAGAACATCCTTCTTGAACTGTCTAAAGTACATAACTATTCAGTGTACAGTTATATCTACATGAAAAATGACTTGACAGTTCATAGAAATCATAGAATCAGATGGGTTGAAAAGGACCTCTGAGATCAAGTCCAACCCTTGATCCACTACCACCACAGTTACTAGACCATGGCACTAAGTGCCACATCCAGTCTCTTCTTAAATACCTCCATGGATGGAGAATCTACCACCTCCCTGGGCAGCCCATTCCAATGCCTGATTACCCTCTCTGTAAAGAATTTCTTCCTAATATCCAACTTAAACCTCCCCTGGCAGAGCTTGAGACCATGCCCTCTTGTCTTACTGATAGTTGCCTGGGAGAAGAGACCAACCTCCACCTGGCTACAACCTCCTTTCAGGTATATGTAGAGAGTGATGAGTTGAAGAAAAACAACCAAGGATGTACCTAAGCTTGGCAAACTCTGCGGTGTGTTGTAGGTGCGTTTTCACAGTTATGGCACAGTCAGTCACTGGGGACTTAAATTGATGGTAATATGTATCTGAAAGTTACATAAAGAAGAGAAAGGGGTTTGAGATATTTTGTTGTAGTGATTACACTAGCAGCAATCTATGTAGTTAAATTTGCAAGATGCTTCTTGTAAAAGCCGCTGTTTTTTCTCTGCATCAGCTCAACAGCCACTTATGCATGAAAAAAGCCATAAACAAAAACTACTTGTGCTTTTACATTTTTTTAAGCTTGGATTCACTGGAGTCCACAAAGGATTTGTCTCTTAGAAACAACTTCACATAGAAGACTGTAGTGGTTTGTATTTCTATGTGCCCTAGAGAGAACATGAAGGCCTGGTTGCAGTGGCAAGATGATTGTAAACCAAGAGGAACCATTTGGACAAAAAAATACTGAAATAAATGTGCAAATGTAATTTTCAGGATGCACATGTGTTTTGTCCAAAACTGTAAGCCTGACAGTTTAAATGAGGATGGACACAGCATTAGTTACTCCACTACAGGAATAATTATCCAGACTTCAGATCTTATTTTCTCTTTCTGGCATAGAACTATTTTGACATAGAAATAAACTCTGTACTCTATTTCTTAAAGTCTTTCTGTCCTTAAAAAAAGCAGTCAACCAACATTGCTTCCTTTTCTCTTACCCTTCCCCTCCAAGGAAAATCAGCATTTTGTTTCAATTTAAAGAGTTTTTTTTGTTTTATTTGAGAGAGAACATGTACTCAGTGATACAAAGGTATGAAGTTTGACAGTTCTGAACAGTTGAAAGACACTGTAAAACTGAGTAGAAAGGTGGGAGCACTGCTCATCTGCCAAATTGGTTCCGGTTGAGGAGCGATGTGACTGTAGAATTTGCAGTCTTTGAAAATTTGGTCTTCATCTCACAAGTCTCACTGCTACGCCCAGCATTAACCGTGATGGGACTTCTCACTGTCACTGTTGTTTTATTGCCAGCCGTGAGATCTGCCAGTTTAGGTTGTGACAACAGTAGCGTGGCTCAACAAATGAAGGTACCAAGGCTGCTGGAGACTTCAGTAATCTTGGGAAATTTGTCTTCAGCAAAACAAACCCCCCAAAACAACCCAAATTCAAGAGGGTGTGTTTTTTTGTTTGTCAAAGGGATCAGCTGGAAATATCTCTAGTAATTGAGGGTGATAATACCCATGCAGCTGTAGTTTGCCGGTTCATTAGAAGGTAGCCCAGAAAGAAACTCTCTGCTCTGTACTCAAGTCTTGGTGGTGTTACTTTGTGCAGCCGTGTTTGCCCTCATCTCTAGTTAAGCTGGATTCTAATTTTGGCTTATTTTCTATGCACTGTAGAAGTTGTAGTTGATTAGTTTAAGCCAAGCCTGTGTTAAAACAGCATTTTAAAAATTTTCTTACAATCTTTCATTATACTTCATAATCTATTATCCATTAGGTTTCCCTAAACTCACCTTTGTCACTTTTGGGGTAGGTTATGTCTGTATATGTAGGAAGTTCTGATACAGTGAGATTTTTTTGTTGGGATCTCTGGATTCTACTAAAAATTGTAATTTCACTATGTAGTTTTCAATGTGGAGTCTGACATTAACCTAACACAGACAAATGTTTGTGCTGCAGGGTTTTTACCAAAAGCTTAACTGGAAAATTAATACTTGCCCATGTGAATGAAATTCAATGTAGGCCTTACTCTGTTGTCATTTGAAGCCATTGGAGTCTGTCAGTTCCTTCAATAAGTGTGGTATAATTTTAATCTCTTGTTCATTTTGCAAAATTAATTTTCTTGAATGTGTCTCTCAGTGTTTATTCTTTCATTTATGGTATGAAATTTTACTGTTCTCTATCCAGCCTGAAAATGATCAGGACTGCATTTTTTTCTCTTTCAAGTAAATATCAAGAGATGTTATTCTAAAGAAGATTTATGGCTTTTAATCAGTTTTATATTTTTTAATATAAATGAGTTATTGTTGTCTGACCTTTAATGAAGATCTCTTAGGTTGTTGGAACTCTCTTTCCTTTGTCTTTGACCACTCTTAGTACATTAGTAACAGAAACTTTTCTTTTCTCATTTTCTGTGGGTTTTTTTTTTTAATAGGGCATTGTATACACAGTTTGCTGACTGACAAAATATATCTGTCTCTAGAGCAGTAATTTAAAGATACTTAATAAAACATTCCAGTGATGCAGATCACAGCATATTCTTGTCATTGTGGGGCAGATTGGGTAGGCAGAAGGTAATCTGGCAATTATTGCCCTGCTCCTCATGGGGAGGCTGGGGAATAACAGGCTGTTTGCTGGAATGGCCAAAGCTTTGTTTCTTTCTCTTGTGGCGCAGAATCTGTATCTGGCAAGATTGTCACCTGAAATGTAATGGCCGTAGGCAAAATGTGAAGCAGGAGGTACTAAACCTGCTGCTTCATGAGGTCTTGTGGAGGAACCAGAACATTGGTTACACTGAGGGGAAGCACCTGGAGTTTCGTGGCTGGGGTACGGACAGATGGGAAAGAGAATCTCTTTTCAGCAGTGCAAAAAAGTGTTGTGATGAGCTGTGCACCTCAGAAGCTGGGCTTTTTATTGAGTTATTTTGCCTGCACTGTGCATCTGACAAAGCGATTTGGCTGCCTGTTTTTCTGGCGTGGTGCTTGCTCTCTACTCCTTATGCCAGGCCTCATTCCAGTCCTATCTAAATCAAAGATGCAGTGTCTTGAGAGGACGATTTTGAAGATGTGTGTTTAGTGGAAGACAGTGTGAGGTGGGAAGTCTGTGGTATTCAGAAGGCAGTTTTTAACAAGTTTGGAAAAATGAACATGCAGATGACACTGTGATGTCAGAGTTTTTGTTGAATACTTCAAGTCTTGGAATTAGAGGAGTTGGCAAGTAAAGGACTGGACATGCTAAATGATCTTTGCCTGTTGCTAAAACTAATTCAGCATGAGAATAAGCTCGTTGGACTTTATTGCAAAGCAATTAGAATTCAGTTCTTGTTTGTGCTTTGTTTTTAATAAAATCACTTGTACAAAATATACAGTTACTTTTCTCTAGCCAAGACACAAAGTATTTAATAATGTGACAGTTCTTACTTTTAAAAATATTTTTATAGCATTTGAATGCTGAAATCAAAGGCCATTTTCCAACTTTGCACAAAGTGGTCATGGCTTCCAAAAGCTTACAGCAAAGTAAAATGGTGGAGAGATTATGATATGAGTTATTGCAGTAGCCTCAGCTGGGAACAGAACCTGTCTCTCCAGGTTTTAAGCTGGTTTGCTGGTAAGGACACAGCCACCATGGTGGCTCATAATTAACTCCTGAATTAACAATCTTATCATGATGGGACACAAAAAGGTTTTAAGGTTTTCAGTAACTGGATTTTTATTTTGATAGCAATTTTTTTTTAGTGGAATCACTACAACAGTGCTGACAGTAAAAAATAAGGTGTTTGTCCTTCTTTGCCTAAATGTGGTCTTTAAGTTTTACTCAGTTAAACAAGTGTACAGCTTCGTAGCTACATTTGGTGGCTGACATACACATGTTGTAGGAATACTGGCTTGTGTTATTATCATGTGTGTGTTCTTCAAGTATCCTTGAATTCAGAACCATGGGGTTCTAAATTCCCATTATACACATTTCATTGTCACAAGAGGATATGCTTACTGAAACGATGGATAGTTAAATAGTTTACAACCTCAGTTGTTTTCAGATTCAGAACTCTCACCCAACTGAGTTGGTTGATGCAGTTGTTCAGCTGTTGTGGTTTTCTGGCTGAAGAAATAGCCTTCTGCTGAATGTTAAACAAAGCATTTTCTTGCATCTGCAAGGAATCTGTGCAGTTGAACGGAATCTGTGAACACAAAATGATGGTTGGATGCATTCTGCACCAGAGAACAGATTTGTCTTGTATTGCCTGAATTTGTGACCCATACTTTTAGAAGTCTGCTGCCATAGAAGGGCATCAGATTGAGGGTGACTCATTTTCCTGTAGTGCATTTTTCTTTTTTCCACAGAAACACCACTAGGCATTTAGGGAACCTGTGGCTGTACTTTACTACCAAATGCTCTAGATAATGCGCTAAAGAACACGTAGGTGTGCTGTAACTGCTCTGTGGCAGTCCTGTCAGGATCATACCATTTGTGGTTTCATTCTATTCATATTCGTACTTTTCATTACAGCTTTGTTTCAGAAAAGGGGCTGTGCTGTTTCATAGCTTATGGTGTTTGCTTCTTTAAAAAATGTGATTGACTTTGTATTCCTCTTGAGCTGGGCTATGGCTGTGCTTTGCACTATGGTGTGGGGTTACAGTTTGAGGTGGTTTTTTTCTATTCAGAAGGGGATCTTTTCAGTGTCACTTAAATGATAAATCTGAAGAAGGGGTGTAAGTAGATTTTGACCTAAAGCAACCAGTCAGCCAGCTTAAAAATTCATTGCTAATCAGAGGCATCTAGTGCTGCATTTCAAAAGTCCTACTAGTGACTGTCCCTGCTCTTGCTGTTGCTTCTAGAGAAACAGAGTTCTTCCATCCGGGTATTTGAGTACCCATGAATGCTTTTAGTAAATGTCTAATGTCTCAGACATTTTCCTTGGCATAACTTTTTTTTGTGCCACTGATCTTACAGGGATTCTATTGCAAAACATGAGCTCCGAGCATTTCAGTGGCTAAACCCCTCCTTTTGTTGCTGTGCCTTCAAGTCAAATGTGTGGACATCACATTCTGAAAGCAGTAAGTCCTCATTATCGATCACAGGATGGCTGAGGTTGGAAGGAACCTCTGGATGTCATCTGGTCCAACTCCTTTTCTTAGGCAGGGCCATCTATAGCTCAGGACTATATTTAGATGGCTTTTGAATAACTCTCAAGTATGGAGAATCCACAGCCTCCCTGGGCAACCTGTGCCAGTGCTGGGTCCCCCTCACAGCAAAAGAAGTGTTTCCTGATATTTGGACAGGACCCCCTGTGTTTCAGTGTGTGTTCACTGCCTCTGGTCCTTTCACTTGCGCCGCTGCAAAGAGCCTGGCTCTGTCCCCTTTACTACTCTTGTTTTAGGTGTTCATATGTGTTGATAAGATCCTCCCAGATCCTTCTCTTCCCTGGGCTCTCTTAGCCTTTCTTCATCTGAGAGGTGCTTTAGTGCCTTAATCCTCTTTGTGTCCCTTTGCCAGGCTCTGTGCAATATGTTCCTGTCTCTCTTGTACTGGGGAGTCCAGAACTCCAGATGTGGCCTCAGGAGGGCTGAATAAAGGGAAGAGTCTCCTGCCTCAGCATGCTTGCAATACTTTGTCTATGGCAGCCAGAATGCCATTTGCTTTCTTTGCTACAGGGCATGTTGGCTCATAGTCAACTCGATGTCCACTAGGACTCCCAGGTCCTTTTCTGCCAAGCTGCTTTCCAGCTGGGCAGTCCCCAGTATGTACTGGTGCATGGGGTTATTCCTGCCCGGGTGCAGTGTTTTGCACCTCCCCTTGCCGAAGGTCATGAGGTTGCTGTGCTCTGGATGGCAGTGTAAGGCCTTACAGTCTGCTGTCATCAGCAAACTTGCCAAGGGTACACACTGCCCCATCTTCCACATCATTAATGAGGATCTTGAGCAGGACTGGTCCCAGCACTGACCCCTGGGGTACACTGCTAGGCACTGGCCTCCAGCCAGACCTTGTGCCACTGATCACCACCCTCTGGGCCCAGCTGTTCAGACAGTTTTTGGTTCATCCCATTGTTTGCTCATTCAGCCTGAACATCAACAGCTGTTCTGTGGGGACCTTATGGGAGACAGTGTCAAAAGCCTTGCTAAAGGCTCCAGGTAGACCATATCCACTGCTCTCCCCTTTTTCTTCTGTACAGTGATGTGAAATCTGCCTTGTTTTCTTAAAACTAGAACTAAAATACATGCTTGCACTCTCTTAAGGTGAAGAAGATGGGTAACTCATTTTACCTGGCTCTGTAGCATGTATTTAACTCTGAATATTAGATATTGGTGGGTATCTATTGTTAACCTTCTAATGTCTTTGTCCTATCTTTGCTAATTTTTCTTGTCCTGCTTTAATCTTCTTGTGGGCTAGTTTATACCCTAACTTATGTCATTTTCTACATCAGTGTTGTTATATCATTAAATACTGGTGGTCTGCTCTAAGGGAATTTTCATTCTGCAATCGTTGTATTACTTGAAGACTTTTCAGTGATATTGCAGAAAGCTGTTTTTAAGAGATTAATTTGTTTGATGTTTGCCATATTAGCTTTTTACTGCAGCTTACTGATTCAGCACAGTGTGTTACCATTGTTCCAGAGAGGACTATTAAATGGTCAGAACTACATTTATCAACCAAACTAATAGTGCTGCAAAATAGGAAATAAAGTTTGGGAGCCATAGTCTTATCAACTTGTGTTGGTTGATACCATGAAATACAAGAGATGTTCAAGCTATTCAAGTCAAGTCCATCTTGATTTCCTCCTCTTTGTGTCAGAGACCACAGTACTTGGTGACAGGAGAAGTGTTAGAATAGGCCAAACATACAGTGGTGCTTTTCTAGCTTCTATGGATTTGCTGCTCAGGGATTTCCTGAGCAGTAGGTGTTGGTTTAGTGTGTAATAACCAGATAGTCCTAATTTATATTTCTTGAAAGGTGGAGAGGACACAGAGTAAGTCCTGGTAGCCCTGATTGCTGAGTGGAGCCCTGAGTTTCTTTGTCATCTAGTTTGTTTCAATGATCTGTGTCTTATTGGCTAAACATGTTGTCCTACTCCCCTGCTGAGTAGTATTGGTTACCTTGGAGCCTGTAATTTTGTACTTTTTTTTTTCTTATGTGCATCACTTTGTTTTGTACAGGTAATCTTATTGCCTGCTTTTGTGTGGTACTTCAGCATTTGGATTTTTATGGACCTCCCCCCCCCCTTAGTACCCTGAATGATTTAAAGCACACTCTAAATCTTTATTAATTCCGGTAGGAGAAAGGTGTAACTGTGGAAGGCTGCCTCTTTGGAGGCTGCTCTCTAATGTTTGACATGAAAATCAGGACGTGGCAGTTGGGGACAGGATCCTTTTTTATGCTGTACTGAGGCATGGAAGGTAGGTGGATGTGACTTTACATCAGTGTTAGTGTCTAGTGGCCAGGACACACTGGGATTAGAAAACAAAGGCAACATATTTGCCTAGGCTTTCATTGCTGTCCTTTTTCTGCATTTCTGAGACTGTTTTCATGACACTGATAGACAGGCACAGGAGCTCGTTTCCATGTGATTCAAGGCAGGTAGGTGTGAGAGGGCTTTGATCTGGAGGCTGTGCAGCTCTGCTGGGCCAAAACCTGCAAACTGGTCACAAAGGTGCCTCCTTGGGTCTGGCTCACTGTGCTCAGAGCGCTTCAGGGTCTCAACCGAAGGATGGAGATGAAGGTTGTATTTACTTTTTAGGTGGTGATAGGTATGTTATTCAGTACTGTTTTCCTGTGTTTGAATTGATTGTGTAATATGTGTGTCCCCTTGGATATCTGCTTATTGTTACTATCAGCCTTCCCTTGGAAAAGCACTGTAGTACTATTGCATACTTCTGTCTGCTCCGGTGTGGAAGTCTCACAAGTTTGTTGGCTTACAGACTTCGTTGACAATATATTGTCTTAAAGAGGCCTGATCACTTAGAAAAATCCACCAGGACTGAAGTAGTTCTGTTGTTATTTCCCTACTCAAAGTTGTTCATCATACCAAACAGTGTTTTTTGTTTGTTTGATTTTTTTATTTTTTAAGTGCTTTTTATTTTCTTCCTCTGCAACTCTTACCATCGCCATGTGGTGCTGAAGTGGTGAAAGCTCTTGTGGTGGGGCCCTGCCTGATATTTTAACTTTAAAGTATACAAATAACTTCTTAAGTTTATGAAGGTGCAACTTCAGGAAAAATGCAAGAGAATGTTCTGAATATTGTGTGTGGGATTCTGAGTGTTGCTTGCCGAGTGCAGAAAGACTTGCATTCTTCTGGAGACTGGCAGTATGTGAACATTGTATTTTACGTCTCTGTGGTTAAATCCTTTGTTTGGATTGCTTAGCTGCAGTGATTTTTACTGTGTACTCTTTAAGGACCTAGCTGACATTTAAAATGGAGTCTAAAGTTGCAGCGAAAAATGAAAAATCTCTTTCCTTGTATTACGATAGAAATCAATCTCTGAGATGGCAGAAATTGTTTTAATACTTAAAAACAAATGTGCTAGATGTACTGTTATTTGATCAAAGCTGCAAAATGTCAGATTAGATATTAGCACCTGTAAATACTGCTTCTGTTCAACAGCAAGTAAGTTTTTGAGGGGAAAATTATTTACATCTTCCTATATAAGATTTCTATTACAGTGCACTATTCTTTTCATGTTAAATTGCCAATCTGAGATGATCTTGCAGATGCAGATGATGTATGTGTGGTGGGTTTTAATTTTATTTTTCTGTTCTTGTAACTGTTAATTTCCTAACATGCAGGGAGAAAGATGAGCATATATTAACTAAAACCTTAAAGAAGTAAAAAGGTTCTGCCTATGTCTTATGTTTTGTCTGTTGATCTGTGGATGTTCCTGACATGATGGAATTGCTTGAGAAGGTTGAATATTCCTGCAGGATGACTGGCAAGGTAGGGCGGTTACTGGTTAAGGGAATTGAGTATAGTGAACATGTACTATAGAAGTCTACAGTGACTTAAGAAAAATGGTTCTTGGGACAGCCTGCCTGCTTTGAGAAAAAGATTTTTGTTCTTAGAAATTGAGCAAAAGCACAAATTGTAAAACAGTATTTTGCTTATGTGGATTTAAGCAATTGTTTAAATAGGGTAAAGTTATAAAAACTGGACTTCAGTATATTTATAATATCACATACTTAATGTTTTAAAATGGAGTTTCTCTGAAACTCTCTTGCATTTTTGAGCCTAACTTAGTTTTATACAGCAAGATCTGGTGAAAGGATGGGTCCTGAGATAAACTTGTCTGGAAATAGAAATGTACTTTGAAAGTAGTAATATCTTGTGATGAATAAAAGTGTCATGTGGGAAATCTGAGCTTGCTGTAGTGCTGACCTAGAGCTTCTTCACTTGCTTAGTGTGGGCATAGTTCCCTTGTCTTCTGGTTAGTTTGTAGAGGCTAGAAATGTAGCTGCAAAACTTAAAAATGAAAACCATACTTGGCTTGGACAAACTGACTTTGTTTTCCTTGCAACTGTTTTTGGATTAATTTCAACAAGAATATTTAAAGAATGTGTGCCTTTATACAGGAGCTGTCATCACTAACCTTTTTGTCTAAAAGCATTGCAAAGATAGTGCATTTCCCCAAAGATATCTTTGTGATAAAAATACATGTTGCTTCTAACTTGCTACTTTGAAATAGTTTAACTGCGTTTAATGAGAATTTTTCAAAGCATAGACTGTTGAGGCATTTGTACTGGAGATTGTTTTACCACAGAAAGATCTTAGTGGAAACGTTGACCTTTCTTAATGCGAGAATTGATTAAATCATCTCTGCCTGTACCTCTTCCTCCAATGCCCCATCAGTTGAAATGATTGCATTGTATTGGTAAAATTAACCTAATCTTAAATAAGCTTTTTCCTTCAGAGGGTCAGTGCTACAGTACCCTGCAATTGTGCAGGTAGAAGGGCTTAGGTTGTTGCAGGAAATGTTTTTGTGAAATTATTTAGAGTTTTTATTTGTACAGACATATTCTTCATTCAGAGTATACAAACACATCTTTCTGCTTTGTTCTTGTTTTCTTGCCTGTTTAGTTTTGTGACTGGTGCTCATGTGAGTGTTGGTGCCAGCGCAAGGAAGGGGAGGGGAGGGGGTGAAACCAGCAGTGACATGGAGCTAAAGAACAACTTTTTCACTCGATGGTGTTCTGTATCATGTTCAAGTCCTCATGGATCTCTTGAGTTTATTGGCTGTGCTCAGTAATTTTGCTGTTACAGCAGCTGCATATGAGATGTTTGGAGTGTGAGATCGTTTTTGCCTTTTTTTTCCTCTCTTTCCCTAGAGGAGTTTAGTACTTTCAGCATTGTCATTTATATCTTGCTCTGCTCCCTCCCCTTAAAGATTGACAGCAGCCTTTTTTTGACAGTGTTAGATCTCTTTTGATCTGTGCTTGTTGCAGATAGACCTACTCTCTTGAGGCTGATGTTACTCATGGGTTCACTGAGCATTCTTTTGTGCATATTTTTCCTATTATGTCATCATTTTTTTTACAGGTATAAAAGGTTTATGATGATGTTTTTCAAATTGAAAGATGTCTATTTGGTAGTGCTCAGATTTTGTGACACAAGGTTCAGATAAGGAAGCTTTAAATGTTGCTCAGATTATTTTAGTAACCATCTCCAATAAAGCACTCCTTTTTTTGATGTCAACTTTTCTTAGTGCAGTGAATGTAAAGGCAGGTTTTCCTATTCTGGAATTATAACTCATAGGAGAAATGTTAGTGGGAAACTGCTCAAGATTCCTGTGGGATGCTGATACACTTAAGACATGACACTTCAGGGATGTTTAACTTGTCGTATATGATGCAACAGATCCCTGCTAGCATTGTAAAACCATATGATAAGCTGTGGAATGTGTGCCATTCATCTTCAGGGTCCATTCCATAGTCTTCCACAGTAGTTCACTCTTGAGGGGTACTTTTCATGCAGATTGCATATGAAGTGTGTTTTTTCTCTTTTCCTTTTGTGGAATTTCTTCACAAACCTTATCTGTTTATGTACTCTTGGCCTTATGAAGTAGTTGTGGCTGGAAATTGGGAGTGTGAAATCGCCTACTTACAAACCAGCAGCTTGGCTTGGATGGCAAAAGACAATTCTAAGCACGTTCACTTCCTTCCTGCTGTCTTTTCACTGTGGTGCTTTCTTCTTGGGCATGGAAGTTATTTCCATCAGTATAAATTATCTTGTTTCTCAAACACACATTTTTTCCCCTTATTTTTTCCCTCAGAACAAATGCTTTAAACACTTGATAATGTTAAGATTTGACTGTTTGTACCTCTAATCTGTATTCTTTCTCATGCTCAGGGGCTTCAAGTAGCTGAAGTCTGTTGTCCATAACAGTCTGTGTGTAGAACCTGAAGTGAAGCGAGTGAAAATAAAGGATTTAAAAACATGGATTCAGACAGAGGGAAAGCAGTGCTGGTGTGTGTGTCTTTTTGTTAGGTTTAGAAAGGTGTTGCTGATTTATGCTAGGATGAAGTATGATACCGAAGCTGAGATGTTTTTTCTTAAATCTGAAGACCTTGCATAATTTTTACAGGGTTCATCTAGATTTTGTATCTTGATGTAATGTGAATACTCCGAATACAATTGGAAGCTCTCCGGGATCTTTTTCAGATTGTTTGTGTCCTTTGGGAACAAAGCAGCCCAAGTTTTAACTGAAGTGCCTACATGACATTATGAAAGAATCTTTGCTGTCTGTAGAGGATCTTTTCTAAGTGGATTAGAAATTACCTTAGAAATTGCTCTGTTGCTTTCCACTTTTGGACACTGTCCTCTAAGCCGGAATGGTCTGTGGGTTGGCCCTTTTTTTTTGCTCTTCCATTTGGTGAGGTGCCATGAAAGTGAGATGGAAGTACTTTTGGAAACATTCTTTACCTTGTAGAAAAGGTAATGTTTTACATAACCCTATAAATCGTAATGTTTCTTTGGATTGTTTCTTCTGCTAGTCAGAATTTGTTGTTCATCATTTGTTGATGTTGGCTTTTGTGCATCTGTTTTCCTGTCTTTTCTGTGCCACATACTTGGATTTCCTAGAAGATGATAATCCTGTCTGCTCTGGGATACTGTATTCAAGCTTATCCAAGGAAAGACAAGTATATTTACAGTTAATGCTTATTGCTTCATCTGCTTATTTTGTGTGTGAAGTTGTAAATGGTTGTAACAAGGCAGGAGTAGGGTTTTTTGATAGTGACTTGCAAAACACACAGAAATGTAAGCAAATGTTGGTTCTTTAGCAAGGGTAAAACCCCAAAGCAAAAAACCTCCAGAACAAAAACCTGATTTGAAGCCGAACACCGTCCAGTTCTTATACAGACTCCCAGCACCAAGTAGTATTTATATCAACCTTCATTGAACGTGGTAAATTGTCCCCATAATGTCATAAATATGCTGTATAAGGTGATTGTCGTGTCCTGTGGAGTATGTCGTCAAATAACAACTTCATTTCTTTTTGTTTCAGGTTGAGGGAAGTTTCAGAGAAGCTGAACAAATATAATTTAAACAGGTAAGGCACGTCACGTGCTGCTCTAAATCATTTAGGAGAGTACGGTTTCTCTAACAGCAACACGAAGCAGGTGACTGTACTGTTAGATGTAGCCTTAGAAATTCTCAATACTAGTAATATTAAAGTCTTACTAATACTAAAGTTCAGAAATGCTTTAGAGAACACAGGAAGAAAATGGAAGGTTTTCAATTATGATAAAATATATTATTAAATATCTTTCTTAAGAAATGACTCCTTACTTTAAAGTATAAACCCAGTTTTTTATTGCTGATCACATTAAATGACAAGATCACCTTTTAAGGTTTTTTTGCCCTGCATTTTGTGTGGTTAATGTTAAGAAATAATCATAGTTGCTTCAACTAATGCACATGTTTAGTCATTCTTGAATGTTTTTCATGTTGGTAACCATCACTGCACATCTTTCCTTTCATATACAACTAGGGGGTTTTTTTGGATTTCAAATGTTCTAAAATGTTACACATTCTCACTTTTTATCTTCAGCCACCCTCCTTTGAATGTATTGGAACAGGCCACTATTAAACAGTGTGTGGTGGGACCAAATCACGCCGCATTTCTTCTTGAGGTAAATTACTGAAATCTCAGATAACAAACTTGAAACCATACAGTTAAAATTAGTTCTTTTAACATTAAATTGATCAGTATTCTTCAGTAACTGAAGACTTGTGTTTGTATTTTTATTGTAAATTGTCTTACATTTCAATTTTGAATGCTTGCTTTTCTTGTTCTTAATACAGGATGGTAGAGTCTGCAGGATTGGTTTTTCAGTCCAACCAGACAGATTGGAATTGGGTAAACCTGAGAATAGTGATGGGTAAGAAATGCTTTTCTTTTAAAACGTTCTTTTGAACTTGATAAGCAGCTTGGCTGCTTTTTTGGTTTTGTTTTTATTTGTTTGTTTTCAAAGTAGATTGCTTTTGGAATGGATACTTTGAGTAGAGACGCAGTGGTTATTGGTGATGCAGCCAAACAGCCTAGCTTGACAAACTGGCATAGGAAGAAATAGTACATGTGATTCTAAAAGAAATGAGACAGGGTCTCTTTAACTTCAAGAAACAAACTCCTCCAAAAATAATCCTTATGAAAGAAACTGTGTTAAATTGTTAAGCTTCGTGTAGAATCCACTCTGACAGTGGTCCCATCTGGTGAGACTCACTTTCTAGACCTGTGGTCTTCAGTCCAGGTAAGTCCCCCTCAATAGGACTGTTTAATGATTCATATTTGAATGTAAACCACTTAATATTGAAGTAGAGTACTCAGGGTCAGGTTTATGGGTAGAACACCTGATTACAGTTTATACATATACGCTAACAGAAGACAGCACAGTGGCTACCTCAAATCACTGATTAGTTTAATATGTATTTGCAACTGTGCTATTATGGATTGTCCATGTACATAAGGTCTGTTAGGCATGCTTTCCACTTTCTTTTTCCAGTGTACCTCTTCATATACAGTTAGATTAGTTTGGAATATTCCCCAAGGGTGTTGCTTAAGCTGGTATGTTACCAGATTAAGTCCCTGAGAATTTCAACCTGGGATTCCAGGTTTTGTTCTTAACCCATTTGGGATTGTTTTGTGACTGATTTACCATCTTTTACTTTCAGTTCAAAGTTGAGCAGTGGCTCAGGGGCAGGAAGGACATCCAGGCCAGGCAGATCTAGTGACTCCCCATGGTTTCTGTCTGGTTCTGAAACTCTGGGCAGACTGGCAGGCAACACCCTTGGGTAAGTTTTGATAGGATTGAGGCTGCAATCTGTTTGTTCCATATTTGAGTATATGTGTATACACATATATAAATTGTATGCAGTATGTATAAGGGAACGTATAATTACAGCAGTTGTGTAGGTAGGGTATAATAAAAAAAATATCAACGTGTTTAAAATAACAGGCATTTAAATGACCCTTCAGCATCTAGGATACAGAGAGTTTTCATATATGTGTGAAGAATAACTTGATTTTGGCTGTTGTCTTTTTTTGAATGTTTTTTTAGTTCCTTGATTTTTAAAAAGCAATTTTTTAGAGGGACACTATCAATTTAAACCATGGCAGGCTAGAAGCATAAAGAAAATGAGTGCATTTGTGCAGGAAGGACCTTCATTATCTTTGTGTGCCCTCCTTCCTCAAGTCATGACAAGTGTTTTGATAGCTGGGGTCCTGTACATGGTGATAGGAAGGGAACATTTGAAAAAGGCTGTTGCTCAGAACCTTTGAAGTTGTACTATATGCTAAATGTACTGTACAGATTCAGTTTTCTTACCATTACCTTTAAAATTGATGGTGTCCCTTTTTATAGAAATGTAAATTAATCTTTGTTACATAATCACAGTGATTGCTTTGTTTTTGTAAGACCTGTTGAACTGTGCTGCTTCCTAAGGTTACTGACTGTAGCAAGGAGAACTGTTTACAAACTCTGGTTTCTGCATGTGAGTGATTTAAGAGAGAGGAACTATACCTTTTCCATGACAGCAAATTTGTTGTTTATATTACCAAATAAACTAATTTCATTTGGGCCTTAGTTGCATGAAAAATAGCTCACCCCCATTACCTCCCTAAACTTTTCGTGCAAACATTGTGCATTTGAACCTAAAAATCCATGTGTTAAACGTTAAAGGCCAACTGGTATTGTCATGTTTAAAAACTTATTGTGGGAAGTGTGAGACTTTTTTTTCCTTGTTATTTTAGGTTAAAATTGTTTGAAGTTATTTGCTTAGGAGACCAACCCTGAAAAGTTCTTGATGTCTTCCCTTGCATGTTTCAGAACTAGGTAGTTGAAAGTCACTGAACTAGTGGAAAAGCAGTAGGCACTATAACTAGTCTGTTAAATGAGGGGAATAATTAACTTAATAAATTGAGTCTGAAAACATTCAAACTGTAGAGCTCTTAGATTAGATAACTGGATTTGGAAAATAGCTAGCATGCTGCTGTACAGTAGAGAGATGTGGTAAACTTGCAGGCAAACAGAAATGAGCTGAAAGATTTTCATTCTATATTAATATTTATTTTAGGTTTAGACAGCTTTATTAAAACAGGACCAAGTTAGGACACACTGGGAATATTTTCATTATTATATGAGTAGAGATGGTTTTAACTGTCATGTCTAAACTATGTCATTGTTAGTTTATAACTTTAAGTGGAAAATGCATTTGTAATAAGTATTAACATCTAATATGGAACCTTTTCTTTAAACCCACACCTCCCTGATGAGAGTTGAATTAAGAATTGCTTTGTAGGTAGAATCTGATTTCCCCTCAGCCCTCTTCTTTTCCCATCAGCTGCCTTCCCACCTTTAGAACAGATTAACTGTCTCATTTTATTTAAAATGTCACATTCTTCTTGGTTTCGAGTTTGGTTTTTTTTTTTTTTTAATTTTTAGTAGTATCTTTTTTTAGAATCCTCTTTCTAACTCATGGGACAAGACTTCCTAAAGCCATTGTTGAATTGCTTTTTGTCTTGTCATTGTCTGTGTGGTCACTGGTTAGAATCCTGAAAATGTGGATGTGTCCAACAGGGCCTTGTCTTAGGCAGACACTCGAGTTACTCTGTGGTTGCATGGTCTTGTCAGGAGGAAAAAGAAAACCCAACAAAATAAGAGAGGGGTGTTAGTAATCAACTTAAGCCATAAAATGTAAGACAAGTATTCTTACCTAATTAGCTTTTAATAGCTAGATGTGATAGACTCTTAACATAAAGTTATTAGATACTGTTTCAGAGAACATAACTTTTCTCACATCTAATTTTAAATGTTTTTCTTGAAAGGAGAATGAGATTTAAAGTGATTGGTAGCAGGAAGGTTCTGCTGATACTGACTTAAATAGCAATAACACCATATCCAGTATCCTTTAAAGTAGATTGCAGGATAAAGTTAACCTTAGAGAACAAACTGGAGGCTCTTGCCTTTCATTGCAACAGAGTATCTTGTCCTAAGTCCAAAGAAGATTCAGTTTACACAGTTCTGTGGTGATAATTAAAATCAGTGGATAATTGTAATGATGGTGAGTAGCCTATTTCTATGAATCAGGGCCTTTTTTGCTCCCTTGTTTTGATACTGATTCAGAGAAATGAAAAAGCTGTTTAGTCAGTTGAGGCGTGGTTTTGCCATGTATAGAGTTGATGTTGATTTCTGCAATAGGCATAGATACACAGTAGAGTATCTGTTGCAAACCATCCATGAGGATCAGAGAACTATCTCGTATAAGATTTCTTTTGCAGTAATGAAGATTACTTGATTTTCCCGGTGAAATCTTAAGCAATTTCTTAATGTAAATCAAGTATCAGAATCTTTAGAAGACCCATCTGAGCAGAGTGACTTTCTGTCAGAGCCACTGACTGTGAAGCTGCTGCATGTGTGCTTTTATAACAGGAAGTTGACAACTGAGTGTTAGATGTTACACTGCTGCTACTGTTGCTTTTAAAAAATCTGGGAATTGATCCATGTATGTATTTATGTATGTATACATTCACACAACTATCTGAGTAGGAAAGAAAGAGTGGAACTTCCAGTTGCAGTCCTGGTTTTTTATTTCTTCCATATATTTCAGAAGTTTATCAATTGCCTGGTGTTCTTGTTCTTACTGGTTTTGAGAGATACTTCTTTTCTATGAAGTCAAGCTGCAGTGTTTTTCAGAGGCTGTTTATAAGTTATTAGTAATAAAACTGGAGACTTCTTGAAGTAGTCCCTAAAGTATGCAGTTGTATTAAAAAGATAAATAATCTAAATCTTCTAGAAGTCGCTGGAGTTCAGGGGTTGGTGGAAGTGGAGGAGGATCTTCTGGTAGATCATCTGCTGGAGCTCGAGATTCTCGAAGGCAGACCAGAGTTATACGCACAGGACGTGATAGAGGATCTGGACTGCTGGGGAGTCAACCACAACCAGTGATTCCAGCATCAGTCATTCCAGAGGAACTCATTTCACAGGTAAATGAACTAGAAACTGCTTGTTGCCGAAAGCTTGGAGAGCTTCTCACAGCATATGTACAGGAATGTGTTGTAGTAGTGCACTTTCTCCAGGAGTGATGGCATATAATTGAAGAGATTGACCTTCTTTAGGTGAATTGGTTTTATTCTTAAATATGTAGTGGGAGTGATAGACTTTTGGATTCTAGAATTTTCATTTCCCAGACTTCGCCCAGATAAGGTATATATTTAATCTAAATGAGGAAGGCCATGTTAAGTTGCAGATGGGAGATTTAGTGAGAAAGTAAAAGCATTACATTTCTTGAAGGAGTGTAATGAAGGGGGGCAGGTTGACTTCTTTTTTTCTTGTGATCCATTTTAGATTTAAATAGAAGACATTAAACATATTTAATCTCTTTAAAATACTAATAATTTTTCTTCCTAGACACCTCTACTTAATTTTTTATAAATGTAACTAATGAATGTTAAGTATCAATTTCTCTACTTTTGCCCCTTAATGCACTAAACCTTGAAGAAGCTGATGGACTTCGCATTATGTTGTTAAATGGAGTCTGTTAAAATATTTTTCTCCATATTTGAAAAAAATAATATATTCAAAATACGTGACTAGTTAATGCATTTTAACTATTAGTTTAAAACTAGTTTCTGGTCTACATTTGAAATACAGACATTAGTTACTAGACCAGAGATAATCAGCTTTGCTTCCCTTGTTGTGGTGTTTTGCCTTTATTTTATTTTATTTTTTTTTAACGGTGTATTTCATCTACCTTTAAAACAGGATGCATTTAAAACATTTTTGAGTTAATTCTAAAGCAGATCAATGGGAAAGATCTTTACAGATGGTCTATATAACATACATTTTACAGGGTCTCAAATATCTGTAAACTTCCGGCATGGAATGTTATGACGAAAAGTTTACCTTTGTGTGCTGTTAGAATGTCCCTTTTTTTTTTGCTTGTCAACTGACAATTTACTTGGTACCTCGTTTTTACTATGTTACGAAATACTCAGTACTCCTTCCTTCTGTTCTTCACACAGTTTGCGATCTTGCAGAACTCTCATCTTATCTGACATTCAGTAGAGGGTAATCTGGAAAAGCAAAGTGCCCCGAGTCCCAGGCATAGTGGAATAGACCAGAATTCTTGGGGTTTTTTTATAAATTCATTGCATCTGTTTAACATTTGGAAGGTTTTATCTGCATTTGCACTCTGTTAGTAAAATCTTAAATGTTGCAGAAGATAAGCCTTTAGAAGCAGAATGATGGGAAAAATAGAGGCACTAAGTAAAAATGTAAAAGACAGGGATTGAGGTGTAGTTTTGGAACAACAGTTGATTGCAAGCTCTGTTGGTTGACATACTAAGTGTGAACACTCCTGGGTTTCAGTGTTCTATATGTTTCTGTAAATTTCGTTTATCTTTTAACTACAGCACTAAGCATTCCAAGAAGTAAATTCTAAGATTCCATTAAGAAATTCAGAACCAAAGTTGGAATTCAGTAGCCTTACTGAAACTGAGAGAAGGCTGCATATCTAGAACAAAACACTGTGAAAAATTTATATGAGCCTTTGTCTGTAGGTATTGTGATTGACTTTTGGGTTTTAACGGAGTTCTTTTAGAACTAAGCATTCTTTTCTCATGAATGGTGGTTGATGAACTGAGAATGACCAGTAGCCAATTACACTCTGCTCTTACAGGCACAAGTTGTTTTGCAAGGAAAGTCCAGAAGTATTATTATTCGTGAACTCCAGCGAACAAATCTCGATGTAAACCTTGCTGTAAATAATTTATTGAGTCGCGATGATGAAGATGGGGATGATGGGGATGACACAGCAAGTGAATCATATCTTCCTGGAGGTTTGTATCCTGCAACTTTTGATTAAAAACAAAAATGATGTGTTCTTATTTTTCTGTATTTAAGTAACTGACAGCGAGCTCTGTGCTGTGCAAGGAATGCAGCGAAGAAAATTCTTGCTTATAGAAGCAAAGTCTAAAGATGCACAAAACACAAGATGCATTGGGATGTCTTGAGGGATTAGGTTAGCCCTTGAAGAATAACTGTTGAAACTGTTTGTGGGTGGAATGAAAGTTATTTTTTATTTTAGGATCTCAGGCTTTGTAACATCAGCATTACTTAAGTCTGTTTTGCTGCTCAATGACATGCTGAGACTGCTGTGTGGCTTGCTCATAAAAGCTAATTCTAAAACCTTCTAGTGACTTGCATGTTTTTTTCCTACTAACATATATTCTTAATATTTTTCAAGTTTTTAGTGCAAAAATTATACGGCTTTTTTTAAAATCAGAATGCCTCAATTGAGGGCAAAACAGTGTGCAGTGGTTACAGTTAGATTGAGAATTTATTCTTGATCTCAAGTTCCCCTTATAAAAGCTGTAGTGTTCTGGCTATACCAGCAAAATGCTGTAATTGAAGCACAGCTATTTTTGAAATACTGTTGTCCCATACAGTAGCTTTTTATAAAAGACTTTGAGTCTTCTTTTGCATTGGCTAACTAATTGAGGCAATCTTTGCTTGCTCAGTAAACAGACTTGAAAACATAGCAGCCAAATCTAATGTTCGTCTTAGGTGCATGGCATGAAAAGAACACATCTAAAATCTGACTACATGGTAGTTCTTCTTTCTGTGTGTCAAAATGACATTTTGATATTTTTCTAATAAATGTTTTTGGGTTTTTTGGGTTTGGTTTTTTTTTTTTCTGCTCATCTGGTTCACCAGGAAGGTTCATGGGCTTCTTTCATCTTTATCTTGTCAATCATGTGATTAGACAAAAGGTTTTTTTATTTTCTGCAACAAAGGCTTTGTGTTTCATTTTGCCTCTTCTAGTTTTAGTTGCATCTGTCAAACATCTTTATTTTGCTGTAGAATCAAGAATATTGTGGTGGAAGGGGTGAAAAGCCTTTAATCTGAGTCTTGTTTTTTAGCTTAATAACATTAGACAGATGCACTGGAGGAAATAAATTCTCTTAAGTCTTTCAAAGTATTCAGTGCAGGAGTTCTTAGTCTTAATCATACCCAAATGCATTTCTCTGGAACTGGCCTTCAGAAGATAAATTGGAGTTAGGAACTTCTGCTGTAAATTATTACTTTTTACTGTACTAACCAGGTTTCTACAGCATTAACTGTTCCCTTAGTACCTCTTGTGATCATAAGGATCAGTTAATAGGGACCGTCTGCCGACCTGTGACAGGTAACTTTTAGCTGAAGATGCCTCCATTGCAGTCTGTGAATCTTGTGTACTTGAGAGAGGCTCAAGTAATACGCAGAGTTTCACTGTCCTCACTAGGTGCCCAGAAAACAATTTTGTCCTTGGCTTAATTTTTAAAGCTTCTTCCTTGTTTAGACTAAAATTTCCTATAACGGATTGCAACCTCCTAATATTAGTTTTTTTTCTCCTATTTTCTTTTACTCCACAGAGAAATTGGGCCAGTTCTTTCCCAGTTTTTGTGGGAAAAGATCTGGAAATGACAACTGAAATGAAGCTTGATGTGTTTTAACTCTAGTCTTCAAAGATGTAACTCATGATTTGTAGAACGTGCTACGGGACAAAATCAGTCTGTTGCACAGAAATGAATTTGAATCTATGAGAAGGAGTCTTGCTGAACACCAGTCAGTGTTGTCAAGACTCTACTGTTGGTACATTACATAGTAAAAATTACCGGTCCTTGCTTTTGTCACATGATCATGCAAGCTACTTTTTAGGAAAACCTGGTGGCCAGGGAAGCTTGCATATAGCTTTTTTGAAAGTGTTTTGCTCTAGAAACTTTGCCCTTTTCTTGCTTTCACTTCTCATCTCGCCTCTGAAAGCAGTTTTGGAACTGTAACATCAAACTTCATAACGGAAACCTGTAGATAACTGATAAATGCTATATGTGTTCAATTGTTAGACTTTTTTTAGGATTCTGAAAGATAGAGAACCTTTTTCTTTGTTTTAAATTGTCAAATTATGCTTTAAAGCTTTTTGATTGCATTCATTCCAAGCACAAAAAAAGCAAGTGACAAGAGAGCTTTTGCCTCTGGATTTTTGAGGCTCTTGCATTTTGATTTAAAGCATATGCTAATTTTTTCCTTCTCCCTTCTGCATGTCTGATGTTTTGTGACCCTTAAATTTAGGGGTTACTCTCTAAGCCTTCCAAGACAGAAAAACTTTTTTTAAAGCACTAAGAGTAATTTACATTTGAGTTAAAAAAAGATAAAATAATTAATAAGCTAAGATACTTTCCAAGTATATGAATTGGATAAATTCTTGTTTAATACATCATAATTTCATTAACATATCAGTTGTGATAATTCCAGTTAGTATTGTCAAGGTTATGCATCTGATTTTTTTTGAGGTAATAAAAAACATGTCTCAATTCTTTCTGAATTCTTCAAAATTTCTTAAATGAAGAGCAGAACTTTAACTTTTCTCTATGTATTGCCATCAATGAGTGTCCCTTAAATATTTATTTTTGGGCCCTAGTGTACTTTAATTTTTGGCTTCTCTAATCTAGTCTTGTTTCTTTTGTTTTATGATAGTTAGCAGAGAGGAACGTGGGTTCATTTGATTCATAACAAATACATAAGGAAAATAATCAAGGTAAAAACTACATAGAACATGATCATTTAGCATAGAAAAGACTTGAGGGCCCCTAGATTAATTTTCCAACTCATAGCAAGTTGTATTAGATCCTTTTTCTGGGCTCTCTGGTCTGTTAATTTTCTGAGTAGAGATTCTGTAGAAGTTAAGATGCGTAGTTGTTTGTATAGTTCAATGTGTGCATGTTTGCTCAGTAACTTTTGCATGATACAGTGGGTTCTCGCTAGTGGGACTTGTGAGACGTGGGTTTGAGAACATCCAGGCTGCTTTGGAGAGAGGAGACATGGGCTGGTATCGCAGCAGGACTGACTGTGCTGGCGTGCCATGAGGGACACGGGAACTGCAGCACAGCGTAGGGTCGGTGCAGTGCCTTGCCTTGGGAGAAAACGATTAGATAATGGGGTTGGCTTTTTTGTGGGTTTGCTGTTGTGGTTTGGTTTTCTTTGTTGTTGGGTTGTTTTGGTTTGGTTTTTTTTTTGTTTTTTTATGGACTTCAAGTTGGGTAATATTTTGAATAACTATTATCTTATCAAGAAATGAATTCTGGAGTTCTGTTTTAGTCTGGTTTCCTAGGAAACTAAAATACATGTTTCTCCCTTCACTGTCACAGTTTTGCCAATTTAATTGAAACTTGAAAGAGGAGGAGGTTCTGAACACACTGAATTGTTGAATATTTCATAAAAATATGCAGCTGAGAAGGGGCGATAGAATTTATGATTGCCCCCTTAAGGGAAAATGCTTAAAGTGAGCTCAACTTGAGATGAGAGTTGATCTAAGCAATGCCTTCAGTTAATAAATCCAGTGATAATGCTACGTGTGGAGCTGTTGAAAACAAAAATCTTCTTAGTACTCAAATTGCTGCTTATGCATATACTGAAACTTAGCGTTTTTTAATTGATGGGGGCTTTGGTATTTTTCTTGTTTTGTTTCTTTCCTCTGAACTGGATATCCTTTTTCTTCCAATTTTCTGTAGTATTTACCAGTGTATTTCCTTACCTAAATAGGTTGGTCAGAATTATCACATCTAAATGTGAAGCGTGCAGTCTAATTTTGGTCTTATGCAGCATAAGAGATGAATGATATAATCCCATGGGATTTATCTGAAGAGCAGAAAAATAAAGTCATAGAGAATGTCTTTTTTTTTTTTTTTTTTTTAATCCCCCCATGATTCTTAAACTAGATGTAGCCTTGCAGTATCTGTATTTTCACAGCGCTAAAAAAATTCCAGTGATGTTTGAAGGGAAGTGGATTTGGCTCCCATCCCTACTGGTTTTAGCACCTTTCTTTGCTGGTATAGAAAATGGAAGAAGGGGGATCTCTTTCAGAAATACTGGAAGGAAATTAAAATCTGTTTTGAAGCTGAAATAAGAGGGTAAGAAAAGCCTTAATTTCCTTACTCAGTGCATACTTTGCAAAAAACACATGGTTTTGGCTCTTAAGTCTGATGGCTTGAACTTTTACTTTCCTTTTTGGAAACACAGCTCAACTAAAGATGCCTGACATGGTGGAAGATGTGTGGTACGTGTGTGTGTGTCAAGTTAGTGTGTTTTTTCTGTCAAGAGGATTTCCTGCTCCGCTTACCTTAAAAAACCCAGTATTGTCCATATTGAACAAGGGTGCAGAGTTCTTTTCTGTACTGACCAGTTCTGTTCCTACAAAGAGATCAAAGTTCTTTGCATTTTTTTCCTGCATAGTGACCAAAAAAAATCAGAATGAATTACTAGACTATAGAGAGGTTGGAAGATACCCAGGAAGAGATGGTTGTGGTGTGGGATGAGGGAAGAGGGAGCAGCATATCAGTCTTTGGAGACAGAATCTCAGCTGTGTTTCCAGCTCTTGAAGTCTGTTACTTACAAGCTGACACTCTGAAGGTGAGGGGTACTGCAGCTTTAATGCTGTGGAAAGTCAGTGAAAAGTATCGGGCAGGGCAAGGGTACTCTGAGTGATCTAAATTGTTTTAGTAAGACAGACCCTGTTTGCCAAATGTGAATTTTTTTCCTAGGATTTTCAAACAGTCTGTCAAGGATGACTTCCTAAAATGTACTGTGTGAACCACAGAGTCCCAAATGGTGTGCTTTTAGAAGGAGAGTCTACACTGGAGTGGCTTACTTAATTAGTGCAAGAAGCATTCATGCGGATCTTGCTTTGAAATCCACAGCACACTACTTACAGCGCTGTTTTTCTGGGGACAGCTGGTTGTACTTGGTATGTGTTTAATGTTTCCTGGAGATGAGAGTTTAGATATATAAGGATAAATGGTCTGATATGCAGGGATGTGAAAGTCTTATGTGGATTAATACTAGCTCTAAGTGCGGACTTTTGGCTCCTTTTCAGTTTTTGGATATCTTCTACTTTGTGTGTTTTCCCTCCTCCCCTCCTTCTATTCCAGACACTGAGCAAAACACCCATAATAATCAGTTCCTACTGTTATGGGTGCTGTTACTTGACTTCAGACCTTGTTTTCTAGCCACTATTTTGTTTTATGCTTGGGATGAGAAAGAGGCTGAGAACTGGATATGCTGAATTTCTGTGTGCTCCTTCCACGTTTCCTGAAGGGAGTGTGTGTGTGCGGCTTCACGGGTGCTTTAGGCAGATGGTCCTGCTGCCAGAAGGCGCTGTCCTGCCAGTCCCTCACTGGGTGGTGAGGTTTGTGGGCCTGTATGGGCCAGTGAAACCTGATTTGGGGAGCCTGATTTTTGTAAGTCAGAGTTGCCTGAATGTTTGGGAAGGGACAGAACTGTCTCCTTTGGCAGCAGTAGGGTCTGGTCAGTTTTGCTGCATATGGTGAGGCACCACCTTGGGGCTCTGACTACCCAGTTAAGTCAGTCTGAAGATCCCTTCACACCTTACTTCTGTACTCTGTTAACTTCTGTTTCAAGCCAGCTGAATGTGCTAGCTGTAGATTTAGAAATCCCACCTTGCCCAAGGAGGTGCCTGCCACAGGGATGAAGGAGGGAAGTAGGACTGTCCTTTCTGTAGCAGCAAGATGGTAGTCAGGTTCAGTTGTCTTGTCAGTCCATATTGCTGGACTTCATTAAGTCACATGAATTTCCAGTAATCTCTTTTGTGTTTGGATAGTAGCTTTAGTAATTAGAAGGAGATAATTTTACACTTTAATGATTACTAATACTTCAGGGAAACTCAAGTTTTCTAACATAGAAACTAGGGCACTTTTCGTGGTAGTTTTGGTTGGTTTTATTTTTTAAACTGCGTGGTATTAAAACATTATGCTTTTTCCAGATAACGTGTTGTTCTTCATGTAGCTAGCATTTAAAGCTTTGTGCTGAGACCTGCAAGCTACTAGCTTGTGAATTAAACAAGTACATCATTCTCTGAAGGAAGCATTCCACGGAGAAACGTACAGTCTTTGGCATCAAAGACGTGGCTGTGTGAAGGCCGTCTCTCTCTGTCAGCTCTGTCCTCCCTTCATTCCTAGGTCATCCTTGGAGTTCTGCCTTACGTGCATGAGTGTGTGTGCACATGTATGTATATGTATCTATCTTATCCTAGGGCTTGGTTCTTTCACGTGCTAGGCAAAAGTCTGAATTTCCGGGATACAGAAAAATATGTTTTGGGCAAGTCTTGTTTGGGAAATGTGGTTAGATAAGTGACAGAGCAGTTCTTGTAGGGAAACTGGTTTTGTTCTTCACTGGTTCGCCAAGCTTGATTGCAAATGCGGTTGCATAGGAGGCACATGAGTTTGCACTGGTGAATCTGAAGAGCAGAAATTCAATTAATAGATAGGATATTTTTTTTGTTTTGGTATTTGTTTAGTTGATGGTCTCTTAGCTGATGTTATAAGTAGCTGATTATTCACTTAAGACCCTTGTCTCCTCTTATAGAGGATCTTATGTCTCTTCTGGATGCTGACATACATTCTGCTCACCCAAGTGTCATTATTGATGCTGATGCTATGTTTTCAGAAGATATTAGTTACTTTGGTTATCCATCCTTTCGGCGCTCATCACTTTCCAGGCTAGGCTCATCCAGAGGTAATTTTGCACCTTTTTTCTTTGTAATAAGTAGTTTGCTGTGGAAAAAGCTAGTGATAGTACACACTGGTGGTTTAGATTCTGATTTATTGCAAAAGTAGACTATGATATGTTGTCAAATATAGAGTAGACAAATAGACTGTTACTCATCAAAATTATTAATGAATTCTGACTATTAGCAGGTAAGTTCTGCAAGAACCTTGGTAGTCATGTATTTTAAATCTAATTGTTGATCATTGGTGTTGCAAGGTGTTACAAAATTTTGCATGTTAAGTTTATTTTAAACAGTAGTGTATGTACCTACTAATACATAGGTTGCATTAAAAATATTTAATTTGGCTCAAAAATGAGTAACAATTGATGACATGCAGCATTCTTAATATTTTCTTTTTTTTCCCCCCTTCTTTCTTTCTTTTGGATTGCTCTTTGTACACTGTTCTTCACATTTCCTTAACTGTTCCATGACAGAAGTTACCTTTATGGAATGAGGAACTTTAGATACTAAAGAGGGAGAAGAAATCTAATTTTACTGTTTGGAAGCATGTTTCTAGTTGAATAAGGAGAACTATTGGCAACTGCTAAAAAAACCTCCTTGAGCAGTGTTAGGGCATTTTTTAAAGCATATTACACTAAAAACATTTATAACAGACCATGCAGCTATTTCCTATCTTTTTTGAAGCTGTTGCGCAAATGCCTAGAGTATTTCCAAACTGTTAATCCAACCTCTGCTGTGATTGTTTGTTTAGTACAGCCTTGTTGCCTTTCATGAACATGTTTTAGTATATTAATTGCTGAACATGTAAGCTCCTGTTACAAAATTATTAGCCGGGGTCAGTGTGATGTTTGTTAGAACATAACTATAGGACTTTATGGAATACATCTGTAAGACAAGCTGTTGTGTTTGGCTTATGTAAAAACTTTCCCATTTGTCTAATACGGCAAAAGACCCAAGACTTGGAGTAATTCATTGAAACTGATATAATAATGCAGTCATCTCATATATGTAATTCCAGTTGATTTTTGTGAGCATAAGTGAGGTACTTCGTAGGTTAAATGCATTTATGTGCATGTGCGAATATTCAGCATCTGACATAACTCCTTCTAAATTACTCCTTTTTTTTCCTTTCCTAAGGTTATTCTATATAAGACGTTACCACGAATTTTATAATCCTTATTTTCCATGCATAGTTGACTCTTGGAAAGTTAGTTTGATTACCTGATTTAAAAAATTTTTCTGCATGAGCGAACTGCAGAGTACTGGCTTTAGACAGTTTGTAGGCCAATTGGAGGGGAAGCATTTTGGTAAGGAACATTTTCCTATGAGGATCTTTTTAAAAACTTGTCTGAATCTTGAAAAGTTTTCATTTGATCTACTCAAATACAGATACACTTTAATTTATTAAATACAGTCCTATGGAATATTGCTTTAAACAAAAGTGGTTGGATTATCAAACGTGTGTATGAGAGCTTTTTTTAATGCTTGCTTTCTTTAACCTTTTCAAATTACTGTTTTTCTGGGAAACTCTCTAATAAATACTCTTTTTTGGTTTTCATAAAGATATCTGACAGTCTATATAGACTTAAGGGTTTTTGTTGTTGTTGTTACTAGATACATTGATAAAACAGTACTACAAAACTTCATATTGTACTAGAAAACTTTAAGTTGCAATATTAAGTGCATTTGGCCTCTTATGATGTAATTGAAAATGCTCTAGCATTTTTTCATAGTGCACAAAACTGTAAGATTTTATTGAGCTTATTTTATGATTAGTAATTTTAAAGTACTTATGCTTGAAAGATTTAATATATTGAATGTTGCATGTCAGGACTATATTTTTAATCTGTGTGAGTAGATTTAACTGCTGTTAGTTGCATCCTGAAGGGTCTTTACTAGAGAGTGGCTTACTTTTATCCCACTGGTGTGACCCAATTGCATACCAGTTCTCCTTCTTCCCTTAGAGAGAGACTCTGAGCTGTTGCGTGAACGTGAGTCCGTTTTACGTTTGCGTGAACGAAGGTGGCTTGATGGAGCCTCATTTGATAATGAAAGAGGCTCTACAAGTAAGGAAGGGGAACCAAACCTGGACAAGAAGAATACACCTGTTCAAAGTCCTGTTTCTTTAGGAGAAGACTTGCAGTGGTGGCCAGATAAGGTATGGATTTTTTAAAAATCTTTTTTTTGCATGCTCTGCAGTAGATCTGTTTCCAGATTTTTTCCAAACAAATACTGTGTGTTTCCTTTTCGACTGTCACATCTCAGTCTATGTGAGATAATGTAATAAAGCATATTCTTTATTGTGCACTTACTTAAATTATACATAATTGCACCCTTAGAAGCTACAGTTTTGTTATTACTGTTTTAACTTTCTCCTCTGTGTTTTCAAGGTGCTGTTGGTGATCGTAAGGCTTGGTTTTTTTCTTTTTTGTTCTTTTATTTACCTAGACTTTTAGAAAAGCAACCAAACGGCAAAGTTCCTAAGAATGGAAAATAATCTGTATTAATTAGACCAAATTCTGTCTGAAATATCTGTGAGGTTGCTGTTTTGATCTGTAATGCTTCTTATTTTGTGTCTCTGTTCATTTCAGAGTAAATCTAGATAGTGAGCTTGAAGAGGGAAATCCATATAGAGACTTATTTCTGCTTACAGCAGCATGCCTTTAGCTGCTATCGTCTTCATTTGGGCATTCAAACTGAGACATGAAGAGACTTAAAAAGAATATTTGTCTAATAGTTGCTCTCTCTACCTGACGTTTTATGTCTAAAGTGTTTTTTCTGTTTGTTGGGGTTGTTACTGGTTTGTTTCTCTTTGTTGGTTTGTTTCATCCAGTAGCACTGAACTTGTGTGTCAGTGAAAATTTTGGTGTAACTTTAGTCCCCCTTGCTTAGAATGAGAGACTCTAGCTTGGGTAGAGAGAGATTTCAGGAGTTTAAACATCAAAGAATAAATGTAGTTTAGACTTGTAACATCCAGTTTCACCCACAACCTGAGACTGCTGTATAGTGTTGCACAGGTACTGAGTTTTCTCCCACCAGGCATCAGCTGCTCACGAACTCAAGTCAGTGACTACATTCTTGTGATATCTCAAATCCTGTAAGACTGCTGTACTATTAGTCTGCGCTGCTGTGTATCACCACTGGGTGTCAGAGCCACTGTAGTATGGCAGGTATGGTTGGCTTTTCCCTGCTAGACTGTCGTTAGGTGCAAGCCAAGCCTTTGGTTTGTTCGAGTAGGTATGTTCTGTTTACCTGTTGAGATAGTAAGATGATGTCAGCAATCTGCATCGTCTTCAGGTATGTAATTTCTCTGGTCTAAAATCTGAATTTATAGTTGAACACCTGAGTCTCAGGTTCCAGAAGCGGAGCTGTCATGTTGTTTGGGTGTCTCTGGGCAGTTAGTTTATATAGTGGCCTCATGGAGGTGAACGTAGCATTGGTCCTGGAACGTTTTGACCACAACTGCTAATATCTTGATGGAAGAGAGAGAAGAATTTTGAGTGGCAGGCCTCTCTATTGTTCAGCTTCTGGTACCAAACTGTTTGTTTATAAAAAGTTTTAAAATACGTTAGCAAAATTAAAGTCATAATGAGAGTGTCACGGAGCAAATATTAATTGCTTTCCATACTTAACTCAGGCGTTAGGCCAAGTAACTTCGGAAGGTTCTTCTGTGCTGATGAAGTAGAGATGTGTCTCATTAGACTAGAGTGGGTTCTGATGGCAGTTCTTTCTCAGAATATGCAATGTTTATGCCATGGCATTTATTAATCATGACATGGATTAACATTCATGTTACTTCTGTAGATGCCCTTTAGAGCAAAATAGTTTCTCTAATGATTTAACTAATTATGGGGTCTGTTATCAGTGTGTAAAAGAGAATTGCTTGTGATTGCTTCTGTCCTTTCCTGCTGCTGCCTTTCTCTTTTTCCACAAATATTGGTAAAGAGCTGTACTGAATCCTCTGTTATGCAAGGACACACACCTTTTGAAATATGCACTTCTGAGTATGAAAACAATTAAAAAAGTGTCAATCCTGTTAAATTTCTGTAGTGGAAAGAAAAGTCTCCTAATTTCGGGGACAGATAAATGTGCTGGATGGTGGAACTTTCTTAATGGCTGACAGAGTTCAGCTTACTTTCAGATGTCTGAAGTGCTTAAATGTGTGGTATATTGTAATCTGAGAGAGGCAGTTAAAGATAGTGGTCTGGGAGAGAAATAGTCCTTTCTGTAGTGGTTATCATGGAGCTGTCTTTCAGATTTGTAGCTGCAGAACACAGCATTTAATTGTTTTGTTTTGGAGGTTTGGGGTTTTTTTGTTTGTTTGTTTTTATTTGGTAAAGCTGTATTCTCCCATAAGTGGAAGGAAAATTTTAGTTGTTACTGGTAAAGATGTCAGAAAGACCATGTTTGTTCTGTAGCTGCACTCGCTGAGGAGCAACAAAACATTACAAGTGTTTCTCAGTAAGCAGAATTAGATGTTTTGTGAAATCACTTGAATTCTCGGTAGTTTAAGATCCTTTTCAGTGCAAGGCGAAACAGGAATTTGGCAGAAGTGAGATTGTAACATTGTGTAGTTGCTGCAACATTGATATAAAACCCAGTCTAAGCGGGAGGAAAACAGGTCTGTGAGATCCAAGTAAGGTAGAGGATGAAACGTGAACGAAGTGGTGCCATCTAAGTAGTAGAAAGGTGCAATCCACATGAGTTTTGATAAAATGTTAATAAGGAGAACAGGATGAGAATGAGATCAACCAATAATTAGAAGCTTTTTCAGCATATCAGGTTATAATGATGCATTAATGTGACATGTAGCATACTCTTTTTTTTTTAAACTTCATCTTCTTTGCAGTTACTTACCTTCAGAAGTGAAAGATAAGCGTTATTTAATTGATGATACAGTGAATTTGATAATTGATTTCTTGGGTAAATGGAAGATATCTTTCTGAGTATACTTAGCAATGGAATAATGGAATTATGTTGCTTTTTTGTTAATTTCAAAAAGCCAGAATTTTAAGCAGAAACTTTTTTTTTTTTTTTTTTAATAATGTCACAAGTCAAAGAGATCTTCTCATTTTTAATTTTATGAGCAGTATTTTATTCTTAAAAGACTGTGGAAGCTTTTAGTAAACAGTCCAAGTTAATTGCCAGGTATATGCCATTGTTAAACTTCAGGGAAATAATACCTATTTCTTTCTTACTCCATCAGAAACAACAATGCTTTTGTGTGTGTGTGGACATGCTGAGCTTGAGATAAGCTGGATATATCTTTATTTTCAGGTTCAACATTCATGGGTGCTCTAAAAAAAAAATCAACAATCCCAAGTTTATTTTTTGGCATTTATATGTTTTTCTGTATGTATTTATACTATTGCTGTCTTAGGCTTTGCATTTCTGTGTTTGTAGGATGGAACAAAGTTTATTTGTATTGGAGCTCTGTATTCTGAGCTTGTGGCTGTTAGCAGTAAAGGAGAACTCTATCAATGGAAGTGGAGCGAATCAGAGCCTTACAGAAATGCACAGGTACTGTACAGCTTCAAATGCTTACCTTCAGGATGATTTATATGCTTTGAATATCTAAAGTATTTCTTTGTTTCCAAAGAATCCTTCGCTGCATCACCCACGAGCCATGTTCTTGGGGTTAACCAACGAAAAGATAGTGCTCCTTTCTGCAAATAGTATTAGAGCAACTGTTGCCACGGAAAATAACAAGGTATGAGAAGTCTGTCGGTTGCTGAATTTGACCAAGCTCTTTTTTTCCCCGATTATTTCCATTGTATTATAGAGAAGTTGATTTTTCAGCTTCATCTGTAGTAGAAAGTAAATTAATTAATTAGTTTATTCATTTCATTTCCTCCCCAACTGGTGTTTTGTAGAAATGCAGAAAGTAAAAAAAAAGCCAAAACAGAAAACCCAAACTGTAAGATTTATAACTGAAGCAGTGAAAAAATACTTGGTTTACCTTATTATCTAAAACATTTGACTTTTTGCTGTTACAGTAGAAACTGACACTGGTTTGAGAATAGAGAAGCTTGTTCTGTATAGGTTTATTACAAAAACTAAGGGCATTGAAGCTTTCAGTGAGGTGAAGTAAGTTACCTAAATATGCTTTTCTGCCCAGTTAAGAGTGAACTTGAAACTTATTTGGTAAAGACACTAACACATCCATATCCTCTATGACAGCTGTTTTTAAAGGTTTTTGTTAACGTTGAGGACTGGAAATAGAGGGGGAAAAATCCTGAAAAGCTCTTTTTTGGGGAAAGAAAAGATGGTAGGGGAAAAATTTCCAAAGAAAATAATTGGGTTTTGCTTTGTGATATTGTGGGGTTTTTTCCTTCCCTCTTTCAAAACCAGAAAATAATTAAATTAAAGGTGCAACTGAGGTGCAACTTGTCTTTTTTTTCTCCACCTTCTCTGTTCCTTTCTTCCCTTCTCCCTTAGGTTGCTACATGGGTAGATGAAACTTTAAGCTCTGTAGCTTCTAAGTTAGAACACACTGCACAGACATACTCGGAGCTTCAGGGAGAACGGATTGTTTCTTTACACTGTTGTGCTCTTTATACGTGTGCTCAGCTAGAGAACAACTTGTATTGGTGGTAAGTACATACCGTGTTTGTGTACAACAGTGTAGATACTCTGGATGTCTTCATGTCTTTGGTTCTGAGAAGCATTGAAAAACCACTGAACCATCATTTCTCTGAGTTCTGTAACTCTGCACTTGAGCTTAGAGTCCCTTTTTGAAGTATATTTATTCTCTTTTAATGCCTAAAGCTTTTGGATCCAATTATAACATCTTTAACAGAATAAGGTCATTCTTCTAGGAGATGTGTGTAAGTGCTTTAGCATTTCAGTACTACTGGGGGGTCAGAGAATAACCTTCTCTATGCCTTTTGGGCCTTTTCAGATTATAAGTATGGAACAAACTTCCCCACATATGAGGTCGATGTTCTTCTGTCTGGCTCTGTTAGAAAATCTCATGTTAGTTTGTAGTCCTAATCTTCAAGAAGAGAGAAATAACATCAGATGCTCCCTCTGGAGTTTGTTAAAATATAACACTTTTAAACAAAACATGAAATGCTGGTTAAAATATTTTAACAAACAATTTGATAATTAAGAAGCCTATGTTAAAAACAAACAAACAAAACCAAGCAAAAAAAAAAAAAAAAAAAAAACTGAAAAATAATGCTCCCCAAAGGCTCTGAAATTAATTTCTAACTTGAGTGAATTCATTGAATAATACTAATGCATTGTCAGCATGCATTATTTTTCAGTGTGTCAGCAATCATTGCATTCTATATCATGCCCAAAGTTCAAGTACCTTTGAGGCATGAATGAGTTACATGCTTGATGATAAGCTGGAAATCAGAGCATTGAAAATTAATTCTATGAAACAGCTTTCTCATTAAATTCCATTAACTCTTCAGAAAATATTTGAGTAGAATTGTAGCTAAACTTGTAAACTTAAACACAGATGTATTTTATTTTAACTTCTACTCCTAGATCTCAAAATTATATCTCTCTGGTTCTTGGCCCTTTCGTTATGTCACAGCTGACATACCACACTTAATTACTCTTAATATAGAATTTACTAGACTATAATGCTGGAGATACTTGGATGTTAAAACCTGTCATCCTTACTGCTTTTAGAATAATCAGTACAATATATAAAAAGACTTATTAGCATTTATATGTAGTCCTTGGAAGCAATTTTTTAGCTAACATGTCCTTTCTGGAAGGGGTTAGATGTCAGCTGTGGTGATTTTATGTTACCAGATGGATGTAGACGGAAGCTTCTGTTACTGTTTATACCGTTAGTTACAGTGGTCTTTAGTACACGAGACAGGATTTCACTTTCCAGTGTTGCACGGGACTGATGATTTTCATGTTTTATTTAACCTGAAGGAGCTTTTCAAATCAAAGCATCTAACTCTGTAACCCACCTACTAAAACATGAAGCATCAAAATAATAAGCGTGCTTGACTGTGTGTGTAGGCATTACTTTCAGCTAAACTGAGTGGATCCAATTACAGAAGAAGGGTCCTTTTTTTCCCCTATTGCAGCAGAAGTCTGTCATAAGAGTCTTAGACTCCTTCAGCCATGTCCCCAGAGAGAAAGTGAGGCTTTTCGAATTTAGAAACAAAAAAGCTTGTCTTGTTCCCCAGTGAGTGCAAATTCTGGGAATTATCACTAGTTATGGGAAAGATATCTTGAAGTTCAGAGAGACAACCCACACCTTGAAAGTGGTGACTGGAGCTTACCACTTTGTGACAGAGGTCTTGTAGCACTTCAGGCTGGAAGGAAAGTCATTTGCAATAACTGGTGTGCTCTGCCTCTTCTCCTCCTAATAAATTGGCCAGCTGAGATGAATTTGGAAAGTGGGGGTCAGTATAGAAAGAGATGACATTTCTACAGTGCTTTGAGATTTTGAAGAAGATGGCACAGACACTTGGCATGTTTTATCATGATTACATTAAGCAGAAGGAATAAACTGTTTGAAGTTCTGAACAAAGCTTTTCTTTCATAGCCTTTCTTTAAATAATATGCATTTTTCCACAGGGGTGTAGTTCCTTTCAGCCAAAGGAAGAAAATGCTAGAAAAGGCCCGAGCAAAAAATAAGAAGCCGAAGTCTAGTGCTGGTATCTCCTCTATGCCAAACATAACCGTTGGAACCCAGGCAAGTGCAGCTGTCACCAGTGGCATTTTTAATCTGCTGTATGGTTAACTTACAACCTGCTTTTAAAAAAACCCACAACAAAATGAATTAGGTTCTGTTCTTGTTATGCAACAAAGTGGTATCAGTAATATGGAATTAAAATAGTATATTTTAATTATATGGTTGTAAATGGATGTGTCCTGTTAGTGTTTTTATTGTTTTACAAGTATGATTACTGCTGCACACATGGAAGAACAAGCTGTACTCATCCAAAGTACTTCTGTTTTAACTTACCTCCTGGTTCTGTATTTTGAGTGAAAGTAACTGTAGAAATACAATTCTTGATAGAACAACATTTGTAAATGATTTGGCATTCAAGTGCCTGCAGTATTAATGTCTTGCTGGATTTATTTATGCAGTGGGAGAGACTTTTAGTTTGAAGGCTTTAACAGAAAGGCTGACAGCTGATACAGAGGTGTAGAATTCTTCTTGTGATTAGTACTAGAACTAATACAAGACAAAGTAGCTGCTTCCTAGGGAGCACATTTCTTTTGATTCCAAATCCATTCTAATGGACATTGGGATGAGTCTCTGTTACTGGATTAATTGTTCCTTTTGTGGTTGAACAACTCAACATATATTAAACAGTTGCACTGTTTTCAGCTGTGAATTGCCTGACAGCCTCTTCTTCTGTACATCATGCTGACTTTCCTCTTCACTTAATTCCATAAATTTTCCATTTTGACGACTACATATGCCACCAAGAAAATGCATGTACATATGATTTCCCTCAGTATAATCCATTGTTCTCATAGAAGTAAATGCTTCTGTCTGTAGGTGTGTTTAAGAAATAACCCCCTCTATCATGCTGGAGCAGTTGCTTTTTCAATCAGTGCTGGAATTCCTAAAGTGGGTGTGTTAATGGAATCTGTTTGGAACATGAATGACAGCTGTCGATTTCAGCTTCGGTCCCCTGAGAGCTTGAAAAACATGGAGAAAGCCAGCAAAACTACTGAGGCAAAGTAAGTGTGGAGAACACACACATGCACACACAGAGAACATTTATTTGATGTTCTCATGAATTGGGGAGTGATTAAAAATTGAAAAGAGGGAAGGTCAGGTTTTTATAATTTTGAAATTTTGGCCTTCTTTTCAAGAGACCAGGTTTCTTGTAAGCTCTGCTAAGTGTGCAGAAATGCTCGCTCCAGGGAAGGTGTCTCAGTTGTGTCAAACCACTATAGACATGTGAATGCAGAAGGAATAAATGGAGACTTGCCTACAGTATTTCATAAAGTTTTCAAGACTTTATATTTTAGTAGTTGAAACTGGAACCAGCTGTTTTCCAGCCCTTCATGAGATTAGCAAACCTGTTTCAGCCCCTCCATAGTTTAAAAAAAAAAGAAATGGCTTGACAATAATTATTTAAATGTTTATTTAAACAATTTCAAGTAAAGCTTGAAAACGTTTAGCAGTTCTGGATTTTCAGGTTACTGTATAAAGCTAATAATTCTTCCTGTCTTCAAATGAAGCTCATCATGTTTATTTTCTGTAATATTTTATCTATGCTCAGTTAATGTTAAAAAGCTAATCTCTGATTAAGCAGCATTGCACTGTTCCCAACATCAAGATTTATAGCCTTGTCAGTTAGGATGATTGTTTGCAAGTGTGGAGCTGTTTCATTAAGGTATTATTAAAGGAACGTGGCTGGGACGCACTGACACTTTGTCCATTGTCAAGAAAAAGCTTTCACTTTTTCTTTCTTCTAAAAGTACTACGTTTTATTCTAGACCTGAAAGCAAACAGGAACCAGTGAAAACTGAGATGGGTCCTCCACCATCCCCGGCTTCCACTTGTAGCGATGCATCTTCAATAGCAAGCAGTGCATCAATGCCATATAGTAAGTGATGTGTAGCTCAGAGTAACATGAAATATTTGTGTAGATAAGAAGTTTCCATAAAAGGCAGTTCTACAATGATTATGTGCTAATTTCAGAATCCTTCAGTCTTTCAGTCTGCTATATAGAGGAAGGCTTTTGTAATAGACCTTGGATAATCAGTGAATTATAAGTGTTAAATTTGAATATATTAGTATAAGCAGTGACTACTTGGTGTAAGCTGTATCTGTGCAAGCATAACGGTTCTCCAAATCAAAAGAATCTTTCAGGAGGTGAGAAGAAGTGTTAAGATAAAGCTGTTTATGTTTAATTGCAATGTGATAATGAGTTTCTTGAGTTTCTTTACAGACCAGAATTTGAACTTGTTTTGGAAAACTCTTTTTAAGATAAAACTCTTATTGCATAGCTTGCCTCGCAGTTGAATTTCAAAGCATAAAGCAGTAGTTTGTCATCTATTACAAAAAATGTCTAAAATTAGACATTCTTTACTAACGTACAAAAGCAGAGAAGATTCATAGTACAAGTTGTGTTTAAAAACTTGAAAGGCTACATCAGAATTCATGTAACTGGACTCCTTAAGCATTTTTTTCTCTCCATTTCAACACATAAATTTATAAAGTGTTAATTACAGTGCCATCATCTGAAGAAATCTCTTTGCCTCTTTTTCTTCTAATTGTTCACATACTGCAGTTGTAAGACATGTTCACTTCAAGACTTACATGGCCTCGTGTAGTGACTGAGAATCTTGTATGCTCAGATCTTTAGTGCTAATTAATTTTACTATTAGTTTTTTGCTACTGTTCTCTTTTACAGTTCATTCAAGTGTAATTTTTCACTGACGACAACTTTGCTTGGGATTTTGAACTAGTGTTTGAAGTTAACTATGCAATTAGCTTGTAAATTCTCTGCTTCTTATTTCAAATGTCCTTAAAGTATTAATTACACTACACTCAATGAAGAAGATTAAAGGTTCTTGTCAGTGTTAATTTAGCCATGTTATGTATTTAAATTTGATTCTGAGTGTACTACAGTTACAGTTCAGGTAATGTCTGTGCAGTGAATCTAACTGCATTGCAATTGCTGGTAGCCCAAATGGCTATTTTCTGCCTCATTTGCTATTCTTGTAGAAGTTTACCAAATAATCCACATGTGGTAGACAAGCAGACTTTTTGTAAGGTTGATATAAAGCACTGCAGCAGGGCTGAATGAAGGGTCTTACAGTGTCAGACGTTTTAATTAGAGTATCTGAGCCCTTCCAAAACAGGGCTTGTTTCTTTTATTCTAATTTTATTGTATTATTATTATTGTATTACTTAAAATTTAAAACTAAAAAAAAATTGTTTTACTCTAATTACTTTGCTTAAATGCCCTCAGCAATTGCTTTGTTTATCAAATAGGCTTTATTCTAAATGCATAGAAAAACATGAAAATGACACAATATGCTGTTAGGTATCTTTTGACTTTTAAAGTTATATTCTCGTTAACCTCTTGTTGATTTCTAGGTTTGATAATGTTTTGGGGGGAAAGGTTTGGTATTTACTGAACTTTTTATACCTGGATTAAATATTTCAAGTTTTTCTTTTTGGTAATAACTTTGTCTCAGAGCGGCGACGATCTACTCCTGCCCCAAAAGAGGAGGAGAAAGTGAATGAAGAACAGTGGTCCCTGAGGGAAGTTGTGTTTGTGGAAGATGTTAAGAATGTTCCTGTTGGCAAGGTTTGTCTGAAATGCACTGTCCCACTGTATTTGGGGAGGAGAAAAAAAGTTTTTTCTTTTAGATAAGCTGTTATAAGATTTATACTTTTGGGGATGCTTAAGAGTATTTCTGGTGAGTGTGACTTTGGTTGCATTTTAATTTGTCCATAAAACAATGACAATAGTAGAGTGAATGTGTTGTGAACAAAACATGCTGAATCTTAAAAAATAACATTCTGGTACTTAAAGTTGAACCACAATATTGAGAGAAGCAGATGTGGTTTTGTCCAAAGTATTATTTTTGGTGTATTGAACAATAACTCCCGTACGTCCAATGAGACTGTGAAGAGGTTCACCTGTTGTGACTGACTTCTACATACACATGGTGGAATGTTTGGGTGAATCTCATGTTCTGGTGACCAAAGAACAGAAATATTTTGATTAGAAATGACATGCTTCATTAATATGACTATAAAGTTATTTGATTTATTAATCCAGAAAATCTGTTTTAGTCCTTGTAGTTTTTTTTCATTTTCTCTCTAGTAAACCTTTGCTGTGACTCAGAGTCCTATAGAGGAAAATACTTCATTTCTCCATTTGCATTGTTGTGTGATGTTAGGGGGTATTAGGGCCTCTAGAGAGTTCTCTGGTGTGCTTTTCAAAAATAAGAGCAACAAGAAAGCCAATAAAGGTTTTCCACAAGAGGAAATGATTGGGGCTGCTTTCTGTTTGATTAATGGGAAATTTAAAAAAAAAGTTACCAGAAGAGAAGTAATGTCCAACTGAAGGCAGTTGTATTTAGTAAGAGTTATTTTTACTTGCATCCCTAATGGGTTTACTTGTGCAGCAGTGTAAGATTTGCCTTGAGTGGTATCTTGGAAAGGAGAGGCCCACAATGAATTTTCATTATCATGATTAGGTCATTTCTGTAGAAGGGAGCATGGAGCAACTTAATCCATTGAAACTTCAAAAAAAAAAAAAAAAGTTCTAGCTGAAGTCACCGAAACCATTATTTGCCTCTGATACCAGCTTTGGGGCAGTTTCTCTTGTCCTTGTCTGTCTTTCCTGTTTTAGACCCCAAGATTTTCAGGGCAGAGACTGTTCTGCTGTTTTTGTATATAGTTGCAAAGGTATCTGTACATTGCATCAAGAATTATTGTCATAAATATGGATGACCTTGAATTTTTATGTTAATGTTTTCATTAAATTGCTAAAATGAGTAAGTGGTCTGTCTTCTGTAACTATTGCTGAGTCTATTATCTATGACTCGTTTATGGCAAAGATGCTTTTTTTAGTTCATAAAGCATGCTGTTCTTTCCCAGTGATGTATAGTGTCATTCATGTTTTTTCTTATACAGTTTTGTAGCACTTTATCTTTAGAGTTTAGATCGAATCCAGCAGATAAAATCATAACAAATTTTTCCTAGTGGTGTCCAGGTTAAAGACAGAAAATCAGTTTATGACAAGGGTATAAACAATTTTTTTCCTTGTTTGTTATATATTCTGTTTGTACTTTGGATCAGTTGTGTGATAGTATAAAAAAAACAACCTGGAGGCACCTTATTCTCCAGAAGAGTTACTGTCTGCAGTTTCTTGCTGCAGGCTCCAGAGTAGCTGATGTTGTTCATTGTGGAACAGTAATGTTCGTAATTTAGCTTGTTGTGAGCTGAATTAAACACAAAGAGGATTCAAATTCTGAACAATCTGTGCATAAGTAAACAGAGGTTCAGACTAAAAATGTAATCATGTGAGTTTGGAGTCTTAGGACTTCATGAGGTAAGAAGTTCTGTCCTTTGAGTTTATTCAGAATCGTGTTAATCTGGTCCTTTTTTTCACCTAGTCTTCAGGACGTGGAATTTAGAGGTAGGAAAAGGGTTCAAATTTACTGATGCTCAGCCTGTGTTCCTGAAATAGTTTTGTTTTTACAGAATTGCCATCCCTGTGCTTTCAGATATACACAGTAACTTGATGTCTCTCAAAGATGATTGATTGAAATCCTTCCAAGCCCCCTGCTGTGTTTTTTTGTACAACTGTGGGCAGGTAGATGGTGTCAACTTGTAATGTGCCTGTTTCTCTCTGGGCACCTGATTATGTAACAGCTCTCCCCTAAGTGCTTCTGATTATTTTGGTACCGGTAGATCTTATAACCCGCATTTTACACACACTTTGTAGGTGTGTATTACATATGATGCCAAAGCAGCAAATGACTAGAGAGTACAAAAGTTCTTACATTGGGGTAGTTTTGAAAGAAATTAAGCAAGCTTGTCTGCTTGATATATCCTGTGTTTAGTCATCTTGTTCCTTGAGATTTATTACCTTCCAATCTTGTTTCAATTTAACTCCTTCATGGCTTGGAACAAAAGTAACCCTTTATTCCTCTGAGTCTGTCATTAGATGGAGGAGGTAATCATTACAAGATTGTCCACTTAATGGAATGAAAAAGCCTGGCACTTGTCTCTTGTCTGTGTTAGTGAGAGGTCTGATGGAGTCTTTTAGAAAAGATATGGGCTGAAATAAGGCTTTTTTGCAGCTCACTGGTATCAGAGGAATAAAAGGTGTTTTTGTCGATCCCATGCACTTTGGGATATTCTACTTAACTACATTAGCTTCTGGATCTCTTTTCTGAAATGGCTTAAATGGTGTCCGGAACCACTGTTAGAACAGAGGGATAGGGAATCTGAGTTGGAGCTGGTTTTCTCTTTGGCAGCTGTGGTTCATTTTGGTCTGAGGCTTTCCATTGGCAGTGACCAAGGCCTCCCCAAACTGCTTCTGGTCATCAAAGTTATCCTCAAGCAGGAGGGACTCCTGTGTATTACCAGTTTTGCAGTTCCTGTGCCCAGAAAGCTTATCAGGTCCTAGGTATTTTGTGAAACATTAATTTGGATTGAGTAGTTTGTTCTTTAACCTATACTTTGTATTGCATTATTTCAGTCAGTCTCTTGAACTTTTTTTTTTTTATTTTTAATTTCTGTCTGAGATTGAAGCCTTCCATTGTGAATGATAAATTGAAAGAGGTCAGACTGGTTAATGTCCCGGGAGAGTTACCCAGTCCCTGTTAGGAGTCTGGTTTTAATCCTTCAAAGTTGAATATTTTACAAATTGTGTCTATTTCTTTGAAAGTGCTCATTGTATTTTGTGGGTAGAGGTAGAAGCCTTTTCTGTGATGTTAAAATTTCTTCCATTCGAAAAAGGAGATTGGATAAGAAATAAAAAGCGTATTTTCACTGGTCTGCTGCTGCTGTGTCTTGAGAGGGAATGTGGTGGTTCTGGAGAGGGAAAGATTCAACGATTACCTGTGGTGTCAAGGAGTGTGGCAATGGGTTGATAGTAAGGATAAAGGAGATAACAACTATATTCATTTTTAAGTTTATCAAATCATTTTTCTTCTTCCATTAAAAAGAAAGATTGGATCTCATTATCCTGTAGTTGAAAATGCACTGAAAAGGTATTCTGCTTGTAGAAAAAAATCTTAAAACTTCCATGTTGTTGCTTGCTCTTTTAATTAATTTGATTCCATCCTTTTAATTAAGGCCTAATAAGGCAAACATTGTATATATAGTTCTGTAAAATGCTTGTTTCTAATTGGTGAAACTTCTGCATTAGCAGAAGTAGCATTAGCAGTGTAAGTACATTAGTTCTGGAAGCTAAAGCATCTAAATAGTTTAAGCTTTTGCATTTTATTTTTGTTAATGAGTTTTTCAATTATCTCAGACTTATATAATTTCAATTAAAGAGGAATGTTTGTTGCATATTTACCTTGTTTGCTGCCAGCTCATTATACCACATCTCTGCTTTGGAGCTTTCAATGTACAATTGCTGTCAAATGCTTCACTCAAGCTCCTTGCTCGCTACATCAATGGATAGTTTAATTTTCTTTCTGTGTAACAGCCAACAGTGGTAGCCTAGTAGTAGTAGTAACTTCAACTGAAGAACTGATTTTAGTTATCCTTTGAAGAATCTTCAAATGCTGTGAATATCTTCTCAGCCAAATCAGGTTTTTAAAGATACACGATTTTCTTCTTGAATGGGAAAGAAAAAAATATTTGCCATGTGGACTCTTTTGAAAGAGTTACCATAGAGTTCCAGCACTTTAAAAGCTGTCAGCATTTCACTGAATACAGTGAAAGTGATGTGAGAAGTGATGCAGTTGATAACACTAAGAGCAGCCAGAGAGCATGTTGGAAAAAACTTCAAGTCATGGAAATGGGATATCTTAAATATTTGGGAATTATGCCTTTTCTTAAGGTGTGTCTCTTTCAGAAAGCAGCCCAAATTTATAAAGCTTTTGTAGCAACACTTAGTCATTAAAAAAAAGGATTCTACATGTTGGCTAGAAGCTGTGGTTGAACCACTGGCATGCAATTTCAGGCTTATAAATTAGTCTGATTATCTTGAAGACATCTAAATTTTCATTGAATAAATTTTCTGACTAAATCATAGCTTTTGTCTAGAGTGTTCCGATCTCAATAGGAATCTATCTTTTTGTAGTCCAGATGACAGTTAGTGCACGTGAATGTGTTGACTGGTCTGAATTTTGAAATTTTTGGATAGTATTCTTGTAGCCATTAGTGATGCTCTACTACCAGAATGAGTAATTCTTCTACAGAGAAGTTTCAGCATGTGAGAAGCAAGAGCTGTGACTATCCACAGTAATTTTTGTAAAAAAAAAATCTGCTAATGCTTTAATGTTTGTCAATATATCATTAGTGTACTTGAGAGGGTGCACATAGGTAAAGAAACTGGGAGAAAACGTGGAAATGCCTGAATTTTTATTCCAGTATCTTGAAAATTTGAGAGATGTTTTCTGTTGTTGGAGCCTTTTCAGGGAAAGATCATTGCATCTAGATCTTTAATATTGCTTTCTCTGCTAGACACTTTCTCTGTAGACACTATTGAGATTAGGACCTAATCAAGATTGGTGTTTGCTTATATCTAGTTTTTATCAAGACAGAGAGCACAGAGAGTTCTTATTTCTACTCAGAATTAAAACACTGTCAATCCTTCCCCCATTTTCTTCCTTCTTAGCTTTGTTTTCCTTTTTAGAAAATTATATTCTCAACTGGAAACTCGAAGGGCCTTGCTGTTTGGTGATAGCATAAGAAGTTTCTATATCAAGGAATCCTGTTTTGACAGTTCTGATCAGATACACATGGTAGCAACCCTTTAGAGAGGCTTACAGTCTTAGAAATGACTGTGTGAATGTGGGGTTGAATAACCTCCATTTCCTTGGGGGCCAGAGAAAGACACAGATCCATGAAGAATGTCTAGTTAGACTTGTCTGTGTCCTTCAGTCCTAAGGACCAAGCAGAGAACTTTATCATCGAGCGCACAGAACAGGTAATAGACCATAAACCAGCAGTTCTTTTTTCCATTATACACCTTCCTCTTGAGGAAGGAGCGCTAAGACTCTGTGACAGAGGCTTTAAAAAGTCTCAGAGGGGGCCAGCAAAAATCCAACCAAAACCAAGGTATTTCCTTTGCCTTGTAGTATAAGAGCTGAGATGCTCAGTGTAGATTTTTCTTTTTTTTTGGTAAACTAGTGTTTGGACTTCATTGCCACGAGAATGGTGTTCATTTCCGAAAATGATTGGACAGATTGGTAAGAGAAGGGTCTGTGCAGGCTATTAAACATAAAGTTGTCTTGCTGTTTTCAGGAGGTGGGAGCTGGGACTATCAGTAGGAGCTTTTCTAGTCAGTTGATGTTGGTTGCTGTTGGATGTAGGATGTTGAAATGGTGGGACCTTTGACCTGATTCAGGGTGCTTATGAAGTCAATAAGAAATCCAAGTTTTTAAGATTTCAGTAATTTTAGCTAAACAACAAGTCTACTGACCAAGCGCTGTAGAATTTAGCACTGATTGTTGTAAATATTTTTCTTTTCCTGATAAAAATCTGGTTTATTTTGAAGCATATCAGATTCTGTTCAAAGCTTTTGATAGAACTGTAATGTGTTCTGCACGCAGGTGCTAAAAGTGGATGGTGCATACGTTGCTGTGAAATTTCCGGGCACCTCCAGTAATGCGAACTGTCAGAGCAATTCTAATTCAGATCCGGATCCTTCTTCTCTTCTCCAAGACTGTAGGCTGCTCAGAATAGATGAACTGCAGGTATGTGTTCGTGAAACACTGAGGAAGCAATCAGTGTTTTGAAATGTCAGCACTGTGTGTGCTTAATTGCAGCGTAAAATTTTATTTGTGTTTTTAGGTTGTAAAAACTGGTGGAACTCCAAAAGTTCCTGACTGTTTCCAAAGGACACCTAAAAAGCTGTGTATTCCTGAAAAAACAGAGATCCTAGCAGTAAATGTAGATTCAAAAGGTAAGTAGGACTTACCCCTTAAGTCCAGCTCTGTTTATTATTTATTACCTGTCTCTTGTCCTAGTGGAAAAGACCCAGTGTCAAAAGAACATACACAGTTATTTCCATTGCTATTAGTAATTCCTTGAAAGTGCTTTAGATAGAAGTTCTATTATTGGATGCCATCAGTAAAACACTGTTTTCTTCATGTATCTTTGAAGGAGTGCATGCCGTGCTGAAGACTGGGAACTGGGTTCGATACTGCATATTTGACCTTGCCACAGGAAAGGCTGAACAGGAAAATAATTTCCCTACCAGCAGCATTGCATTCCTGGGTCAGAATGAGAGAAGTGTTGCTATTTTTACAGCTGGACAGGTTTGTGGTTTTCTGTCTCAGTCATTTAACCTCACTGCAATTCACTTCCATCATCTTTGAATGAGATTGTAGAGCCTTCTGTAAGGCTTTTACAAAGTCTGACAGAGAAATAGTTTTTCAAACAGGTTATGAAAGACTTGATGCTGCCGTTAATATTCTGAAGACACAAGGGGAATAGCAGTCAATTCACCTGAGCACATCTTATTCAAATTCTACCTTGAATGTAAAAAGGGGGGAAAAAACTTGACAGAATTACTGGGTTAGTGTAAACTTGTTATCTAGGTATGATTTGGAACTGGATCAGATAAAGATCCACTCTTGATAATAAATGGAAGTATTAACAGAAAAACCCCTGTATGTGACACTAAAATATATATATAAAGGTTTTTAGCAACTCTTCCACAAACACAATATACTTTGTTTAGGATAATTGAAGGAAATGTTTTTGTCAAAGTAAGTGAACTTGAATTTCAATATATTCAAATTTATTTGGAGCATTTAAGTAAGCTGAAAGTATAGGTACTATATGTTTCACTGGTAACATTTCATAATGTATGTACATCATAAGAAAGATATTTTTAACTGTATTTACTATGTTGAGCACATTTTGGGCATTTGTGAAGGGGAATCTTGTATCTTATGCTGCACCACTTGTAATGACAGGAGACAATGACATAAATGAGAATCGTAGGTAAACTCTTGTCATTGATGGCAGTCAAGAAGTACTGGACCTTTTTGGAAGGATAATATTTATAAACTATGGAGACTTAATGATAAAACCATTTTTTCCCAAATGTAGGAATCGCCTATTATTCTTAGAGATGGAAATGGTACAATCTATCCAATGGCAAAAGATTGTATGGGTGGGATACGAGACCCTGACTGGCTTGATCTTCCACCTATTAGTAGTCTTGGAATGGGTGTTCATTCCTTAACGAATCTTCCCGCTAACTCGACCATCAAAAAGAAAGCTGCTATTATTATTATGGCTGTTGAGGTAAATATTTTCTTTACTACCCAATTACATGCTGTTTTTCCTTTGGTGTTATAAAGTTATGCTTAAAGCAGCTTTGTGTTTAAATATTAATTTGTAATTTCACTATTTCAGAGAAGCTGCTTTCAGCAGAAAATTATCTTAGAAACGTGAAAACACAAACACATTTCCTAAGTAAAGTGAAAGATCTATTTTGGGGTGTGTGATTTCTGTATCAGGCTTCTAATTAGTAAGATTCTTTCAGGCATTGATTTTAAAATGATTACCATTTTAAAATGTCTACTAACACTGTACAGTCTTATTTGTCTCATGGATGCACAGTTTTTCTGAGGGATATGTTTTCTTGAGAATGCAATACTTCAAGTTGTGGTTTTTTTTTTTTTTAAATCATCTATTTGGACCATACAGTAGGAAACTCTGAGAGTCAAGCAAAGGTTTTCACTTGAATTGCTTGTGGAGTATCTATCATATGTCATAGTTGTAAAAACTCCTCAGTGATTTGGGGCAGTGTGGTTAGATCTGCCGTGTGCTCTGCTGCCACCCCGAGGTACTGTGTACCTGTTAGGCTGAGATGGATTGCACAGGGTAGTAGTACTCTATCACTGTGGAAAACTTGTTATATATGGGGTGAACCTCCCAGACCTTCAACAGCGTCTAATCATTTACTTCTCAGTGCATGTATCACTTGTTTAAAAAGAAATACATAAGAGCTAGTTCATGTAGCCCCCTTAGGTTTTCTCAGTTGTACCACTTTCCCCATGTAGCCATGAAACAGGAGTAAGCTACCTTAGGAATCCAGCTGTGAAGCCAAAGGAATGCTTTTGTGAGCCTTACAGCTTCTGCTGCTTAAGCCTCTCTGTTCCTTTTGCTTGTCTGTACCTGAATGCACACAGTTGTTTTTAACAGCGCTGTACGCGAGATCGTGCATATTTCTAAGAGTTCCTGCACTGACTTCCAGCCATTATCCTAGATAAAGACATTTCTATCAAATTCAAAAAATGGAAAATTAGAAGTATGTAGGAAGTTATATGCTTGTTGTTTGTACTTTCAATTTCTAAAATATTTTGTTCTTTTGAGTACAGAAACAAACATTAATGCAGCACATTCTTCGATGTGACTATGAAGCTTGCAGACAATACCTGATGAATCTTGAACAAGCAGTTGTCTTGGATCAGAATCCACAGATGCTGCAGACGTTCCTTGGCCATAGATGTGACGGAAACCGTAATATTCTGCATGCTTGTGTATCTGTGTGCTTTCCAACCAGCAACAAAGAAACAAAAGAGGAAGAGGGTGAGCTCAACAATATCATGAAAATACTCTGAGGGAAATCTGAAATAAAGGCTGCTCTCTTCATATTTGGGTATATTATAATTTAGCACCTAAAATGTGTCCTAGCCTTTCAAAGGTGCTGAGACATTTTTATTACTCTCCTAAGGTGTTATAAGAATTCAGAAGTTGATTGATTATAAAAAATGAACTTTTGACATTCACATGTTAGTTTTAGATGAAGAAAGTATTTTTCTACCTTTATATCACTAGTACCCCCATTATATCACTAATAGACTTTTACTAGAAACAGCATTTAATATTTTTCAAGTGTTATAGTATATGTTAATGCCTCCAATAAGAAATGCTACTTGCCACTGGCACGTAGCAAGAAATCCAAAAGAATGACCTATTAATGCCAGTTCCTGACACCATTAAAAAAATCTATTAAATACTGAGATGTAAAAAGCATGTTAACAGAACAAGGTTGCTAAGTCAAGCACTCAAAAATTAGGAAATGCCAGAATTAAGTTTACCCATGTGCTTTACATGGGTATGCATTGTGAAATGGTCTTTAATTACACCGTCATACTATTTTTTCCACAGGACTACCTCATTCAGTGCACAAGATGGACGGTGCTCACCGAATGGGTAGCTATTCAATATTTCTTTTTATCCTCATCATTCAGTGTGTGGCCCCATTCCTTACTATTGCACACCATACAAACCCTGCACTGAATAATGAATGAACTTCCTTGTGGGATTTTTGTATGGTGCTCTCATTGAATTTTAGTCATTTATAGACCTTAATTGTTCCTCATATCCCTATTTATAGAATGGGGGTAATGCTGGCCGCAGCTTTCTCATCTCTTGCTTGAAGTTTTTGGGTATTCAAAGTATTAACTAATTTTGAGGGTTCTGTTCAAGAAGCACAGGGCCTGATCTCATTTTTTTGAATAGGTGTAATTTCAAAACACTTTATTCTAGAGCTGTAAATAGTAGTTTTAGTTGATCTGTGAATGTTAGTTATTTCTGTGAGTCAGGCACCTTTTAGGTGTCCAGAAATTAGTAAAATGTATCACAATCATCTGTAGAAACTTGTTTCACAAAGTTTTGTGTGCTGTTAGATGTGGCAGAAATAGGTTCCAGTTCTCCAGAGTGATGTTCAGTGGCATTAAACACAAGACAGTGTTTCTCCCTCTCCTTGTGAAGCTGTTGCTGCCTTACTCACCCCTTCCAAATGTTGCAGCAAACAAGGCATAAACAGCTTGCTCCTTGTACAACCCTTCATCTTTAGTGTGTCGTCCATCCTGTGCACTGATTGAGGCAGGGGTCTTGTTGCTGGGGGCACAGCGGGTGCAGTGACAAAAAAATTCAAACCAAAACCCCAACCCAAAATAAACAAACAAACCCCAACTGTGTAACTGAAGATTGGTTTACTGTAAGCATGCATTGAATCTGAAATAAGGATGCATAGGCAAACTTAATCTGACTTTCCCTAATTTGAGTGCTTGTCTTTGCAACCTTGACAGTTCTTTTCCGGTAACTTCATTTGGATGTAATTTAACTTTCGGAAAAATGAAAAACATGAACCTGATAGACTTGTAACACTCCTCTGCCTCTCTCTTTCCCCTCATAAAACTTGTTCTTGAAGGGGATTCATGTCTTTAGATTCAGGTCACATTTAGCTTCCACTGTAACCGTTAGTGATGGGTATTGGGGCAAGCTTATTTTTGGTGCATCATCTGGAGGGAAGTGGTGAGTAATGTTACTGTCTGGGACTTATATGGCCATCTCTTAAACCGTAAAAGAAGTTTGATTTGTGAGTAAAGCCTTCAATTCCAGACTACTGATACAATGTTTCTTAACAATTTCAGAACATAGTACCCCTTCCCAGCTAGTACTTGCCTGAGATTCTTTGCTGTTCTTTATATAGATTCCTCCCTAAGTGTCAGAAAGGAAATACTGAGGGCAGGGATAAACTTTTTTTCACCTTTTCTCTCAGATCCTGTGCCTAGTTTTGCCATAGCTCCTGCAATGTTGGGTAAATAAATTGCAGGAAAAGTGGCCCCAGATATACAAAGCTGGGGGAGGCTGCTCTGTTTCTGTGTTTTTGGTGTCTCTTCACTCTTGCCAATAGAAAGGATTTTGGAAGAAACACATCCAAAAGAAATGTCCAAAGCATGTGAAATCATTAAAGAGTTGTGATGTGAATTTCAGCCAACGTCACTGAACACGTGGAAACTGAGGGGTTTTGTCTAGGGAATTGGGTCAGATTTCATTAGCCAACAGAACAGCAAATTATCATTAGAGCCAAAGCATTTATGATTGATGGGTCTCCAGAAATGAATGTTAACTGTGTAAGTGGAACAGCGAAAATTCAGTTACAGTTTACTTTCATCAGAACAAGTGTTGCAGAGAATGGTTGTATTGCTGGAGAGATCACTCTCAAGAGCTGTGACATGGTGTGTGAGGGGTCCAGAAGTACTAAGTGATTGGTCAAGAGTTAAGAGAACTAGTGGATCTGAGAAAGGAGTCCAGCACGAATACAATGGCAATTAATTTTCAACTACAGGTCAACTTGTGTAGAGCCGGGGGCACAAGAGTAGTATTCTGTAAGTGCTTAGTAGTCATCTGCTGTGGGTAGCAGTGATTTTTGTCTAAGAAGCCTGCACATGCTTGTGAACAAGCAAAACCTGAGACCTTTACTCCTTCAGGTAGTGATGAGTAGAAAGAGCTAAAGAATAAATGTACTATAAAGGCTGAATGACAGGTATTAATAGCACTTTCCTGTTTAAAAAAAAAAAGGAATTATCTAGGTCTTAGTGTTGTCAGTGTGAAAATAAGAGTATAACATGACTGTCAGTTCTAAAAGTCTTTAAGTGGAAGGTAAGCACTTACCCTAGCAACTTTGAGATGTGTCCTGAAAGAATTACCAGAGTCACTTTAAGGAAATATTTTTGTGTGTTCAGAAATACAGCTTTTCCTTCTAGTTTGTACCAAAAACAGTCTTTCACTCTGCTGAAAGGAAAATTGTCCATCTCCTGGCCTGTACTGTGCTGAAAGTGACTTCTCTTTCAGTTCTCTCTGGCTCCATGATGATAGTGATTCATTTCAGTTTGCTGTGTAGTGGTTTTGCGATCTTTAATTGTCAGTAATTCCTAAAGAAGCAATGATTGTTACTCTGTGCAAACCTTATACAGCTGACTTTACTGCTTTATCTGTGTATTTATCTTGCAGATAAATAAATCTACACTAGGTCTTTGCCTCAGGTGGTTGCTTCAAGTTGTATTGTAATGAAACTTTTGGGGGGTTTTTTGTATTGCATTTGACACAATTCAGTCCTTGTTATGAATAGAACTTTTAGGTGTTAAGGTGCTTAGGGTTATAGATGTTAGAAGAAATGTTCATTCTTTCTGATGCAAACTGTTTGTGTTGCCTTATTATACTCATAACCATCAGGGGGGGTTTCCTAAACATGTTTGTCTGTAGAGTGTGTATCGTACAACCCCACAACTTGGCATTGTTGTTCATGGATGCTCATTGTGAAGTGTGGTGTGTATGGGTTTTTTTCTCATGGTGGCCTGGGGGTTTTTTTTGTTTGTTTTTGTTTTGTATTTGCTTGTTTGTTTTGTTGGTTGGTTGGTTTGGTTTGGTTTTGGTGTTTTGTCGTTGTTGTTATTGTCATTATTTTTGAAGCCTTGACTCAACAAGTATCTGCAACCAGCTACATGTTAGGTCCTTGTCTCTTGATGATACTGAAAACTGAAAGCTTCTACTGGAGCTTGGATGCTTTGAATTTACTTCCTTGATGGCCTTTTAGAAACCAAGCCCGGTCAGAATCATTATAAGTTCTGTCCCTCTAAATGTCATTTAAAAAACAATAATGCAGAGAACATTTTCTGACTAGTGACATTACATATTTTATACTCCTTTCTTTTAATTTTCCCAGGTGAAATTTTAGCACTGACACTTTCCTTAATTTTTCAGAAGCAGAGCGCTCTGAAAGGAATACATTTGCTGAAAGGCTCTCAGCTGTGGAAGCCATTGCAAATGCAATCTCTGTTGTGTCCAGTAATGGTCCAGGAAATAGGGCAGGATCATCAAGCAGCAGAAGGTAAGCACAGTAATGCTTTCTTCTTGTTTAGTGTATGCTAATTTCCATATTAATTACCAATCTGTTATTAATTCTTTCTTTTAGTTTAGTTTGAAAATGGGCTCTGTTAGTAGCCTAAAGTTGGATTTCACTTCTGCAAGCACCAAACTACAGCTCCAGTGGATTTTATTTAACCTTTTTCTGATGTGAGAAATAATGGCGGGATATTGCTAAATTAATTCAATTTTCTGGGATTGGTGTTTTGTCTCCTCAGTTGTGAAGTGAAAATGCCCCTCCTTGTGGGGAGAGGGAATTTGAGGAAAAGTTCTAGTGTTCTTTACCAAGGAGTATTAAGTATCACAGAAGTATTGTACGGGTGCCCAGGCTCGTTTTAAGAGAATTTCTGAGAGGAGTGGTCATTTATGCAGAGAAATACTGAGATCAACACCAGTGGGGAAGAACTTAAGCTGATTCTTTTTATCCTAAGCAATCATTGTCATAGTGAGAGTCCTTTGTATCGAGGGGGCTCTAAAGGATGTTTCTGACAGAATTGTAATTTCTGATGACATTTATGTTCTTCCTCCTTTTGTGATGGAACTGAGTGGTGCTTCCTTGCACGATATCTGTACTGAGTTCTAGTCAGTTCAGAACTCTCTGGCTGAGAGCACAGTACAATTCTTTTACTTAGCTCTCTAGTCAGAGCAGTTGACACGAAGTGATGCCTTTATCCTTCCCAAGCTACAGTCCTCATCACCATAATCTTTTTGTTATGGAAGATGAGGGTAAGGGTTGAAGCTTCCTTCTGACATGCTTAGGAGGAGACATTAATCTTAAGAGGAAGTGCATTTGAAGAAAAACAACACTACCACCTATTCCTACACCTTTTCCTCTAGTAAGATGATACAGAATTTTTTGAAATTGTTTACTGACTGTCCTCAGTGAAGTAGTACTTTTGTGTTAAATAACTTCAAACAAATAACTCCTCTGAAAATAAGTTTTTTCAAGACCCATTTTTTTATTCTTTCATTAAACACTTGTAGTTAAATTTTAAAAAGCAGTAGCAACAAGAGCAAATCCTTGCACAAGCTTAACACCCCTGCTAGTGAGCTTGGGCTAAAAGGAAAGGTAATGGTGATAATGCCTGTCAGCTGCTGCCTGCAAGAGGGAGTGCTGTGGTGACTGGGCTCAGATCTGTCTTGATGCATTGCTGGCTGACTCTTCTTCCAAGGCCATTATATTCTGTTGCAACAAAATGGAATATGGTAATGAAAAATATCTGTAGGGTAGTTCTTCTTTATGCTGAAATAAAATGGTCTCCTTTCCCAGTGTGAAATTCTGTTTTAAAATGTTCTAATTATAGACGAAAATAAGAGTATTTTTGCCTTGGTTTTGTATTCAGTTTGAGATTAAGGGAAATGATGAGAAGGTCCTTGAGAGCTGCTGGATTGGGCAGACATGAAGCTGGTGCTTCATCCAGTGATCACCAGGACCCGGTTTCTCCACCAATTGCTCCTCCCAGCTGGGTTCCAGATCCTCCTGCAATGGATCCAGGTAAGTCTGCTCGTATATCACATTATGCTGTAGAAGGAGAGAGTTGATAAAGGAACTGATGACTTTTAAGGTGAACAACTTATTTTAGTCTCACTCTGAGGTCTGTCTAATGCCATTGAGGTAGCAAGAGGTCACTGAGGTAACTTTAAGAGTTTACTAAAGACTTTACAGCTGTTTTCAAATCCAGTTTGTGTCTTTCTAACGCTGGTGTCAAACTTCTGGGAAGTGCTCTTTGTAGTGCTGAGGTACTGATCTAAGAATGTGGCCGTTTGTAGGAAAGAGTACCAGTTAAATACAGAAAACCTGCAGTGTGTTAGACACTGCAGCAAGAGCATGTTGTTAGGGATGTTTTTATGTATTGATATACATCCTGCTGTTCTGTTTACTGAAAGATGGTGACATTGATTTTATCCTGGCCCCCGCTGTGGGATCTCTTACCACAGCAGCGACTGGCACCGGCCAAGGACCTAGCACCTCCACAATACCAGGTGAGGACATACTGCTTATTTGATTATGCTTTAGAAGGAAAATTATCTCAAAAGCTGTCTTTGCTTGCACAGACTTTCTGCATATGAAAATGCCTCTTATCAGATGAAGATTGGATTGAAGCAGAATTTCACAAGTGTGCAGAAAGTAAATGAAGCACCGTGTTATGTTTTATGTAAAAATTTATTTTTACCTGGGGAATGACAAATACGCAAAGCTGTGGTAATCAGTATGAAATTGGGATTGCTCTGTGTATTTCAGAATGTAATTTGGAACTGAAATTTACAATACTTCAGTGAAGTATTGCTGAAAGCTCTGGATAGTCAAGCTACTAATTAATCACCCCAGTGAATCATTGAATTATTTACTTTTAACAGGTAATCATTTTTTTGAGGAAAAACTGTTTCTCTTCATTTTTTTTTTTTTTCTCATTACAGGTCCTTCTACCGAACCATCTGTAGTGGAATCAAAGGATCGGAAGGCAAATGCTCATTTCATACTGAAATTGCTGTGTGATAGTGTTGTTCTGCAACCTTATCTACGAGAATTGCTGTCAGCTAAGTAAGGATTTTCATATAAATTCTTGCTCTCCTTTGTAATGTTATATCACCTGAAATATATTATGTAGAAGCCTTTTTAAAAAGGTTATTTAAAAGCCTGTTAGTTAAAATGAAGGGAGTTAGAATATCAACTGTACTTGTGTCCTGCCATCCTTTAAAAGTAGGTCTTTTTCACAGAAGTAAAACAAATAAGAGTGCTTATTCACTCTGTGGCTTTTCTGTTTGCACAAGATTAGCAGTGCAAAGTTTTCATATATTTGTGTCCTCCATTGCGTGTTACAAAAAAAAAAAAAATCAATGTTTTAACTAGTCTGTTTTTTTCCCTAGGGATGCGAGAGGCATGACACCATTTATGTCAGCAGTTAGTGGCCGGGCATATCCTGCTGCAATTACAATTCTAGAAACTGCACAGAAAATTGCTAAAGGTACAACAGTTTCAGTAATTATTAGCATGTGGTTTCCTAAAGTTTTCTGAAGTGTTTGCACACTTAACATGTGTTCAGAGTTGTTACTAAAACTGTATATTGCTGCATTTTGCTGTTATAGAGTATCTTTCTCTGTAGTGTGTATATTACAATAGTTTTCTATGAGTATTGCTGCTTTTATGTTCTTTACAGTCTTTTCAGCAATTCATTGCTTTTCAAACCAGTGGATTAAGGTACTATTTTTTGGTAGCACCAAGGTATCACCTGGAATATCTTCTTTGAATTGAAAAAAACCTGATATGATAAAGCAGTATGCCAAGCTAGATCCTGTTCCTGAAAAGACTTACTAACAAACAAATGTTTTGTGACTATTTTTCAATGTTGATATTTAATTATTTAAGAGAAATGTATGAAATTGAACTTAGGAAGAAACTTAAGTGAATTTGACATTGTCATACCACGGTTCTATAGGACTGTATGTGATACAAGACATTCCTTTTTAAAAATATTGTCCATAATCCTTCAAAATGGTGGTTCAATGAATTGATTAAAGTATCAGTGAATTAAAACTAGGGAAGAGTTGATGGTTGTGTTTTTCAGTTAGGGATTTTCAGCAGCTTCTATAAGAAATAATGTGACAAGCAGAAAGTTTTCTCAAAAAGCTCAAACAGATTTTATTTGAACTTCTAATTCTGTATGAGATTTAGTAATGGCAAACACCTGCTGGGTATGGATTCTGTTGGTAGGTTTTTTTATTTTTGGGGCATTGTTTTTAACACTGGTGTTAATATTGATCATTTTAGCTGAAGCAGCTTCCAGTGAAAAAGAAGATGATGTGTTCATGGAAATGGTTTGTCCTTCTGGTACAAATCCAGATGATTCTCCCTTGTATGTGTTGTGTTGTAATGATACATGCAGTTTTACCTGGACTGGTGCAGAACATATTAACCAAGTAAGTTGGGATGTTGTTTTCTTTTAAACTACATAGGGATATGTTTTGTCCACATATTGTGTTAGTCTGCTAATCCGACTCTTAAATTATTAATTGCATTGTTTAAATTACTGTGACTTTTACATCTGGTGTAGTTACTGGCTCCCTGAATTGCTTTATACTCTTCAAGCTGATTGTGTTCCTCAGAATATATGGCTATTAATAGTTGTGGTTTTTCCCCCTCTGCTTAACTTTGGCAAGAGGTTGGGTGGACACAGCTCTTTGAAAACACGGAATGCTCTAACTCGCACCAGTTTCACTCTCTGGAACGGACCTCCTTCTAAGGGAAGGCATCAGTTTGAACAAGTGCACTGTTACTGTATCCTGAAATACTCTGAGACTGCAAGTGTAGTAGGAAGAAAACTATGCATAATATTTTTGGTTATTATTTTTTTTAGGATATATTTGAATGCCGAACATGTGGCCTATTGGAATCACTTTGTTGTTGCACAGAGTGTGCAAGGGTCTGTCACAAAGGGCATGACTGCAAGTAAGTATTGTGTTCTCTTTCTTATAATTAAATTAATATTTTGTTGTTTCCTTTGTTTACTGATAGTTAATAAGTTTTTTCCTTGTCCAGAAAGTGTTCCAGTCTTAGACAAAGAAGATTAATACTTCAAATGCCTTCTTTTCATTCTACTCTGTAAGATTTACTTTATGGGTTAGAATTAAAAGAGTAACCTGAAGCAGTCTTGTACTTTTCACTTTGTAGAATTTTGAGTAAATGAGTAATTCTGACACCCACAAAGTGCCTCATGTTCTAAGAATATTGTATCTAAATACTACTGTTTTCATTTTGGGTGCCCCCAGGAGTTTTCTGATGAATCCTGATAACAGATCATTCTTGTGAATTTTTTTAAGAAGCACAGCATATTAATCTCTTAAGATAAGAGTAATAAAGGGGAAAATGAGCAAGCAATCAAAAAGTGTCAGATCAACTGGGCCTAAAGCTTTGGAGGCTGTAGATGTTTTGTGCTGCTGTTACAGGCTGTGAATCTTACAGCATTAATATCCTAGCTGTAATAAGCTAACAGATACAATTATAAAGATATTCTCAGCTCTGTAACACTTACTGAGATTTTACTGCATGTCATGAGTATTTCCAACTTAACTTTCTTGGGTAGAGGCTGTTTTAGTGAAGAATAAATCATCTTGGATGAGTTTTACTAAGGAACTAGGGAAAGCTCTGTAGTGAAACTGCCCTCTTAAATGAGTGTAAGAAACATGAATAGCAAATGTCAAGTGCTGCCACATATAAACTCTATTTCTTCTTTAAGTTAGTTTTTGTCATCTTGCTACTGTAAGAAACAAACTCCAGCAGGAATCTTCAGGTGTACACTTAACCCCCCTCAGCTTGTTCAGAGAAGATTGGTATATTACTGAACAGCGTTGCACCTCACCTTTTCCATTTCTTGTAGGCTCAAACGAACATCCCCAACGGCCTACTGTGATTGCTGGGAGAAATGCAAGTGTAAAACACTCATTGCTGGACAAAAGTCTGCTCGCCTTGATCTCCTTTACCGCCTGCTTACCACCACAAATCTTGTCACCATGCCAAATAGCAGGTAAGTTCATATCTGCAATGACTAGGGCAGAAAAATTTTTGTTATTTTTAAATATGTGGTATGTCATACTTCCACTAATAATTTTTTCATTGCAGGGGAGAACATCTACTGTTGTTTTTAGTACAGACAGTTGCCAGGCAAACTGTAGAACATTGCCAGTACAGACCTCCTAGAATTAGGGAAGATCGTAATCGTAAAACTGCAAATCCTGAAGGTAAGAGCCATTTCAGTGAAATAAATGGCAAAATCTGTATTTCAGTACCTCTTTCTTATACTGCTTTTTTTGGTTTGGTTTTGTTTTTTAGATTCTGATATGCCTGATCATGATTTAGAACCTCCTCGTTTTGCCCAGCTTGCTTTGGAACGTGTTTTGCAGGACTGGAATGCACTGAAGTCCATGATCATGTTTGGCTCCCAGGAAAATAAAGACCCGTGTGTATTTACACATAGTTGTCACTGTAAAGTTTCATTTGATATTTGAGATCTGGTGACTTACATAAATTTATTTCCTTTTATTTGTTTGTTTTTTCCAAGTCTTAGTGCAAGCAGTAGGATAGGTCATCTTCTGCCTGAAGAGCAAGTTTACCTTAATCAGCAAAGTGGAACTATTCGCTTGGACTGTTTTACACACTGCCTTATTGTCAAGTGTACAGCAGACATTTTGGTAAGCAGTCTTAGTCATGTTTTACATAGATTTTTTTGAAAAACATGATACTGTAATGTATTTTGGATCGTATACCTGGGGACTAATTTGAAACTAACTTCAAGTTAGTCTTGGTTTTGTGAATTTATACTGCAGTGACTGTGATCTTCCTTTGAATCTTAATCTGTCTTGTTTCATGCGTCTAAACTGGGTTGTAACGACCTGTTTCTTCAGCTCTTAGATACTTTGCTGGGTACTCTGGTAAAGGAATTACAAAACAAGTATACGCCAGGACGCAGAGAAGAAGCTATTGCTGTTACAATGAGATTTCTGCGTTCTGTGGCAAGAGTGTTTGTCATCCTTAGCGTGGAAATGGCTTCCTCCAAAAAGAAAAAGTAAGGAGTGGAGATGTGTATATTGATGGGGGGGGTAGGGTTGCCTTTTTTTCTTTATTTAAATATTTATTCTCTTATTAAATGAGTTGATACAAATCAACAGTAGGCAGAAACATCTGAATAATTTGTGGTCTGTAGACTGATGTGGAAAGACGCAAACCCCAGGATGGCACAATAGCTGGTGCTAATGCCATGCGTGTTAAACTTACATGTTCATACCGAATCTTTCTGTTTACAGTGTTAGGATTTTTGGAAGTAGGGTTTTTTTGACATGCTAAAATTGCAATCTGTCATTGTTTGTCAGTACTAGATTTAGATACCAAGCCTTAGTCTTGAATTACAGAATGATACGGTTTTTTAACTACCTTGGATAGCTGTGCATGTTGTTATTATACACATAAATGTATATATCTGTTAAGGATTTTTTTTTTCTCAAAAAGTCAAGACAAATAATATTGCCATTTTTGGGGGAAGTTTTTTTGGGGGAAAAAAGACGTATCTGACCTTTATTTTTCTGTATTTTTTTCCCCTAGCAATTTTATTCCACAGCCAATTGGAAAATGTAAACGTGTATTCCAGGCATTGTTGCCCTATGCTGTTGAAGAGTTGTGCAACGTAGCAGAATCTCTCATTATTCCAGTCAGGATGGGAATTGCACGTCCTACTGCACCGTTTACTCTTGCTAGCACGAGTATAGATGCTATGCAGGGAAGTGAAGAGCTGTTTTCTGTGGAGCCTCTGCCACCCAGACCATCATCTGACCAGTCTAGCAGGTAAAATTTGTTAATGCTCACTATTCATTTTTGTCAATGACTTTTAAAGGTGGTTTTATTTTGGAGTTTTTCTTAGCTGTACCTTAAGTGACGTCCAGAGGTCCAAATCTACTTTTTGGTCTTTTTTTCTTTTTAAGTTCTAGTCAGTCTCAGTCATCTTACATCATAAGGAATCCTCAGCAAAGACGAATCAGCCAGTCACAGCCAGTTCGTGGCAGGGATGAAGAACAAGATGATATTGTTTCAGCAGATGTGGAAGAGGTCAGTTTTCTTTTTTGTATTTGTTTTTTCTTCTTAGTATGGCATATCTTTAACACTTTTAACATCTGAAGCAGAAATCCATGCATGAAGACCTCAAGATACTGAGTAGTACCCCATGAAATCATACTGTGCTGTAAGCATTTTTAATAGACATTTGTAATTGTTGTTTGCTATTCTACTTCCGTTATAACTCTCTGTTAAAAAAGTTTTAAAGTCTTTCAGCACAAAGCTGCTTTTATGCAGGTTCTGTTAGAGAGCGAGAGGGTCTTTTAGCAAGATGATACTTCTTCAGTATTTAGAAACAAACTCTAGGCTTTGTAGTCAGTTTTACCCTTTCAGAATTAAAATCTTATGTTCAAGGCTGTTTTATTCGTAGACCTGATTTTTTTTTCTCCACAATACTGTAGACTATACAGCCACGTTGTGGGTTTCCAAAGGTCCCCCCTCCCTGGGGATTGGAAGTAGTTTGTCCAGGTGAATTTCTGGAGCAAAGCAAATCAGAAGTTTTAGTGATGCCTTTGCTAATCACATCTTTAAGAAAACGGAAGAGAAGGTTGTTGCACAGATGAAAATTGGGAGCCATGTAGGAGACAGGTGTCAGGCCCCGAGCGGGCCAGGCCTCTCTCCTCCCCTGGCCCTGGGCCGGGGCAGGAGCGGCACTGAAGCCCCCCCGACCAGACGTGTAACAGAGTGAAGAAAAAAAAATTCAAAGAAGAACTTGGACAGGGCTGCTGCAAAAAGAATTCCAGCCAGAGAGATAGCAGAGCCTTCAAGCTCAGAGCTGGCAGCTGGGAGAGAGATGAGAAGCTGCAAAGGGGGGAGACAGCGCCTTCTCCCCCTCCCTCTTTCTCTCCCTTCAGCAAGGAAAAGACTAAAATCTAAAAATCCCTGCCACCTGTGGAAGATTGTTGGGGAGCAGAGACAACTCCATCTACAGCTTGAGGAGCTCATGCTGGAGCAGAGAAGTACATGAGGAAACTGAGATTCCGTGGAGACCCAGATGAAACAGTCTTGAGGTGATTTGTGGCCACAGAGAGAGAGAGACCTATGCTAGAGCGAGGCAGCCCGGGTAGGATTTGTGTGATCCCAGTGTGGGATCCATGCTGGTGCAACTGAATTTGTGACCCTAAGGACAGCAGAGAATGGAAGAACTGTTGCCCAAGGCAACCCACATCGGAGAGGTCTATCAAGGACTATTCCTGTGGGAAGGGGCCCCATAGGAAAGAGGGGTGGACTCAAAAGCCATTATCCCCTGTGACCCTGTGGTGAAGACCATGGAAAAGCAAGTGTCCCCTTGTAGTC
>JAWMRA010000078.1:130671032-130724731 GCA_035584735.1 Pseudotriccus pelzelni | reverse complement strand
GCTTTTGCTTAATTAGAATTGTTGTAGATGTAGTTGTTTAATTTTTATTTTGCTAGTAATAAATCCTAATATTATTTTCTCCCCAGTCAGATTCCTTTTGTCTGCATAAACCTTCTCTCACCTTACAGCAATTTGTGGGAGGGGTGTGATAAAAATTGTCCCTAGACAACCCACGACACACGTACAATTACTGTGGCTGTCAGTTCATTTTTTGTCCACATCAGTTCAGTTTTGAGATCATCTTTCTAATACATGATTTTGTTGCTTAGTTTCTAAATTAAATTTTGCACTGTGTTTCTGAAAACACATAAATTATCTCTGATATGGAAGATATTCTAGCATAAAATTACAATGCTCTTTCCAGGTTGAAGTGGTTGAGGGGGTGGCTGGTGAAGAAGACCATCACGATGAACAGGAAGAACGTGGTGAAGAAAACGCTGAAGCAGAAGGACAGCATGATGAGCATGATGAGGATGGTACGTATAATGTACATCCTACTTACTATGAGTTGAATCAGAAAACTTAATCAAAAAGTAAAGGCATCTTTGAAATCACCAGTTACAAAAATTTAGGAGATTTGCACGAGTTGAAGAGGCTCCAGGCGTTTCAGACTACACATCGTAGAGAAGGGGATAAAATGATAGATAACTTGCAGTAGGCAAGTACAAGAACATTTTTATTTTTCTTTTTCTGCATGAGGAAAAAATATTAAGGTCCCAGAGGATTAAAAAAACCAAAGGCATCAAATGTTACTATGTTCTTGGTTAACAATATGTATTTTGCCTTTTGTATTTGCTACTGGAAAATGTTGACATAGAGTACTTGAAGAACTAAAAAAATAGCCTAGCTCTTGTATGGCTGATGATACATAGTTGTGGTAGATGTGTTCTTGGAAGGGATCTGAATCATGTGAGCTAGTTCTCAAACTAATCATGGAATATTAAGTTATGGTTTAATATTTTGTAGATAAAATTATTCAATTCTGTATGGAACTGTTTGACATTAATACCACTTGTCTTGTATGACTTAGTTTGGGATTAGAGGGCCCCAAGCTATGATTAAAAAAAATTATCTTCTCTTTCTGATTGTACTTTGTGTTTCCAGTCAACCCAGTTACAGTACAGTAAATCTGTTTATTAATTTGCTGGGTATTCAAACATTTCATTCTCAAAAGTTAAAATGGAATAGAACCTTTATATTTAATCAGATTTTTTTTAAAGTTTTCAGATATTCCATAGATACTAGTTTGAAACAGCATACGGTTAATTGTCCTAATACATGCGTATGAAGAGGTGCGGAGTCTTTTGTCTGGAGTGACTAATTCTGAATCCTTAAAGCCTTTATTTTCAGTGTGTGTTGAATGTACACGTGCAGTGCAGAGTGAGAGGGCTGGGGGTCACTAATTTCTGGAAAATAAGAAAACACACTCCGAGTGTTGTTGCCTCTGCACAGCTTTTATGACTTCCCTGCATATCCGTGAACTTCTGCCATAGTGAGAGGCTCTGGGTTTTGATTAATGTGTCTTACATGAGTCACTACAGTAACTTTTTCTCTCTTTCTTAAATATGTGATATTCTGTATACTGTTTTTATAGGCAGTGATATGGAGTTGGATTTGTTAGCTGCTGCTGAAACAGAAAGTGACAGTGAGAGTAACCACAGTAACCAGGACAATGCCAGTGGGCGCAGGAGTGTTGTCACTGCAGCTACTGCTGGGTCAGAAGCAGGTACACCACATCTTTTTGTGTTTAATCTAGCTGTTTAAATTTAGATATTAGGATTAAGTACTGTCCTCTTTCCCCATGTTTCCTCTTTTTCCTTTGTTCTAATAGTAAGGTACTGTGCAGACTTTTTGGACAAGATATGCATTAAGGTGTGTTCTATGTCTCTTGCTCTTAAGGAGCTTGTGCATGTGTTAGATCACTTTGCACTTTGTGAAATGAAATTAAATGTTCTGACTCACTTTTCAGCATAGAAGTTTAAAACAATGGCTTATGGTTTAAAACAATACAGAACCTGAGCAAACATTGTACAGGTTTTTTAAAGCATAAAGCAACTGTTTTATTGTGCAGTTTGGAAGAACAATTTTTAGAATTCACTGCCTGGGGTTAGAATCAGTGAAGAATTTTTAAATCAAATTACTTCTTACCTTACATTTCAAAATATAAATTATCATACTGCTTTTTCATGAAACCTGGAGACAATTAGCAGTATTTTGTAGGGATAAGTTATTTAACATTTTCAGTAGTGGTACTTGAACCTGTTTAGTATATGTAGTTTCTTCTCATGGAAAAAGTTTACAATGCTGACGTGCATATGTGCCCAGATGTGCAGTTGTCAGTTATTGTTTATTGCTTATTTTCTCAACAGGAGCAAGCAGTGTGCCAGCATTTTTTTCTGAAGATGACTCTCAGTCAAATGATTCCAGCGATTCTGATAGCAGCAGCAGTCAGAGTGACGACATAGAGCAGGAGACCTTCATGCTTGATGAGCCTCTGGAACGAACCACCAATAGCTCACATGCCAATGGTGCTGCCCAGGCTCCCCGTTCCATGCAATGGGCTGTACGGAATACCCAAAACCAAAGGACCACTAGCACAGCTCCTTCCAGTACATCAACCCCAGCAGGCAAGTCTGAGTAAATTGCATGTATGCGTGGCAGTGAGCTCTGGCTTCCTTCCTTCCTCTGGTTTTGTTTATTCTCTCAAGGATGAAAATCTTATCTCTTTGTCTTAGTGCTGACCTATCTTGGCTGTTCCGGTTCTAGTTTTGAATGTTAAAAAACAGAAAGGATCTGCTACAGTTCTTAAGAAGATCTTTGTATGCTTACTGTAGCTAGTAATTTTTTGCTAGTTACAGTTGTGATGTCAGTAATATTTACATGTTTATTTCTGGAAATCTTCATTGTATCAGTCAATACACAAAACGTATAGAAAATATTTAATTAATCCATTAATATCATATAATCTTTTACATTTAGCAAGTTCAGCAGGCTTGATTTATATTGATCCATCAAACCTACGTCGAAGTGGTACCATCAGTACAAGTGCTGCAGCAGCAGCTGCAGCGCTTGAAGCCAGCAATGCAAGCAGCTATTTGACATCTGCAAGCAGTTTGGCAAGAGCGTACAGTATTGTGATACGGCAGATATCTGACCTGATGGGCCTGATTCCCAAGTACAATCATTTAGTATACTCCCAGATCCCAGCTGCAGTGAAGCTGACTTACCAAGATGCAGTTAACTTGCAGGTAAGAGCATGCAAATTTTTGTAGAGGAACATAATTTCAATACATCCTTTCTGTGTTATGTGCATATGTTTTGGTACAGTGCTCTTGACTGTCATTTTTTGAAAGGATATGTAAAATGCATCTCTGGAGAAAATACTTGAAGGGGAAGACTGCTGTCTGACGTGTAGAGGCATAAGTTTCAAAGACTGACAACCCAGGAGGAACTCCAGCATGTTTAGGAAAACATGTATCAAATTGTATGTGAGCACAGTGTATAGAGTGAAATAATCTGTGCTGAATTTAGTACAAAAATAATTGTCAGAATACCATGGCTGCTTTGGGGGGGGAGGGGGGGGCAAGAAATCAAATGATGCTGTCTTCTGTTAGTAGTGCTGTGTGCTGAAATATGAAAATCTGATGACAGTATATTTCCTTGTAATTGAGTCACATGATGTTTGTATGGCTCTATTTTCACAGCGTGGTGGAAGGAAAAGGCTTCTGATTTGAGAGAGGAAGGTTAGAAAGATATTCTGGTATCAAGCAATGGGGTAAATACACAGGGAAAGAGAGAGAGTGTAGTTTTACTATGGAGAAGGCTAAAATAATTTTCTGTTGAGGAGATTCTTAAAGGTAAAAGTGAAGAGGGGATCTGTCCAGCTGAGGCAGCAAGTTGTTTGTTATTAGCCTGTGAAAGCTTGACAGTGGGTACAGAAATGGGGTTGAGACAGCATTTTGTTAATTTAGTGAACACAAGAACACTTAAGAGTGCAGGGGTTGTTTTTGAAGATCAGTTTGCAGGGGAATGAAGAAAGCTGACTGATTTGGATCAAAAAACCTGACAGGTCAATGGAGTTAGGAAATGCCAAGAAATGCAGGTTTGCAGAGCCTGTGTTGGGAACATGTGAAGAGAAGACTAGACTGGGAGGAGAAGCTGTATGCAGATATAGTTCTCTGAGCAGGTCTCAGCTTTGTCATCTTCACCGAGTAAGTTGCAAGGCATGAAGAATGGTGAAGGATCTGGCTGCTGAATGCCATAGCAGCATGAGGGCTGTTAAAGCTAACCAGTAAGTCAGGAATTGAGCTAAAACCCCCAGGATGTGTGCACCTGGGAGATGCTGAGTGGTCATAAGGTGAGGAGTAGAAGAGATTCCCAAAAGAGAGAGAGGGGATGGTGAGAATGCTTTACAGATATCAAAATATTAAGTGAAGAGAGCTGCATACCACCACAGTCAATCAGGAGTCTCAAAAGAGCTTTCGAAACCTGATCATTGGTCATTCTTGAACATGTTTTCATCCTCTTTGTAGGGAATCAGGTGAAGGCTTATATTTAGATTGCATTATCATCTTCTCATTCTGTTGTTTGCAAAACTAATGAAATCTCATTTTCTATAGAATTATGTAGAAGAAAAGCTTATTCCAACCTGGAACTGGATGGTTAGTATCATGGACTCAACTGAAGCTCAGCTGCGTTATGGTTCTGCGTTATCATCTGCTGGTGATCCTGGGCATCCAAATCATCCTCTCCATGCTTCTCAGAACTCAGCCAGAAGGGAAAGGATGACAGCCCGTGAGGAAGCCAGCTTAAGAACACTTGAGGGAAGAAGGTATAAAAATAGTTTGATTATTGCATGTAATATGAATTGCCAGTTTTACAGTCAAATCTTATTCACTGACATTTTAGGAATCTGATTTTGTAGTATAGCGGTGTAGTTACTGTTTTGATTGAAGTAGGCTTCCTGTGTCATTGCTACTGCTTGGTTTGTTGGGATGCACTACACTAGACTCCTCTCAATGCTGTTTACAATACACTGCATCTGAACTGCTTGTCGTGTGATTGTAACTCTTATCAGATTGTTTTTGTGTGTGGTTTATTGAGGTTTTACATCCATATTTCAACTATAGAGACTAATACATAAAGGTTTCATTCTCTTGTGATGCCTAATCTCTCTGTATTCAATCCTTTTCTTTCACTAGACGTGCTACTTTGCTCAGTGCCCGTCAGGGAATGATGTCAGCACGTGGTGATTTCCTGAACTACGCACTGTCGTTGATGCGTTCTCACAATGATGAGCATTCGGATGTCCTTCCTGTTCTAGATGTCTGTTCACTAAAGCATGTAGCATATGTTTTTCAAGCTCTTATTTATTGGATTAAAGCAATGAATCAACAGACAACACTGGATACTCCTCAGCTGGAAAGAAAAAGGTATCAGTGCTGACTCTTAGAAAGAAAAACTTAGGCAAAAGCAGTGTATGCTTTTGTTTCAGTCATTGGCATTGTTACGCAGCAACTCATTTAAATATATACATCAATCTCTGTATCTTTGTGTATATGTAATAACATGCATATTATAGAAAGAATATGCATGTGTGTAACGTGCCTGTGTTTGATAAGCCTGTTGCAGTACCCTGTTCAGATCTTTTTATGCTGATTGCAGTAAAACGTTTTCTTACTGTTGAAGCTTGAGCTGGATTTTTAACTCCATGGCAGTGCCTCTAGAAGACATACTCAGGGAAATTTCTAAGCTGAAAAATGCAATCTGTTCCTAATATTTGACATGATAACAACTTCTTTAGCTCTCTGTTAAACATGTTAACATGGCATTGGAGAAAATGTCATCTTTATGATGACGTTATACCAGTGTCTGGTATAATGGGCCTTAGTGATTTTGTTTTCCATTTGGCTGTGTGTATTTGAGACTTACCTGGTATTTAAAGCACAGTAGGGAAAGCAATAACTGAAAATGTCCTTGAGTTGAAAAACTCTGCATTCCAACCACAGCATTTTATGACGTGCATTTAATAATTTTTAAGATGTTTTAAGATTTCTTTTTATAATTTCTTTTAAATTTCAAATGACAATTAATGATCATAGAAATGTCCACATGTTGGTAGGCTACATCTGTTCTCATCTCTTACTAGGCTTTTAGGTAATGCCCCAGAACAGTCCTAGTCAACAGTTAAATAAATGCAGATCTTTCCCCCTTCTTGTTCCTTATTTTAAATACTGCAGGTCAAACTTAACTTTTCATTTTCTCTACAAATTTAGTAACTAAAATACAAGGTATATTTTAGATATATATTGGACTGCTGCTTTAGTTTCGGTGTTATCTTGGTAATGTGAGATTATGACCTCAAAATGTATACCAGAGGGTGCTGTTGTCAACAGTAGCTGCCTCACAAGTAAGAATGATATAACACAATAACCAAGTTTTTGTACTGTCCAACTTGAGTTGTTAGAGGCACAGCTTTAAGCCTTTTCCAGGCAATATGATGCTTCTGGAAGCCACTTTTCCCCAAAAAACCGACACATTAAAATCTGTCAAATAACTGGTCATCAAAGAACTGGGAAATTCTCGTGAAATACTTCTAAAACTGTGAAGGCCTAGACATTTTTAATAAAAATAAATGGTTCAAACAGTCAGTTGCTTCTGTTACGTGACATTTTAGTATTCTGGGTCAAATGAAATTGTGTCAGTCTTCATCTAGTTTCAGAACTCATTTCACAATGCATAAACTGCCAGAAATTAATACTAATTAAAGTTTTTGATTCTTTTTATAATATAGTGAAGTCAGTTTTTTTAATGTGCAGATTTCAGACTTAGCTGTCAAAATGTGATCAATAACATTATTATTAAATAAATTTTGGAATAGTATTCACTTGCATATTTCTTCCGCTAATGCAGGGTTCCTACGATTTTTATATTGATACAGTCTTTAAAAACAAGCATGTCCATCACTGCCTGAAGCTGTAACTTTTAAGATCAAACTTGATAGAGCCAAGTGGCTCTAAAGGTAACTGTGCAAGTGACATAGTGAGTGAGTATGTAATGAGAAGTTCTCTACAGTATTTTGATTTTAGACTGAGTTTGATTCTTTTTATTTATAACTCTTAAGTACACTTCCTGATTGTGCTACAGATGTAAATGTTTTGGCTAATAATTTCTTCAAGAAATATTTTCCTTTTTTTTTTTTATTTTCTCCAAGAACTCGAGAACTTTTGGAACTGGGTCTTGATAATGAAGATTCAGAACATGAAAATGATGATGACACCAATCAAAGTTAGTATACAGAAACACCCATACAGCATACCAAAATGCCAGACTTTTAGTGGGTTTTTTCCATTTAGCTAGCTGAGACTTTGAATAAATTTTGCAACTTGTATATGTTACATTAAAGCTGGATTTTCCCAAAAGTTACATTTTCCTTACCTTTGTTACTTCCCTGAATTTCTTCTGCCATTTCCTGTTTAATTGCCCCTCAGTTCAGGGCTCTCTTTTGCCTCCTTTCTCCCTAAACTGCAGTATTTGTGTTCTTACTTATAATTCTACACAACAATATTTAAAATTTGAATTTTAACTGATTTTTTAAAATCTGGTGAAAATGGTAGAATGTGTACTCTAAACAAAGTGTAAGGGTGCCTGTTCAGTAAAACTAGGTATAGTAAAAAGAATAAAAGTGATGACTAAGCAACTTAATAAAGGTACACCATTTGTGGAAGCATCCTGTAGAAGTAAATTTGCAGAGATACTCCTCCAGTCAGATAGCTACGAGGGAAGGATATTAATTTTCGGTGTTTTAAATCCTTTGCTTTTATAACTGTAAAAACTGATTTGAAATCTTCTCTGATATTTAGGTGCTACACTCAACGACAAAGATGAGGACTCCCTCCCAGCAGAGACTGGCCAAAACCATCCATTTTTCAGACGATCAGACTCTATGACGTTCCTTGGCTGCATTCCACCCAATCCTTTTGAGGTTCCTCTGGCAGAGGCCATCCCCCTGGCAGACCAGCCCCACCTGTTACAGGTGACATCAGAGATAGTGTTCTGGATGAGAGCTGCAGTTTGCTTTTTCATTCCTAACTGAAGTATATTATTTACCCAGAATACTTCTGTTACTTTTCAGCCAAATGCTCGCAAAGAAGATCTGTTTGGCCGACCCAGTCAAGGTCTGTATTCATCTTCTGCCAACAGTGGAAAATGCTTAATGGAAGTTACAGTGGATAGAAACTGCCTTGAGGTAAATGTAAAGCTTTTTTTAATTGTAAACAACATGGTAGTTTAAACTAGTACCTTCATTCCTTAAAAAGACATTTTAATGCTTTCAGAGGGAATTTCAAGTAGCTTTCAGAATGATAATTTCAAAGCTCAGTGCATGTGAAAACTTGGATGTTTTTCTGTAAAGTATGCTTATTTTTTAAAATATAGGAACTTTTATGATCATTGATTTATAGCAAATTCCACGTAATTTTTTAAATGCTATGGTACAATCCTGAGCTAATTTTGAAATGCCAATTATATAATTGTATGTGATAAAAAGATTTAAATCTCCTTATAGCCCAGTAGATTTGACTTGCTTACAGACTGAGCATTAAATGGCAAGGATATTAAATGCAAACATAAAGTGGAAAAAATGTTTTGTTTTGGTTTTTTTTTTTTGTTTTGTTTGGGTTTTTAAATTTTTTTTGAAATTATGGAGATTACTTTATTCTAACAGTTTTGTGTGGTTTAAAATACACATGTATGTATATATGTGCTTAAAAAAGCCTTTAGAATGCTTTGAAAGTGCAATTAAATTTTACTTCTCCTTGTTTAGGTTCTTCCAACTAAAATGTCTTATGCAGCCAACTTAAAAAATGTTATGAGCATGCAAAATCGGCAAAAGAAGGAAGGGGAGGAACAAAATGTGCCTACAGAAGAGTCGGAGAGTTCAAAACCAGGGCCTTCAGCTCACGATCTTGCAGCACAACTGAAAAGCAGCTTGTTGGCAGAGATAGGACTTACAGAAAGTGAAGGGCCACCTCTCACATCTTTCAGGTAGTTGAGTTAAAAATTAGTCTATGAAATATATTTCTCAACTGATAAACAGATATTTGGGACTCTGAAAAGGTATTTTTAAATTAAAATGGGTAGCTTAATTTAGTCTGAATTTGTAGTTTGTGATTGATGGTAGTTTCTAAAGTGAACAGTAGAAGAGTCTTCAAAGAGATTTGCGCAAACTGTAGACAAAGTCCTTTACTCCCTGACTTCCTGCTGCAGACCTACTATGATGTCCTGGTAGCTAAGTTTAACAGTTAGAATCGACAGCCATCTGTATCTGATGGTGCTGAACATACTTCATGCAGTTAGGGATTGAACTGCACTCACGTTGAGTGCATATTTTTAAAATAAATTCAAGTCTTGATGGAAGGAAGGCCAGTAACAGTGAATTCCATATAGGAGCAAAGTTATGTGCTTTTAGAGTAATTTGTCTTTGGAAGCAAGACGTGTTTTGGCTGAAACTAAGCAGTTTCCTGTACTTTTGTCCACAAATTTAGTGCACAGTGTTGTTTATCAGAAAAAAAAACTTAGTTGAAGGCAGAGGGTAAGCAAAAGGTGAAGTACACAAAATGAGTCTGAAATTTAACTTGATTTCACATCTGTCATTTCTCCCTCCTCCTGTCAGGCCGCAGTGTAGCTTCATGGGCATGGTTATATCTCATGACATGTTACTGGGACGTTGGCGCCTTTCTTTAGAGTTGTTCGGTAGAGTATTCATGGAAGATGTTGGAGCAGAGCCTGGATCGGTATGTACTTGTCTGTATAAGGACAGTTCCTCTTGAAACTAAGTTATGACACTCATTTTTCTGATTTTGTGTTTTGTTTGGTTTTTTTATTTTAAGATCTTGACTGAATTAGGTGGTTTTGAAGTAAAGGAGTCGAAATTCCGCAGGGAGATGGAAAAACTTAGAAACCAGCAATCAAGGGATTTAACGTTGGAGGTAAAAAATGTTAGTTTATCTTCTGAATTTGTTTTCATTAAGAGTTAAATTACTGCAGCAACTTGATAGGAGCAAGTTGTATTTCAGAGTCTGCAAACAGGTAGGTATCTTAAATGTAACTTTGGGAGTTGTGTTCCAGTTACTCTGTTTTTCACAGTCTGACTGGTATTTTCTGAGTCTATGCAGAAGTGTTCAGAAATGTCTTGTGAAGCTCTAATGCTCTCTCTATGATGACTGGTAAAGAAAAGAAAACTTTTTTTTTATTTCTTACTAGGTTGATCGAGACAGAGACCTTCTAATTCAGCAGACCATGAGGCAGCTCAACAATCATTTCGGCCGCAGGTGTGCCACCACTCCAATGGCTGTACACAGGGTCAAAGTTACTTTTAAGGATGAGCCCGGAGAAGGCAGCGGTGTGGCACGAAGCTTTTATACTGCTATTGCACAGGCTTTTCTGTCAAACGAGAAACTGCCAAATCTAGATTGTATTCAGAATGCCAACAAAGGTACCCATACAAGTAAGTGATGTGCAGCAGTTAATCTACAGAAAACATTCATACAAAAAGCCCTGGGTGCTTTTTTTACATTCTTGGCATTGTGTCAGAGATGTCTCCTGTTAGCTCAGCACAGGATCTGTGAAAGTTGTGTGTTACTTCTCTGAGGCAAGGAAATTGCTTTTTTTTCCTGCTTTCAGAAACAAGAAGCTCTTGTTTTTTGTGAAACAAGAGTCTGCTTTAGGTGCTCGCAGCTTTTTTTGAGCATCCTTTTCTCCAGTAGGTAATAATTGTCAAGATTTTAGTTATTAAGAGCTTACACATTTTAACACGGCTGCTCCATCTGACTTTTCACAAGTATGTTTTAATGTTTTGAAAGTATAACTCTCAAACATTTCAAGTTCCTTTATTAAGTTTGGCTGAATTGCAATCACTACTTCAAGTGAAGTGGTTCTGTCTCATTGATGTCTGTCAAGCACTTCCAAAACTGAAACATTCCTTACACTGACACTTAGGTAGGGGAGAGATGTTTAAGTTTATGAGTTTTTTTGCCCTTTAGGTCTGATGCAGAGATTGCGAAATAGGGGAGAGAGAGATCGGGAAAGGGAGCGAGAGAGAGAAATGCGGAGAAGTAGTGGCTTGCGAACTGGTTCTCGGAGAGATAGGGATAGGTAAGTGATAAATTTCAATTTGTTAAAGACACTTTGTCTAATAGAATAGTTGCCTTGGATATCTTCAGGAAAGATACTTTCACTTCCTCCAGTTAAAGGAGTCTTTTTCATTTTCAGGAGCAATTTGCTGGGTAATTTCTTGAAATTCAGTATATACTTTTAATTCTTTAAAGAATAATTATGCTTACCGTAGCATTGATAGATGATGTCTTAACCATAGGCCATCAATTTCTACTGCCAAAACAATAACAACACCTTGTGTACTAGAATAAAGTTGTGAAGTGGTTTAGAAACAATGTTGCCATTGGTGGCATGTCTGCTGTATCCAAAATACAAGTTATATTAAAATCTCTGGTTCATTTTGCTTCTCTGTTTCTGATTCATTCTCTCCAAGCAGCTATGAGCAACACTGCTATTCCAGCATTAGAGCTAATACTAATCTGAACCTGTGTGCAAACGATATTGTTCCAGAGGATTTTTGCACATTTCTTCTGAAATGAGTACAAACTGCTCTGATTTTCTTAAGGGACTTCAGAAGACAGCTGTCCATTGACACACGGCCTTTCAGACCGGCATCAGAAGGAAACCCTAGTGATGACCCTGACCCTCTTCCAGCGCACAGACAAGCCCTAGGAGAACGGCTCTACCCTCGAGTGCAAGCAATGCAACCAGTAAGACTTCTCTAATACACTTAATGATTGTTCTTGTCATCTTTTAATGTAAAAATTGATTTCCTTATCCATGAATATTTAACATATCTGAAAATATTTGAACACATGGGACTGATTTTATACTATTTGTCATTTTCTTAAGGGTTTGGTTTTGTAATTTGTTGTTTAGCTTCGAAGGTATCTTGTAATGCATTCTGTATTTAATAGAATTATATTTAATGTGTTCTATATTTAAAATACCAAAACTTTCATAAAGCGGTATTTGAAAATGAGAGAATTGGAGGAGAATAGTAAGACCTGTCATTCCTTTATCTCCAGGCATTTGCAAGTAAAATCACAGGAATGTTGTTGGAATTGTCTCCTGCTCAGCTGCTTCTTTTACTAGCTAGTGAAGATTCCCTTAGAGCAAGAGTTGATGAAGCAATGGAACTCATTATTGCACATGGCAGGTAAAGTATTAAGAATTTAGATAAGAAGTGAGAAATGATTTTGTGGCCAAAGAACTTGTACTTTCTACATCTAACTCGTATAATTGCAGCTTATTCCTTGATATTCTAGATATTTTTCTTTGGACAAGTGACTTACTGGCTTTAGTTTAATCTACTGTGACTGGTTTCAGAATATGACAATTCCTTATCAAGAGCAGCCCTGCTGAAGAGGGCTTAGGGGTGCTGGTGGATGGGAGGCTGGACACGACCCAGCAATGTGCCCTTGCAGCCCAGAAAGCCAGTTGTGTCCTGGGCTGCATCAAAAGCAGCATGGCCAGCAGGGTGAGGGAGGGGATTCTGCCCCTTCCCTTGGTGAGACCCCACCTGGGGTGTTGCATCCAGCTCTGGGGTCCTCAGCATGGGAAGGACATTGAGCTGTTGGAGTGAGTCCAGAGGAGGGCCACCAAATTGATCAGAAGAATGGACCACCTCTCCTACAAGGAAAAGCTGAGAGAATTGGACTGTACGGCCTGGAAAAGAGAAGGCTTAGGGGTGATCTAATTGCAGCCTTCCAGTACCTGAAGGGAGCCTGCAAGGGCATGCAGTGACAGGACAAGGGGCAATGGCTTCAAAATGAAAGAGTAGATTTAGATTAGATAGTAGGAAAACAGTCTTTGCTGAGGGTGGTGACACACTGGCACAGGTTGCCCAGAGAAGTTGTGGATGCTCTGTCCCTGGAAGCGTTCAAAGCCAGGCTGGATGGAACGCTGAGAAACCTGGTCTAGTGGAAAGTGTCCCTGCCCACAGGAGGGGTGTGAGAAATAGGTGATCTTTAAGGTCCCTTCCAACTCAGATCATTCTGTGATTCTCAGATTCTGTGAAATTAAATCTACCTTTTTATTCCCTTTTCCAGGGAGAATGGTGCTGACAGCATATTGGATCTTGGATTGCTAGACTCTTCAGATAAAGTGCAGGTAACAACAAATGAAATTTACAGATGATTCAGTTGTATGAGTTAATTTTAAAAATGCAAGCAACTGGAACATTTTTTAATCATGCAAGACAGAGTTCTGTTTAATCACCTTGTGGAGTTACCTTTTTTATTTTCTTTTGAAAAGATTAAACAGTAATTAGTCAAAAGTATAAAATTACCATTGAGAAATATGGAAATTTTTAATGAAAGGAACTTGAATCTTTGGGTCTAGTAGCAAACAGCTTGTTGATGTGTGTCAGTAACTAGAGGTAAGCTTTCTAATTGCTATTCTGACTTTCAAACCAGGAAAACAGAAAGCGACATGGATCCAGCCGCAGTGTAGTAGATATGGAATTAGATGATACAGATGATGGGGATGATAATGCACCACTTTTCTACCAACCTGGAAAACGCGGGTTTTATACACCAAGACCTGGTAAAAACACAGATGCAAGGCTGAATTGTTTCCGGAACATTGGCAGGTATGTTCCTATTAACTTTCTAGTATGAAAAAATTTAAAAGACAAACATACACAAGAGCAGGGAGAGTACCAATGGTCCAAGTGGCAAGAACTTTTTTTTATTCTCTGTATTTCTCACCCTGAGCTAAACAGTGGGGAATCTGCATACATCAACTTGAGGTTTCTTTTCCTGTTAAATTTTAATTCTTCATGTATTTATTTTTAATTATGTATGTCCATGATTTTCTTTTGTGGACTGTTATGGCTGGAAAGCTAGCTGCAGCTTAATTCTTAGAATATATATGTACTTTTTTAATGTGAGCTGTCTGAAAGATCTTGAGTGTAATATCTGGTGTACCAAAACAAACCCCAAACATTTATTTTCAGAATCCTAGGATTGTGCTTGTTGCAGAATGAACTATGTCCCATCACGTTAAATAGACACGTAATCAAATTTCTTCTTAGCAGAAAGGTAAGCTGAACATATAAATTTTAATTTTCTCTAGTTACTTAAAATCTCATGTTTATAAACTGGGTTTTTTTGTTGAATATGTATTCCTTCCAGTATTCTAATATAAATTCTAAAGTGGGCTGAAAATAGGAGTTTGACTGCATTTATTTCTGTGTGTTGGAATGCTTTGTTGCATGGGCTACGCATTGCTGTATGCTAGTGCATAAACCAGGCACAGATCACGTAATTTTGAATATACTCCTAAACAACTGGTATGTTTCAAACATCTGTCTTTTTTCTACAGGTGAACTGGCACGACTTTGCTTTTTTTGATCCGGTTATGTATGAAAGCCTTCGGCAACTTATCCTTGCTTCCCAGAGTACAGATGCTGATGCAGTGTTCGCAGCAATGGACTTAGCCTTTGCAATAGACCTCTGTAAGGAGGAGGGTGGAGGGCAGGTAAGCACAGCTAAATCTGTGTCTCTGTAGTTTCAGAATTCAACAGTTCATGCAGGTTGTAGTGTGCACGTGATCCATGCTCTTCTCAGATGGCAGTCATAACATTTTACTTTTCCTAGATTCAAGTACAGTGTTCTCCATAGACATTGAAGCATGTTTTTTTTTCTTGAAGGTGATGTAGAGCCTGCCATAAAGCCTGGCTAGCATAGTCAATCCTAAGGAATTTTTAAAACTAACCTGTACTAGGAAATTTGCTTGTTTTTAGAGGTGTAATAATCAATAAATCACTGTGTAGCATACTGTGGTGGTTACAGTAATCTCATTTCGTGTCCCCCCCCCCTTTTAAATGGTCCTTGCTTCTTTTCATAGGTTGAACTTATTTCCAATGGTGTAAATATACCAGTCACTCCTCAGAATGTATATGAGTATGTCCGGGAATATGCAGAACACCGAATGTTGGTAGTAGCGGAACAGCCTCTACATGTAAGTCTTAGGTGAAATGTTTTTAAAAAGAAGAAAAAAAAATCTGTAAGATTGCAGGTAGTTAATTATTTTCATTAGGTATTGCTAATCAGGTTTCTTTTGAATTCTTTTCAGCTTGATTAAAAGTATTTAATTTCCTTTTTTTTTAAATTTTGTAGCTATTCATGGAGTACTGTAAAGACCAAGTACTTTGAGCAATTTCTTTTTTTTATAGAGTGAAAGATAATTTCTTTTATGATAGATCTCATTGTTTAAGTATATATGTTCATTTTTTGAGCTCAAATGGCATGTATGCCCTTGGAACTTTGGCTTTGTATTTGGCAGCTACTTTGTTCTATTAATTTATCACCTTTGATTTATGTATACTTATAAACAATGCTAGAAATTAAAATTCAAAATATTTACATAAATTGCTTTGAACTTTTAATTTGCATCTTTGTTTTAAAAGGAAAAATCAGTTATGATACAGACAACTTTGTTCTTATATTACTGACCTGGCTGGCTAAAAATTGGCTAGGAAACCATATTAAAAATAATTTTCTTTTTGAAGCTTCTTTAAAATAAAACTTAAAGGAATAATATATCTTTGTAGACAGTTAATGAAGGTCTAGTCTGTCCTATGATGGTACATCTAAACTTGGTCGCTTGTGATGATTGTGGTTTCCTGCTGCACGTCTGAGATAAGTGAGCAGACTGCCTGTGTGCAGTGAAGAGATTACCTCTGTGCAGTTGAGGTCCAAAATTCTCATAGAATATATTCCTGGAATTAAGCTATTTGAGTTTGACTTGTTTATTTTAAGAGCTAGAAATCATTACACTTGTATTCAACTTGGAATTTACTAAAGCAAATTTACTCATAATATTCTGTTTTGAAAATGCAATTTGCAATCTTTTCAGGATATTACCTATCTGTGTAGAATAGTGTGTGTGTAACATATAGTCTATAGTGTGTGTGTGTAACATTTTTAAAGCAGAGTTGGCATGTAGGTCCGAAGAAGAAAGGACACTCAAGATGCACTTTTGTTTTGGATTCTTAGATTCAGCACAGCTCTGCAAAATACCTGAACTTTTTAGCATTAGAGACTACATGTGCTTCTGTTCCTGGTGAAATATTAGCTCAAATCATTACTGCTTTCTTTTGCTGTAGTACGTAGGGTTTAACAGATGGGTGCAGTTCTTTGTTTCAGAAAATATGCATGTCAGATGATAAAGCTTTGAAAGAAAAGAACAGCTCAGAGAATGAGTTTTGAGTTAATGGTAGATTTTACATGAAACTCTTCAGTAATGGATTTCAAGTCAGTCCTAAAGTTACATGTTTACAATGTACATTTTGTGGTTTTCACTTAAGGCAATGAGGAAGGGTCTCCTGGATGTACTTCCAAAGAATTCATTAGAAGATCTGACAGCAGAAGATTTCAGACTTTTGGTAAATGGCTGTGGCGAAGTAAATGTGCAAATGCTAATCAGCTTTACCTCTTTCAATGATGAGTCAGGTATGAAATAACTTACTAATAAACGGAGTTGCACGGATAACTTATCACTGTTTGTTCTGTGTGGAGTAGTTACCAGCATTAAACTACCTCTTCAAATTTGACATTAGTTAGTAAGTCAATGAAACCTGTAATAAAATTATGACTTGGTTTTGGGGGGTTTTTTTTGGTTTGTTTTTTTTTTTTTTTTACATTCCTCTGAAAATATTTACCTTCAATTAGGAGAGGGTGGGGAAAGGACATTTTCCAGCTTTGCTGTCATTTGATGTTACAAGGATCATATTATTGGTACTATATCTTTCTTGTGAAAATTGTGACCTAACTTTAGAACTATAAATGGGATGGATGCAAGTCTAATATTTTTTACTTAATTTTAAAACAGCATTTAGCTGCAGTTAGGCTTTTTGGGAGGGAGAGGTGAGAACTCTACTGAGGTATGTCAGAGTTAGCCTGGCATTCAAGGGTAGGTATATTAGTTTTGAAATTACTATTGTCTACAATTAAGGACTTTATGAATGTGCTTGTAGCTGAGATCCAACTTGCAGCACATGTAAAATATATCTCTTAATGTTATTGTCCAGTGTACCAGCTGAATTGTGTATCTTTTTGTTCCACACAGGAGAAAATGCTGAGAAGCTTTTGCAATTCAAGCGTTGGTTTTGGTCCATAGTTGAGAAGATGAGTATGACAGAAAGACAAGATCTAGTAAGTTGCTCATTCCCAGTGGAGACATGCAGAAAAATTGGAGTAACTGCAGCATCATTACTGTTTTTTACTGTAATTAGAGATTTTGTACATGAAGAGTTAAGATAGCAGAGCAGGGTAGTAGGGTCAGTTGGGTTAGACTGTCAGATCTGGAAAGGAGGTGTGAATACTAAACCTTTGCAACTGAAAGTAAGCATAGCGTGTCCTTGTCCATATTCACTGGTCTCTTATGGAAGCACAGTTTTAGTCTGCACAGTTGTTCTTAAGCTGAGTAACTGTGGTTACTCGACTGTGTTGTGGGCTGGTAGGGTTTTGACGCTGAGTTCTCTTTATGGATCACTACTCATCTGACTTCTGTGTTTCCCAAGGGCAGTATGTGTGTCCTCGCTGGAATATGTCAGTAATGATACTATGTCCTTCTCAAAGCCCTCTGGGAATAGCTGATGAGAAGCATGAAAGAACAAGATACTGTTCAGGGGGTTTCATTTTGTAAAACTTGCCTGTAAATTATATTAATTGTACGCTTCGTAAAACTGTTTGCTTTTAACTTTCTACAGCTTAAAGTGCTGTCTTTCCCTTACAGTCTATTAAAAAGAAACAAGGATTTCTCTGAAAAGTGGACACTCTAAAGCACATATTTTAAGGAGTATCCATGGTTATTCTTTGGTGGTGACTCAGCTGTGCAAGTCAGTATTTCACACTTGAGACAATAAACCAAATACTCTCCATTGCTGCCTTTTGTCTGTGCCAGTACTACATTCTGTAGTCACTACTTGGTTTGCAAGAGATTTCTGATGCATTTTATATGGATAGCAGTCACCACCTTCCCAGATGATCTGGGGACATTTCATTTACTGAGGATTTGTTGATACAGGATAATTTTGAGTGCTGCTTTTACCAGTTTTAACAATGAGCAGTTGAGGAAGGAAAGTGAAGGAAGCCACTATAGAAGCATGTAGCGTGACTGTGGAGTCTAGTTGGCATACTGAAGAGAATGTAGTGTGATCAAACTTGCTGTGACTGTGCAGTTCTTTTTTAACCTATTCCCTACACAGCATGTAGGCAGTGTGAATTTCAGCCTTGTAGAGCATAATTTTAAATGCCATCTTCTTTTTTCAGGTTTACTTTTGGACCTCAAGTCCATCATTGCCTGCCAGTGAAGAGGGATTCCAGCCTATGCCATCCATCACAATAAGGCCACCAGATGACCAACATCTTCCTACAGCAAACACTTGCATTTCTCGCCTTTATGTCCCACTCTATTCCTCTAAGCAGATTTTGAAACAAAAATTGTTACTCGCCATTAAGACCAAGAATTTTGGTTTTGTGTAGAGTATAAAAAGTGTGTATTGCTGTGTAATATTACTAGCTAAGTTTTGTAGATTTTTCCATTTGTCTATAAAAGTTTATGAAAGTTAATGCTGTCATACCCCTGGTGGTACTTTAAAGATTTAAATGCAAACATTCCTGTACTAAATTTGTAACGTAAAGGCCTAAGGAGCACTAGCAATTTGTAATTGCAACAGTTTGCTAGTCAATAACTCCTTTGCCTAACCCCAGCCAAAGATGACAGCAGAACAATATAATTTACACTGTGATTTATCTTTTTGCTGAGGGAAAATATGTAAAATGTTCTGAAAATTCACTGCTGCCTTTGTGGAAAGTGTTTCAGCAAAGGTTCTTGTATAGAGGGAGTAGGGAATTTCAAAATAAAAAATTAAGTATGTTCTGTGTTTTTAACTTTTTTTTTATGGTGTTTAATTTGTGGTTGGCTGCAGTTGTGTATCATGTATATTGAACTTGTAAAAAGTTCCTGACAGCTCAGATCCTGGAGTTGGGATCGTTCACTTATGAAACCACTTTCATTGCAATTTTTGTTCTATTGCATTGAACTCTGGCGCATCAGATACCATCCCTAATATTTTGCATGTAACCTGTACCTTTAGTGTTTGGGTTTTTTTCCCTGTACATATACGATGAGGCCAATGCACAGTATTTCATAGTTCACAATCAGCATTTTTGTATCCTTGTTACGGTGAACAGACAGTCAGGAGATTGTTCCACTACCAGTTCTAACCCAACACTTGTACTACATTATCTAACTATGTAAACTCAGCCTGGGCACTTTCTGGTAACTGTAAAATGTTTATAAGATCATGATTATTGAAGATACATTTTTTTGGAAAACTTCAATGTTCGTGAGCCGCTTAACTTCTTTTGTATCTAGCCTTTTTTTAAGTATCTTGTTACAGTTTTTTAATAAAGAAATTACAGACAAAATACCAAGTCATACTGAAGAAACAATAGTTTTTATTTATTTAGCCATTTATACTTCAGCTAACAGCATACACTAAACATATTTGTTCATTAAAAATCGGAATTTTGTAGCTGAAAAATTGACATGCAGAAGACATTCAGCCCACATTTTACAGTTAGCAGAGAATCCTGAAAGAAACGGGCCAGGCAACCCCTTCTTTTCACAGAATTGATTTGAAGGAAAAGTGGCTTGTTCTGAAAAATCTCAAGGTAATTAGGTTAGAATAAAATTCTCCAACTGCATTGTATGTTCACTTTTGAAGTGGCTGGTTGCTTTTGGGGAGGGCAGTCTTTGACCTATGACTTCTTTTCTCTAAGGCTTGAGAGATTTTTAAGGGTTAGGAATTAATTAATAAAGGAGGGAGATACTTTTTCTGTGTCAAAACAAATTTCTGAAAACTTAGCAGACTGGAGTATTGAAGGGGTAAGAGCTTTTGTGGTGGTGATGTTCTCCCTTTCTTGCTTCTCTAACCCCATGAATCCATGTTAGTGTTTTTTTTTTTTTTTTTTCTTCCTTCTGTTGGGAAGAGCTAAACTAATGTTCCATCAAAATTTGAGTGGAACTCACCTTTGCCAGAGCTCCACTGGGTTTTCCTTTCTGCCGGCTAGTCTGAGGATGACCAGAAGTTACCTACATCTGATTTTCAAAAAAGCCTCTGATTTCAGAATTTATTTAGTTGCTAGAGATATGTAGTACAGTATAACAAAGTCTCATCACCAATTGCTAAATTGATGCTAAAAATCTGGTTTCTAAATAAGGCTGTTTCAGGCTTCTCTAGTTAAACTACAGATAAATTAAATAAATAGACATAGAATTATTTCTGCATGTACTAATAGTTCTTCTAAATCAATCATCCTACAAAAGGATAGTTTCAATGTATGAGGATTGAAGTCTGTTCGAGATTTCCTGTTGTGACCTCCAGTGTACCTTAAGTTCAAAACTTACCAGATTTTACTATGCTCGTATCAATTAAAAATAAAAAGCAGTACAGCCTCACAAATCTAGATAGAGGTGTTTGGTATGGCTGCTCTTTAATACTAAGGAGGGTAAGTTACAAAGGTACAGAGCAACATATACCTTACACCAGGATTTCGAACTGGTGTGATTATTATCCACTACCAAAACTGCCTCTAACTGAAATGTGTAAAGTTAGTAGAAAGCAACAAAAGAAACTGTTTAGAACAGGCATCAAGTCTACAGTCTAAAATAAAGCTCCCTCCCGCACAAAGCTTTGTGAGGCTTGAAGTACTAAAAAGTATCCAATGCCCTTGGATGAAAGGCCATATATACATGTAAATTACTGTCTGTATATATATATATATATATGTATTGTGTGTATATGTATATAAGTGTATGTGTATGTATAACATATAAATATATGTTATATGTATATATATTTCTGTATATAGCTTAAACAGTTTTTAAGTCCTGTAATGTATAGCTAGAAAAACGTTATGCAGATAACACAGTAGCTCACCATATATACACACACCAGGCATTCTGATAAGCAGAGAGGGAATTTAGAATGATTTATGCTGTCGTCATTGACTTGAAATGTGTATGTAGCTTTATAAATAGCTTTTTTTCCTCTGTATGGTATATTTAAACTATATCAAGATTTTAATAAGAAAAATGTTTATTAAAATCATACACCTTCTCTCCCTTTGACTTAAGCCCTTCTGTTAGTTCACTTAAAATGCGGTAAAGAAACTAGCTAAAGGAAAATTTTGTAACATTTATACTTTAATAGTCTAAATCCCTAGCTGTTCATAACTGCTGAAAGAGGAGATAAAGGTAGCTACTAATAAAACGTTATGATCAACTACTAGAGTAGTTCCTAATCTGAATCTAGGGAAAAGTGACACTGTAGTTCTAACTTCCATGGCTAATTCTTGGCATTGGTTTCTGTTCCTTAGCTAGCTGTATCCAACACAGAAGGTAACAATTTGCTTCAGCTTTGATAATTTTCCAGGAGTGAAAAATTGTATGGACTTACTTGTCACCATGTGGCCTTTCCCATCTGTTTGGTTTGGGAGTGACTTTTCTTCTTGCAAGTTAGTCATTTGGTCATAAGATAACTGGTGAATTTGTGAATCCAAAGCAATACCCTTGTACAGCAGCATTCAGGGAGGCAGAGGGAAGGAAATTTTCCTCATCTCTTTAGCTGTATTTATCCTTGCAATTGTGCAAATTATAGAGAACTGCTGTTTTTCAAAAGCTTCTTTCCACATGTGCATCTGAAGAGAAGTGTGCAGGGAGCGGGTAGTTGGTGTGCAGGCGGGAGAAGTTCCCTAGTCACCACCACCACCTCCCATGAGTTGGCTTCTCAGGGGAGCCCAAATTCAGCACGGCTCTTGGTCACTCTTAACACCACATGAAAGATTGTTCAGTAGGTTTGTAGTAACCACTTCTTCAGATGCTCACTGCTGTGCCCTAACTCCCTTTTTATAGTGTCCTATGACCTGTGGATCATGTCTCTGTGTGTCCATCTGGAAATGCCACTCTGAGCTGCTTCTGTGTCTGTACTCCTCGCTTCACTGACACCTGCATTTCTCTGGCTTTCGCTCTGTAGGGCAAACTACAGATACCTCGCTCAGTAGCTCTGATTCCTTTTCTCTTTTCAAGCTTTATAGGATTTGACCTTTTTTCTGAACTCTTCAATTTGTCTATTTAGTAACAGGTCTGCCAAAGTTAAATAGAAAATTTTACAAGTTTGTATTAACTGGATTTCGGCACTTGTAGCATTAACTTACCCTGAGGTGGAATGAATGTCCACACACATTTAAAATGGGTAGGTGAATGGGTCGTGAAAGGTTCAGTGACAGTAGTCCTTGAACTCACAGTGCTGGAAGTTCCCACATGGTCTGTGTGGGGAGGACACCAACAGACTTTAGAGCTGGAATCTAGCCTCCATCACACCATAGTCCTTGCCTGGCAGGACTTCCTAGCATCATCAGGAGCTCTGATGCATCCTTTGCTAGTTGGAAATTGCTTTTGTGATTTTCATTTGCAGCTCTTTGAGTATCTTACTCAGCAGATTTGCTGAATTGGGAAGCAGAGAGGGCTTTTAATTTTTTATATCTATTTTAAGGATTTTTTTTGTGGAGTTGCCTAAGAGGATAACTTGAGAGGATGTCTTGCTTGAAACAAAATCCTGTGAAAGACTATTTCCCCCTCCCCTTTGCCAGTGGCTTAATATAAAAGCATTTTTTGCCTATTGCCACCGTGAATTACTATCATAGTAATAGCCGTTAGTATAACAAGGCAGTTGGTTGCTCCCAGGTGTTTCAGGACTTTTTTCCCATAATGGTGAAACTTTTCAGTATCCCTTTGTCCAGTGGCTGTGGCAGCTAACACAAATGCATATGCTTAAATACTCTGTAGTCATGTGAACCTATTAGAAAATAGGTTGTTGCCAAACCTATGATAAAGTTTGTCTGCTAGGAGATTTAGGGGAATTTTATGCTTTAGACATACTGAAATTATTCAGAAATTGATTTTCCTACAGTAAACAGTACTAAGCTGAAAAGCAGATTTGACTTTAATTTATAAATGAAAAATTTTCAATTTGACTGAAATGATATATAGAAAAAAATTTATAAACTATTTTTAAAAGGCAGCTAAGTATGGGAGGGAAGAGGCATTGTAGTTAAAGCAGCGATGACTGCATTTGGAATGCCTTAGTAGATAAAATTTTGGGACTTACTTAGCCTTTCTGTGAAAGTGCAAGCTTTGGGAATGCAAAGCTGTGCTAGTGGGCCTGTTAGGTCTGTGTCTGTCCAGTAGTGTACTAACAATGTGTGCTGCTGCCGCACCTCCAGTTAATTGGAATTACCCGAGTGAGAGAGCTGTTGTGGAGCCATAGGCCACTCTGTGGGAGTCTCTGTTCTCATGGATCTTCTCCCCTCCCTGCTGTGGGGTGTTCTGCACCTCTGGGAGTTGTGCCATGCTTTCCGGAGGTGACAGTGGATGTGGTCCTGTGGATCAGAGTCCTTTGCAGAAACACCTCCACAACTCCAAGCACATGTGCTTGTTGTGACCACCGCAGGTATGGGGCCGTGAAGGCCAGGGCAGGACCGCTGCCTGACACCTGGCATTTGGGAGCTAAGGAAGGACTACAGCTTCCATGCCCCCAGCAGGGAGGGAGCTGCTTCTAAACAGGGCATTGTAGGTACAGCTGAGTAATCTGGAATTTTGCAAAACTGAGCATAATGCTATATTGCATGTATACGTTTGTTCTGCTTGTAAACTCTTCTACAGTCCCATGAGTGCTTTTCTGTATTTCAGTGTTGTGTATGTGATTTAATTTAATTTATATAAAACAAAGCTAACAGAAGTTGGTGAATTTTTGTGGAGATGCAAGAACAACCAACTACTATTTTGTTAATCCTTGAGGTACGTTTCCTTTGCAGTGTTTTTCCTTTGTATATGAATCTTTAGATACCACATAAGTAGACATTTGCTCTGCATTGGTAAAAGGGCAGAAGTGAGTTTAAGAAGTTATCTCCAAATAATTGAATGCCTTTCTATTGCTAATTATATTATTTTGTGGTGGTTCTCAGAGCTTGTTAGGACAGGACATTCCATCATTTGGGGAATTCTAAAACAGCAGCCAGGATAATCAGGTTAGAGGACAAAGACAACTGATAGGCATTGATGTCATTTAATACGAATAGTCTGCTGCTTGTTGGTTTAGGCCCAGAAACTCATGCATTTTCCTCTTAAAGCACCATCACTCTCTATTACACACACCAATAGACTTTGCCACTCTTAATGAGTCAGTTAGGTTTGCTCTGCATCAGTCAGTGTTCCTCGAATTGTGTGCTCTGGACAGAAAGCTGAAATCTCTGGTATTCAATACACGGGTGGAGTATTGTTGGACGTGAAGATTAAGCAACTTGTACAGGTATCTCCGGGTAATAACGGCAGTCTGAGAGCAGTACTCGGGTAACAGCGGATGTTGTTAGAGTGAAACCGTCTTTTCTTATTTACTGTTTCTGTGTTCCTGGTGCGCTCTTTAGTAACTTGCTGCTTAGGCAGGTGTTTTTTGCACCTCAGAAAACTCCACGTATGAAAATTCGGTGGGGCCTTTCTTCTCCCTTTCCTGTCTGTAGACTGGTTGTTTTGGTACGGGACTCACATGTCTACAGGAAAGGGGCCCGAGGGCCTGGCCAACTTCGGGATGAGGAAGGAAGAAGAGGCCACGGAACTCTGATGGTTCCCAGCTCTGGATGAGATCTCAGCTTGCCAGAAGGGACAGAAATATCAATCACGCCCACGCTGACAGGCCCTGGACCGGCGCCTCCCGGCGTTTCGGCTGCCGGTGTGTTACGCACTCACCGAGCCCTCCCCGGGGGCGGAGCGGCCGCGGCCATTGCCCTTCCACCGCCCCTCGCGGTGCGCTCCCGCCGGCCATGGGCGAGCGCCGGGGGCCGGCGGCGCTGCGGGAGGCGGCGGGGCCGGAGCGGGTAAGGCCGGGCCGGGCCGTGAGCGGGGCCGAGGGCGGGCGGGGACTCCGGGAGCGGCGGCGGCGCCGGCCGGGCCCGCGGCCTCCCGCACCGGCGGGCGCTGCGCTGCCTCCCGCAGGGCAGGGACGGGACGGGCCGCCTCGGGGAATCCCGGGCACCCCCGCCCGCCCCGGCGATCTGCTGGCACGGATAGCCCTGGAAAGGGCACAGAGCCGCTCCCGCCCGGGCTCGGCTGGGCGGAACCTCGGGCACCGCGCTGGCAGCGCCTGCGGGGGATGCGGACCGCCAGCCGGGATCGGGAGCAGGGAGCGCTGGCAGCGCCTGCGGGGGATGCGGACCTGCCCCGGGAGGCCGCGGGATTCTCGGCACAGGACGGGGCAGCCCCGGCCCTGCCGCCCCGGAGCGTCTGGGCTTGCAGAGCCGCGGCTGCCGGGAGCCAGGAAGGCAGAGCTCGGCCCCTCGGCCCTGAGCCTCCACGGCCGCAGGTGTGGATGTCGGTGGCGGACCTGACTTCCCAGCCCTGTGCACCAGTGCACCTGCCTCTCGGCCCTGGGAGTTGTTTCAGCACCGTTCTGGTGTCTCCCCAGTATAACCGTGCTAAGCCGGGCTGAGGTGTGCGAGGGTCAAGGGAAACCGTGTGGTCTTCTGAAACCCTTGTGTCTCATCAGTAGTCAGGTTTCCAGAAACAGGTGTGCCATGTTAAATACAAAACTAGGAAGCCCCTTCATGTTTCCTCCTGAACAGCGACATGCCGTATCCACAGTGAAAAAGGACATGGCAGTCAGTCCCATGCGTGCCCTTGGATGTGTGGAACCAGGGGGTGTTGTGCTCCTCAGAGGCTGTGCAGTGCAAGCTGTCTCTCCCAGGAATGCTGGTGGTCTTCCCAGTCTCCCTGCTAGCATGGCCTGCACTGCCTAGAGCTATCCTGAATGCTTTGGGAGCTCATGGGATGCACGTGCAGCCTCTTACTGAGATGTGCGAGGGTTCATGGTATGTGCCACATCACAGTGCTGGCTCTGCCAGCACCTTTAACTTTTCACCTGGCTACAGCTGATGCATGGCATGTAGCTGTGATACTTGCAGGTATAGACGAACAGCTCTTGCTGTGGGGTGATGGTTGTATGTTTGTAAATATGTTAATTATTTTCTAGTTTGCGGATTCTGAAATTAACGGAAGACATTTTGGTACTGCTAAGCAGTCTTTGTTGTCCATTTGCTTTATTGTCATCAGCAGAAGAGTTTTTTCTAGCAGTTGCAGAATAAGTGGGATATGGTATATTGGAGTGTGTCCAGCAAAGGGCTGATGATTAAGAGACTGCAGCATCTGTCATACGAAGAGAGGCCGAAAGTGCTGGGGCTGTTCAGCCTGGAGAAGAAAAGACTCCAGGGGATCTTGTGGATGTGTGCTGATGGAGGAAATAAAGGAGTCAGAGCCAGGCTCTTCTCAGTGGTGTCTCATGATGGCACTAGGGGCATTATTCACACACTGAAACACAGGAGGTTCCATTTGCATGTAAGAAAAGAGTTGTTTAATTCTGAAGGGGGAGATAGTGAAACCTTGTCTGGATGTGATCCAGAGCAGTCTGCTCTGGCTGACCCTGCTAGAGCAGGGGTTGGCCTGTACCCACCGGCTTCAGCTCTTTTATGTGTTTGGCTCATGTTGTCTGAACAGAGTGAAGCACGTACACATAATAAACTGGGTCCCCTTTGTTGCTGTGGTGAGTGTTGACTGTTTGATGTGCCATCATAGAATTAAGTAAAAGATCTGGGGTGCAGATTGAAGGCAATGTTGATCTAGTGACTGCTACTTTCTCCTGTTCCTCATACCCCTGGCTGTGCCCTGTGGAGCCAGGAAGGCAGGGCTGAGAATCCATTGTGCTCTTTCAGCACAAGGTGGTGGCTGCTCAGAAGCCCCAGCAGTGATCAGAATTGCAATGCATCTGAAATTGAGTTAGAGAAGATCTTCCATGAATTTTCAGCTGAGTTGTGCCAAGCCATGTTGGTACGTGCCTGTGTTAACGAACAGGCTAGGTAACAAGTATTACTCTGGTAAAACTTTTGCTAAGAGGAATGGAAACCAAAATGGAGAGAGATGGGACTGTCCTGTAACCAGCAGCTGCCTGCCTGCCAACTTGGAGCCTGCCTGTGAAACTCCTCTCCACCCCAGAAGGGGATAGTGGAGGTCAGACGTAGGTTGAGCAGGAGGTTCCAGTATGGTGTAGTCTCTGTGGCTCATCCTTCCTTTTCCAAAATTAAAACCAAAACCATGTATTTAAAAAAAAATTGTTTACAATTTTAAAAACTACAGGCCAGTCAGTCTCATCTGAATCCCTGGAAAGGTGATGGAACCTTCAAGCCATCTCTAAGCACGTGGAAAACAATTACCATGAGCAGTCAGTGGGAATTCACCAAATGGAAATCAAGCTTAACCAACCTGAGTATTTTCTATGATGGGACAAGTGGCTGTATAGACAAGGGGAGACTGGTGGATTTTGTCTGCCTAGACTTCAGTGAGGCTTTTGACAGCGTCTCCCATGATATCCTCATAGGCAATCTCAGGAAGCATGAGCTGGATGAGCGAATGGTGAGGTGGATTGAGCACTGGCTGAATGCCAGAGCTTGAAAGGTTGTGATCACTGGCACAGGGTTGGAGGCCTGTCACTAGTGGTATCTCCCAAAGGTTGGTACTGGGCCCAGTATTGTTTGACTTATTCATCAATGACTTGCATGAAGGGACAGATGCCTCCCCAGCAAGTTCCCAGAACTGGGGGGAGTGGCTGATACCTCAGAGGGCTGTGCAGCCCTTCAGAAGGACCTCGATAGGCTGGAGAGATGGGCAGAACAGAACCATCTGAAGTTCAGCAAAGGCAAGTGCGGGGTCCTGCACCTGGGGAGGAATAACCCCCTTCACCAGTACAGGCTGGGGCCACTGTGGAGGACGATCTGGGGGTCCTGGTGGACAACAAGCTGTCCGTGAGCCAGCAGTGGCTGGGCTAACAAGGAAGACAAGGACACATTTCTATTTTTAAGGATGATGATTGGTGCAGAAGCAGACGGAGATGCTGGCTGCGTGGCAGGCCCTGAGAAGGTGTGTGCTAAGACAAGGTGCCATCCCCACCGAGTCCATATTCTTCCAGTGGCTTACTGAAACCATCTCTGTGTCCTGGAAAATACAAAAGGTCTTGCACTCTCATGGTCTTCAGCAGAGACTTGGCAAGATGATGCTGGGAAATTTGTCTCGTGTAGTTGAGTAATACTTAAAAATATAATAAAGTGGTAAAATTGTAGCCCAGAATGTGCTTCCTCATATGTTTTCTTTGAGAATCTGTGGTGCCTATGCTGGTTTTGCAATGTGTGTTTGGGTTTAACTTGTTTTTTTGGGGTTTTTTTTATATGTAAGTAGCATTATTTTAGGGTATTTTCCAAATTCAAGTAAAGGATTACTTTTTATTATGGGAGTTGTTACAAGCAGATGGGTGGGGAAAGGACTTTAACACCTCCTAAGAGGGCAGAAATGACGATATTCAAAATCTTTAGCTCCCCTTTCCTGCTGTATTGTATGTAATATAATGTGAGGTGAAGGCCCTGCTGATAGAGTGCCCTCTCTGTACTGCCTTTCACTGGCCTGCCTCCTAAATGTCAGCTGTCCCCACTTTGGCCAGGCTGGGAGCTCTCTGAGGAAGAGCTCTGCACAGGTGTTCTCTGGAAGCCCATACAGAAGGATCAGGATGGAGTTGGGTGACTGCAGGCAGAGGTTTTCCTGCCACCAGCTATTGGAAAGGGAGTCACATAGCTTCATATTGGCACTTGAGGGAGAGCCTCCAGAGCAGCCTCCAGTGGTGTGCAGGCTGCCCTCTGCACACTACAGGGTTGCATACGCAAACCTCCATGCTGGGACTTGATGTGGCACAGGGCTGTCCTCTGTCAGTTGGGATTAGTTCCTGTGATCTCGTGGCATTTTTAAGCAAGTCCATCCAGGCTCCAGTGGCTCAGTGTAAAGCAGATGTCTGGGAGTACCCTGGGCGACGAGCCTGGCGGAGCTGTGCTGCCTGTGGGCTGCAGCCCTGAGCGGTGACCTCACACATGTATGAGTACCACTGCAGCTGAGGTTGTCTCCCAGGGCAGATTTCCTCCTCGTGTTGCAGAAAGACTTTATCTTTGGCACACAGGTGTCAGGCGCTTCCTGGCACAGGCACAGCTGGGAGGGGGCGGTTGGTGTGAGCTGTGCTGGAAAGAGCCAGTGGACAGGCAGTGCTGCTGCCCCAGGAGCAGGAGCACGGATGGAGGGTGAGGGGGCAGGTACCCCAGGGACAGGGCAGGTGAGTGTCCGTGTGGCACGGCTGGCCTTTGGACCACACCTTTGGGATAAGGGGAAGAGTAGGAATAGGTCATGATAACTGTAACCAGAACTGTGCTTTATTTTCAGAGCTCCCCACCGAGTGCTGCTGAAAATGGCTTGGACCTTGATGAGGAGCCTCTTCTCAGAAAAAATCACCGCCGCTTTGTCATCTTCCCCATCCAGTACCCAGACATATGGAAGATGTATAAGCAGGCTCAGGCCTCATTTTGGACAGCAGAAGAGGTGAGCCCTGGGGCCAGTGGGTTGGCACAAGGCACTCAGACCACTGGTGTCCTGGTGCTCCTTTTCCAGCTCTGTTGCTTCTGTGTTGTAAGAACTGGAGTTAATAGCATAGAGCAAGAGGTGCCAGCACCAAAGCAAAACTCCCTTCACGGATGGTGAAAAGCAAGCTGCTTCCACAGGGCAATTCAGCAGAGCTGATTTAGTTGTTTGGTTTAACATGAGGTAGAATTGTACCCTGGGTTGCTCCTCTGGTTATAGAGAGACCCTAAGCTGAATAGCTCTGATCTGTGGTCAGATATCTCCTACCCTGCTGTGGTGTTTGAGCCTGCAAATAACTCCTTGTCCATGTAATGTTCTGGGCAATTTCAGGTGCGTGCTGCTTCTTAATGTTAGGCACCTAATTTTCAGAAAGTTGGTGTTAATCAGGGACACTTGCTAAAAATGCTTCTAAGTGACTCTGCTCTGGGGAGATTCTTGCCCTGTATTACAATGCCAGTTGTAAGTTCTTCCCTGAGGCTGCTGGTTAGCCAGACCTGAGCATTACTTGGTTTGCTGTGCTTGCAGCAGTGGAGGCTCCTGAACGCTGCAGTGCTTAGGAGAGATTATCTGCAAGGGGAGCTGCTTGTTCCAACTCCAAGCTTATGCAGCCTTTGCTCATGTGTGAGCAGTGATCTGCAACTGCAGAGGAGTGAAGTGAAAGACTCTAAATAGACCAGAAAGTGTCCTGGGATGATGAGGAGCAGTGGTTCATAGTGGTGCTATCCCATTGCCTGCCTGGGACGCTTGTTGCCCTGTTGCAGCAAAAGTTGATTTAAAGCGTTAAAAAAACACATTGGAACTCCTGCCTCATCAGCATTTCCCTTTTACTGTATTACTTGTTCCTTCTTACACTGTCATACCATCTGTGAGTGCATTTCCAAATGAACAGGAAAGTTAACAGGACAACTGGTTTGTATGTGTTTATAAACGCATGTATAAGTGTACATGTTTATATTCACATGTGTGTGCCCTATTAGGCCCTATTTAACTGCTCCTGTGGTTCAGAAATCCCTCAGACAAACAAACAAACAAGGCTGGTGGGAAGGAAGCTGTGGTTTTCTGTCATGTCTAGAGTTCGGTGTGGTAGAGAAGAGCAGTTGCACAGCATTTGCTCCCTACTGTTCTTCAACAGGATGGAGGCTGAACACCTGCCAAAGGCAAAGTCCCCTCAGGCCGTCTTTTGGTACGCTCGGGTATAGCTTGCTTGGAGTACCAGCATTTATTTCAAGTGAAGTTTAAATGTCTCAGAGTGAGCTCTGCTTATTGGTGCATGTTCATACATATGACAAAAAGACAGTAATATTTTTCAAAATCTGATTTATTTAATAGACACTGATTTTTATTCCATATTACAAAAGTGCAAGCTGTGAAACAAGCATGTGATATTACTGTTGCAGAGAGAGACAGCAGTGCTTCAGTGTGTCAGTTGTCTCTACATGTAAAGATTTGAGAGCAAATGCCAAAACTCTGCCTTGGTCATTTGACTGGACTGCTTCTGTTCTTACAGACTGACTAACTCATAAGTCCAATAATGTTTTTCTTTTTTCTTTTCATTAGGTTGATTTGTCAAAGGACCTTCCTCACTGGAACAAGCTGAAAGCAGATGAAAAATACTTTATCTCTCATGTTCTGGCATTTTTTGCAGCCAGTGATGGAATTGTAAATGAAAACCTGGTAAGAAAGATTTACAGAGGGATTGAATGCTTACTCATTTTACTGGCAAATTGACTTTTCATTTTAGCTTTCTCACATTAATGCATAGCTTCATTAAATGTGTACTTTTTTTCCATATCACCTTTGCCAAGGGGAACAAGCAGCTTCTGAGAACAGTGTTTGATTTAAGTTGGGTCAACTGGGGTCATCAGGACTCCAAATTACACTACTCTGGGAACTGTTTTTAAGTTCAGCCCCTGATTGTCTGTGTTGACGCATATTTCTGAATTAATTAATGGAAACCCGCATTTCTTCCTGTACTCATGTTAAATGGGAAGTAGGGAATGCAGACATGGCTGTGCCATGGTCCGTATGGCCCATTTTGGTAAAATCCATTTTGCTCTCGCTGAATGGCATCCTAGGACCTTCTAAGGCTGCAGGTGGGTGCTGTTAGAAAGATGGGGAAATCTTTCTGCTGAGGTCTGTTCTGGGCTGGAGAAAATCTCACCACAGGTTAGCAGTGGTATCTGTCTGCAAGTGCCCAGTTTAAATCTCGAACATCTGTAATGCATAGAATATACGTGCACGTGTTGCACGAACATGTCTTATGTCATATTGCTTATTTTTTTAAAGAACAACAAAAAGCCTGAGGCCTTGTTCGGTATGAAATGTTCAGTATTGCAATATTTTTCTGTTCTACTCCTGTGTATGTGTGCTCTCATGCTTTAACTTTCTATCCAGTACATGTAGCAGATGTATTTACTGCTAGCTAGCTTGTTTTATTTTCCTCTGCACTACACCTGTCCTATTGATAACACTTCTGAAGAAAGTAGGACTGACCTGCTCCCATCCTTTCTTTGTGGCAGAGATCTATTGTCTCTCCTTAAGCTCAGAGCAGTGTCACGCAGGACTGTTCTACTGTACTCATTGTCATGTTTCTGGTTTTGGTAGGTGGCACGTTTCAGTCAGGAGGTGCAGATCCCAGAAGCTCGTTGTTTCTACGGCTTTCAGATTCTCATTGAGAATGTTCACTCAGAGATGTACAGCTTGCTCATAGACACCTACATCAAAGATCCCAAGAAAAGGTAAACCTCTGGATGTGATACAGACCCATGGAAAATCTGTTACTGAGGCCAGTGGCATCATTGTTAGGCAGCAGCATCTGTCTCCTCTTTCATACTGATTTACTGGGGGAGCTGGGGAAGGTTCCTCAGTTTTCAAGGCCTCCATGCCTGACCCCCAAAATATAGAGGAGAATTACTGACCAATAGACTTACGTGTGAGTGCCACAAGGTTAGTTAATATCTGTATAAATCTTTGCAGGAATTGCAGACTCTGTGAAATGTTGTTAAAGGTTAGACAAACTCCTCATGGTTATTGTGCTCCTTGTGGTTCTTGCTCTCATATTAGCAAAGGATCAGCCTGAGGAAATTGAGTGCTCATGATCCAGCTGGTGTTTCTAATATACAGTGATCAACGTATTGCATCCTTGTGACGTTGTTGGTGGTGCTTTTTTGTACAACTTGAACTGCTTATTTTTGAAGGATTGGGTTCTTTGGAGAACCCAGTCACCTTTGTTGTCTGAAGAACTTCCTAGTCCAAACAGTCATACATTTGAAAAGTAGCACTTTCCCTGAGAGACCCCACCATGGTGATGGTCAGCCATCACCAGATGCTTGGTTTCCCATGGTGACATGCTGTATGGTAACGGTGGGAGGACTGTAAGGTTTCCTTTCGTCATGGAAACAAAGTCTCTGTGCATGGAAATTGTCCAGTTCCTTTTGTGGAGTTGGGCAAGATGAAGTTTTGCTCAGTGGATAGGCTTGAAGTGACTGGCTTTGAGTCTGAGAGGCAGTGTGGTATGATGGGTGAACGCTCCTGGGATGGGTTTGAGTTCCCATCTCTGCACATCTTGCGTCCTGGAGCCCTTGGGTTTGTCGCTTTCTGCACATCTGCCTCTCTCTGCCCTTGCTGTCAGAGATCATGTCATGATTTAACCTGTCAGGCAGCTAAACACCGTACAGCTGATCACCACAGTGCCTGCCCTCACTCGGTGGGGTGGGGAGAGAATTGGGGGAAAAGCTAAAATTCATGGTTTGAGATAAGGGCAGTTTGATAGGATGGAAAAGTAAAATAATAATAATGTACAAAACAAGTGATAATAATTTACAAAACAATACAATTGTTCATCACCTGCCGACTGATACCCAGCCAGTTCCCAAACAGCAGCTCCCAGCCAGATTTTCCCTTAGTTCATGTTCTGAGCATGACATCATATGACATGGAATATCCCTCTGGCCAGTTGGGGTCAGCTGTCCTGGCTGTGTCCCTGCCCAGCCTCTTGTGCCCCCAGCCTGCTTGCTGGTGGGGTGGAAGCTGTAAAGTCCTTGACTTAGTGTAAACACTGCTTAGCAACAACTAAAACATCAATGTGTTGTCAACTTTATTCCATCCTAAATCCAAAACAGAGCACTGTACCAGCAACTAGGAAGAAAATTAACTCTATCCCAGCCAAACCCGGGACAGATCATCACTCCTTTGGGATGGGAGTAGTCTCTTAACTTGGGTTAGTTCAGAGCCTCGCATAGTGGGATCCTCTGTCCGGTTGAGCCGGAAGGGACAACCAGAGGAGATTTACATAAGTCACTGTTTTGATGTTTTGTCTCTGTTTTCTTCTATAGAGATTTCTTATTTAATGCTATTGAAACAATGCCCTGTGTCAAGAAGAAAGCAGACTGGGCGCTGAAGTGGATTGAAGACCGAGAATCCACTTTCGGTGTGTAGCTTCTTAAAAAGTTTTTTCTGTTGTATATTGCAAACTAATCCTCTGTGAGCAAGCTGCACCCTTGGAGCATGAAATTAAATTCTCTACAGGTGTAGTGGTTTCTGGTGTCCCTAGTTTAACTAAAGAACCAGAAGGAACTTCTGATGAGCGTGTATGTTTTTATCTTCAGCTAATGAAATGTAGTAGTGGCCATATTCCCTGAAATCGTGTTATGAAAAATGCTTATGGATTTCTCCTGTCTTTTTTTTTTTAGTCTTTATACCGAACAACCCTGCTTTCTTCAGTTTTTCCCTGTAGACTTTATTTTTTAGTTTTGATTATTTCTTCCAGTTGGCTCCTATTTTGTACTCCGATGTTCAGAAGTGGACAGCTTCCAGACATTTTCTGTGTTCTGTGTTCATTTCACATAGACAAATCCATGGATTTTTTTTTTGTAACTGAGGCATGACTGAACCTGGACAAAAAGATTGAAGAACCATCTGTCTCTGGTGTTTCTGGTTTGCTACTGGAACCAGGTTTCTAGTTTTTGTATGTCATTTCAGAGCTGTGACACTGGCTCAGCTTCCATCAGCACGATGCAGGGCATCCTTTCCAGTGTTCTGCATTCAGCTTACAAAGTTGACTCTGAAGGATGTTCTGTAGCTGAAATGCATAATGAGTTGGCTGTGGTGAATTTTTTAAACCAAACATCCTCTATATTTCAAGAAAGTGTAGGAGATGGAGAGATTCAGCCTGACAAGCAAAACAAATCTGAATATCATTCTTTTGCAGCATCTATTGTTCACACTGTTGTTTGAGTGGGGTTCTTTTTTTTTGTCTTGTCCTGAAGTGTCCCACTCCCTTGCCAGTCTGGCTTTGCTGTGTGTGGAACCCCTTCATCTCCTTCATTTGGCTCCCAGCAGTGTGGGGTGTGCCAGGAATCAGAACATTCCTTAACTCTAAAACCTGCATTCCCCCCGCTCCCTGCCCCCAAACTTCATGCGTTTTATCCACATTCATACTCAGTCTCGTGCTTCATTAAACTATATTGTATGAGCAGCCTTTCTCCACTCCTCTGTCAAAGTAAACTAGGAGATTTTTGGTGTTGCCAGAAAAATTATTTCCTTAATGACTTCTGTGATACTTTTAAGTTTGTGTTGCTTTCCATGCTTTTTTCTTAACTTTTTTCAGGTAAGCCAGTAGTTGGCATACGTATCTCATAGAGGAAGTGGGACGTCTGACTATTTTGCCGTTATTTTATTTTTTAAACAAAATTCTATGCAGTTGTCACTGGGAAAATGCAGCAGCACCCAGTGCGAAAGCCCTTCATGTTAGAATGTACCCAAGGATCTTGTGAAGTTGTTTAAGGTAGTGTACATGGAATGGTGTGTCTTTACTAAGCAATCGGATGGTCTTATAGTCTGAAGAAACACACACCTGTAGAAAACAGGGAGAACTGGCACCAGTAATGCTGTGCTTTCCTTGGATGAAAGGTGTGGTAACATAAATAGTTATTTGTGTCTTGATAAATTATGTTCTGTAGTCTTTCACTCTTGTAAGAATATGTTTTTATCTAGATTCTCAACAAGCAGAAGGTGTAAGGTTTTTTGTTTAATTTATAGGAGATTGGATCTCCTGTCAGTTTTGTCTATCAGTTACACAGCCATTTTCCTGCCTTTTAGGAGAAAGAGATAATGGAGAACGAATATCTTGGCCACAATTATGTTCTCTTACTTCTGTCCCGTGGCAGTTTCAGTGAGTGCCCTGGTTCTTCAGTTCTGCTGGGGTTGCCTGTGCTTGAGTGCTGTTGGGTTTGTAGACCCTGTATAGCTCGGGATCTGCTGAAGGATGTGGTCAAAACCAGCACCTGGTGCCGCAAAGGGAATTGTTCCTCCCCAGCATTAGTCTGTCTGATGGTGCATCCTGCGGATGAGCAATACCGTAACTTGTGTCTAACGAAAAACGTGTTATGTTAAACAGGTGAGAGAGTGGTTGCCTTTGCTGCAGTGGAAGGCATCTTCTTTTCGGGTTCCTTTGCTGCTATATTTTGGCTGAAGAAGAGGGGCTTGATGCCTGGACTGACTTTCTCCAACGAACTGATTAGCAGAGATGAGGTAATGTGGCACGTCCTATGTACTGTTTGGGAAAAGTGAGTTCCCAGAGGGAGGGCAGGATTATATTCATGAAGAATGCATAGTGTTGACACAGAAGAGGGAAAGAAGCAGACTTCCAGCTGTAATTATAGAATCATAGAATCATTTAGATTGGAAAAAACCTCTAAGATTGCTGAGTCCCACTGTTAACACTGCCAAGTTCACCTCAAAACCATGTCCCTAAGTGCCACATCTACATGTCTTTTAAATACCTCCAGGGATGGTGAGTCAACCACTTCCCTGGACAGCCTGTTCCAATTCCTGACAGCAATTTCCATGAAGAAGTTTTTTGAAATGTCTGATCTAACACCCTATCTGATGCAACTTGGTGCCATTTCCCCTTGTCCTGTTGCTTGTTACATGGGAGGAGAGGCCGACCCCCACCCAGGTACAACCTCCTTTCAGGTAGTTGTAGAGTGTCATAAGGTCACCGCTGAGCCTCCTTTTCTCCAGGCTGAATACCCCCAGCTTTCTCAGCCGCTCCTCATCAGACTTTTGCTCCAGACCCTTCAACAGATTTGTTGCCCTTCCCTCGACATGCTCCATCAGTGTCCTTCTTGTAATGAGGGGCCTAAAACTGAGCACAGGATTCAAGGTGCAGCCTCACCAGTGCTGAGTACAGGGGGACAATCACTGCCCTGGTCCTGCTGGCCACACTGTTTCTGACACAGGCCAGGATGTCAATGGCCTTCTTGGCCACCTGGGCACTCTGCTGCTTGCTGTTCAGCCGCTCTGAACCAGCACATTCAAGTCTTTTTTCACCAGGTTACTTTCCAACTACCCTTACCCAGGTCTGCAGCATTACATGGGCTTGTTGTGACCCAAGTGTAGGACCCGGCACTTGGCCTTATTGATCCTCATACAGTTGTTTTCAGTCCATTGATTCAGCCTATCCATATCCCTCTGCCTTCCTACCCTCCAGCAGATCAACACTCCCACCAAACTTGGTGTCTTCTGCAAACTGACTGAGGGTGCACTCGATCCCCTCTATCAGATCATCGATAAAGATATTAAACAGGACTGGCCATTGGGGCCAGTAACATATATATATATATATATAGCATATATAATGCAACATAACTCAGCCCTGGCAATACCACCTGTGACTAGCCACCAACTGGGTTTAATTCCATTCACCACCACTTGTTTGGCCTGGCCATCCAGTCTGTTTTCTACCCAGGAAAAAGTCCTAATGAACTTAAAGCCTACGTCTGGTCCCTCAGCAGAAACACCTGTTTTTAGAGGGAGTAAACATAAGTGTTAGTGATATCCCAATTATTGTGGTTTAACCCTACGCAGCTGCTCACTCACTTCCCCCACTGTCAGGATGGGGGAAAGAATCAGAAGGGTAAAAGCTGGAAAACTTGTGGGTTGAGATAAAGACAGTTCAACAGGGAAAGCAAAAGCTGTGCACACAAGGAAAGCAAAATGAGAAATTAATTCCCTTTTTCCAGGGCAGGCAGGTGTTTAGCCATCTCCAGGAGAGCAGGGCCCCATCACATGTAATGGAGGACTAATGCAGTCAGTTCAAATGGCCCCCTGCCCCCTCCTTCTTTCTTTTTCCACCCACTGCATATATTGAGTATGATGTCACATGGTATGGAATATCCCTTTGTCAGTTTGGGTCACCTGTCCCAGCTGTGTCTCCTTCCAACCTCCCAAGCACCCCACGTTACTCCAAAAGCATCACTGTATTATCATAGAGATTTATATCAGCCACTGTGAATAAAACCCAGCTCTACCACAGCCAAACCCAGCACACTAATGCATATAGTATTATCAAAAAGGTGAACTTTTTAAATTGAAGGGGATGTTTGTTTTCCTCTACTGTGAAGGGAGGCAAAGGTGTGGCTGCTCAAGGACTAGGGTTGGAATTGCACAGTCCCCAATTGCAGTGGGTGCTGGCTGAGGCAAGAACCTGGCTAGTGTGACTCTGAGCCTTCAGGCAGGTTCAAGTGGTCTCCTAGCACCACTCCCCACCTGCTCCTGGTTGTGGGTCCCAGCTCTTGCAGACAGCCACCTGCCTCCAGCTGTGGCAGGTCGCTGCTGAAGCGGCAGATACCGACCCTCTCCGTGTTCTTGTGTTGCTGCACAGCAATAAAATCTCCTGGAAAGGAGCAGCTACAGATCTGCCTTAGAGGGGAGTGCTTCTTAGCTTAAGATGTGACGGGTCCGAGGGGCTGCGTGTGAGCACACTGAATGTGGCAGGCCATGTGCTGACAAGTCCCCCTTCCTTTCTCTGCTTCCTGCCAGTTGGCAGCTATTGCTTACGCTTGGGGCTTGTGCACCACGCTGTTTACATTGCTGTCAGCACTGAAAAAGTAGAAAGACCGGTTTTGTACGCAGTATAAGCATGCTAGTGGTTGTAACTTACAAGAGTTGGTCTAAAAGAGTAAAGAGCTTTATCATAATGGAAGTAATTTTCACGGGTTAGATAAAACTGATTTGAAAGGAGACATCTTACAATATGTCTTTAAAAGACACTTGAAGAAAGTGATATGATCAGTAAGTAAAACCAAACAGTTCTCCAGCCTTGACTTTCCTTGAGTCATTATGAACTGATCCATTTGACTTTCCTTGAGTCATTATGAACTGATCCATTTGAGTGAAGAAGGACTTGTTTGTTGGAAGGATCACTTGTGGGTGAATGAGTGTAACTGTACTTCTCTGCAGACTTGAGCACCAAAAGACCGAATTTTTCTTGATCTCTGCTGGCGTAATTCCAGCTGCAGTGCTGTTATGAAGGGCAAGGCTTGGTGCACAGAGCACCTGCATCGAAAACCAGGAAATGCTGTTACAAAAGCAATGGCAGTAAAAAGAATCCACAGTGGAAGGCTGCACAAACTGTTTTTTGATGCACCTGAAAAGATAAATGATTAACGCTCGATATGTTCTTTGACCTGCAGGCTCTGTTCCCAGGCTGTTCTTGAACTGGTGCACCTGATTCTGAAAGGTGCAAAGCTGGTGGGAGCACCAGTCAGCAGAGTACACTGGTTCATGCGAGAAGCCAGGCATGTCCTGCATCCTGCTGGTGATGTTGCCCTGGACATGACAGCAGCAGGCAGCTAAGGCTGTCCCTAGAGGCAGGATATTTCCCAAATTATGGTATTTCAGGGCTGTTTCATGACCTGAATCACAAGGGTTTTATAGCCTTTCCAGAAAAGTTTTCACTTCTTGGTTTTGTTTTGACCCTTGTTAATGGTAGTACTTGATGGTCTTGTAGCCCATAGTCTGCCAAATCCTTCTGACTGGTTTTCACTCTGGATGTGCTCTCATGGTGCTTATTGGCTGTAATGACCACCTTGCTGTTGAGAGGAAAGACAGTAGCACAGTGCTCCTTTAGTCTGGCAGTGGTGGCTGTGGCTGAAACCAGAGGCTCAGGCTCAAGCCATGCAAGTCAAATAGAAACTGAGGCACCTCTTGGAGTAGCTGTCTGGTATTGTGAGGGATTGCTCATCTCCTGGTGTTGTCTTATGTTGGCTGGAGGCTTTTCTGGAAATCCTGGAAAAGAGCACAGTTTACAAGGCTCTGTGAAGAATAACTGGGTGAAATATGAAGGTGGGATTAGTTGGGGCAGAGATGATTTGTTAGTCTTGGATTTGGTGACTCTAATCTGAATTTTCCTTTCTTAAAATACTGTTAGGAGAATCAAGGGAAGAAATGCTGCTGAAAGAACTTAACCCAAATATCTTGAAGTAAAGAGTAGGTAAACAGTGTATTTTAACTTGCAGGTAGTTGTGCATGTCCTGATATAGGAGTCTTTCTGCAAAATCATGTCTTACGGGAGGCAAAGACCCAGCAGGGCTCTGTGTAGGATCCCTCACAATAGAGCAGCCCTCAAAAAATTTTTACCTGAGAAACATGTATGCTGAGCACTATTTTGGCATAGGTGGCATGTATTGGATTTGAGATGTTACTGGATTGTAAACTGAAAATGTGCACTACATGTGGTAACAATAAGACTGTCAAAGAAGCAGGAGGCTAGGAAGCTTCAACCCAAATGAGGTTGCCTTGGGGTAAGAGCAAACTATGAGAAGGAGGGTAAAACTGACTTTTTTTTTTTTAATTGTTCTCTTATTTCAGGGTCTACACTGTGATTTTGCTTGTCTAATGTTCCATTATTTAGTGAACAGACCGTCAGAAGACCGAGTCCGTGAGATCATTGTTAATGCTGTTGAAATTGAGCAGGTGAGTCTGGCTGTGACAGTGTTGTGGGCAGTGCAGCACCAATCTGATGTGTGCAAATAAATAAATTACTCTTCCAGCTTCTGGGATTCCATATTTAATACTTGGCTTAGGCCTGAGTCGCTGATGCATCATACTATGCTTTCCATCTTCCTTAATGGTGACAGAAAGAGTCAGAGATGTTCTGTCCATGAGACTTTCTGAACATGAGCCAGCAGTGTGCCCAGGTGGCCAAGAGTGCCAGTGGCATTCTGTCTTGTATCAGGAATACTGTGGCCAGCAGGACCAGTAATTGTCCTCCTGTACTTGGTACTGACGAGGCCACACCTTGAGTCCTGTGTCCAGTTCTGGGCCCTTCACTTCAAGGAGGACATTGAGGTGTTGGAGAGGGCCCAGAGAAGGGCAGTGAAGCTGGTGAAGGGTCTGGAGCACAAGTCCTATGAGGAGAGACTGAGGGAGTTGGGGTTGTTTAGCCTGGAGAAGAGCAGGCTCAGGAGGGACCTCATCACACTCTAAAACTGCCTGAAAGGAGGTTTGTAGCCGGGTGGGTGTCGATCTCTTCTCCCAGGTAACCAGCAAAAGGACAAGAGGAAATGGTCTTAAGCTGTACCAGGGGAGTCTTAGGTTGGACACAAAGAAGAATTTCATTGCAGAAAGGGTGATCAGACATGGGAATGGACTGTTCAGGGAGATGGTGGAGTCACTGTCCCAGGAGGTGTTTAAGGAAAGACTGGACTGGGCACTCAGTGATGTGGTCTGGTTGATACGGTGGTGTTCGGTCACAGGTTGGACTTGGTGATCTCAGAGGTCTTTTCCAACCAAATTGATTCTGTGATTCTGTCATTCACTTGTCAAGCAACTGGGAGAAGCTGAAGCTGGCAGCTGGTTTCCTCCCTAATGACAGTAGGGAAGAAAGGCTGTCTTATTTGATATTGAATAGAACAGTTCCAGTTGGAAGGGACCTACAAACAATTATGTAGTCCAACTGCAACTGTCTCTTAGAGAAGAGTTTGCTTATCTCAGGCCTTTCAGGATCTTTGTTTCTCTTCCTGTATACACATCTCTGCTTGTCCTCAGGAAAAGGCAGGGTCTGTTCTGGCCATATGTACCGTGCTGGGTTCTAACTCATTCTGAGGCTGGTGTTGGGTTCCTTCTCATGAAGTGCTACCCATCCACAGGTACAAGTTTCTGCACTGCTGAGTGTTTGGCAGGATTTTAATTTGGTCTTTCTTTTCTGTTGTCATCTAACTACTGTGATGATGACGAATACCCCAGCCCCAGCTTTCTCTCAACAACACCGACAGGTCTTGTATCAGGACCTAAACATACACATGATGAGGTTCAGCTAACGTGTATATCACTGTCTGCTCTGATCTCTCCTTCTGTAACATTTGGAAGCCAAGGAAAACTGGTGATTGTAGGATCGATTCCTGCTCCCACTAGTATGGTCTGTAGGTGTTACTGAAGTTGGAGCTTAAGCTTATGCTGAAGCTTAAGCTGGGGGAGTGGGGAAAGGCAGGTGAGAGGCGCAGTAATAAAAATCCTTGTGCCTTTTCCAGAACAACATGCTAAAAGTAAAGGAAGATACAAACAACTACTGAAAACAGAAGACACCTGTTGAATTCAGCAATGCAAGTCATTTATTCCGACAACGGCCTGGGGAGCCTGGAACATGATAAATTGTGTTACTGTGAAGCACAGGTGTCTTCTCTCCTTTTTCTTCTTAAATTTCATTTATCTAAATGTCATCTGTATTTTGACTTCTAGGAGTTTCTGACAGAGGCGCTACCTGTAGGTCTGATTGGAATGAATTGCACCTTGATGAAGCAATATATTGAATTTGTCGCAGACCGGTTACTAATGGAGCTTGGGTTCTCAAAGGTAAGAGATACAATTGCCTGAAATGCTGGCCTGCCAGTGCAGCCCAGGAAAGCTGTCACCACAAAGCACTCTCTTATCATGCCTGGGAGCAGGTCATATTTAGCACATGGACTTTCTGTGGGTGACAGCTGAAACCATGGTATTAATATATCTGCTTCACTGTTTAAAAGAGTAAGAACAATTTAGGCCTTTGTTTCTCTTCAGCTGCTTGGCAGGTTTGTAATGGAAAGTGTAAGCTGTGCTCAAGTGCTGCAGTCCTCAAACAATACCAAACAACTTGTCCAGGTGAACTTCACCACAGACCAAACTCCTGGGAGTGGCAGTACTGAATTTGCTTGGATAGGTGTCCATAGATCCTGCAGCATATTGCAGCAGGGATGGTCTGGTTTGAAGGGGGTTGACTGTTTTGTTTGTTGTTTTTTCATTTTTATTTTTAAAGCATTATTTCCTTCTCAGAATCAGCACTGTAATAGCTTTTTCCTTCCCCAGGTCTTTCACGCAGAAAATCCTTTTGATTTCATGGAGAATATTTCTCTGGAAGGAAAAACTAATTTCTTTGAGAAGCGGGTTTCAGAATATCAACGTTTTGCTGTTATGGCAGAAACAATGGACAATGTCTTCACTCTGGATGCAGATTTTTGACAAATTGACAAATGAATGGTGACTGTTTCTGGCTCCTCATCTCCTTTTCTACTGTGAAGTTGACTTAATTTCATCTCCTGGAGTCAGAGTCTACTGGGATTTTTTTTTCTGGGTTTTCAGGTTGTTTGTCAGAGGAGTAAATATATTTCTCTCTGTGTCATTTGAAAAGAACAAAAAAGGGGGGGATCCTTTAAAAAAAATTTATATGGCTTTGTAAAAAGATGGCCTTTTTAAGATTCCCCTGACTCATCTGCTGTCTTTAAAAGTTACCTGGATACTACTACTTTTTTAAGACTTTAGTAGTGTTTTAAGAAAGCAAACTGCATATTTACCTCATGTTATGGTATTTTAATCTGAAAACCAGATGAGGTATTGCTCTGTATAAATGTTGCAATAAATTATTTTCATGTTTATAGATTTGGTCTTGAGTAAAAGCTCTTCCCTTTCATCCTGCTGAAGATAAAGTAATAATTGAATGGGGGAAGACATTATTAAGGTCTGAACTATAAACCCAGGAATAAAGTTTGATCTCCCCTCTAACCTGGGTTTTGTCTGAAAAGAGTTTTACTCTGGTTGAAAAGGTGATGGGTTTTGGTAGGTGTTTAATTCAAATACATGCAAATTTTGTATTACAGCTGTTACTGAGCAAGTCAGTGGACTTTGAATGGTCCTTGAAAAAGCCTATTAACAGTGGAGAAAAATCACATGCTGTAGTTCTTTGGCTTGTGTAGTTCTGTTTTTCCCTGCTTCCCTGATTAAGTGCCTTATTAAGCAGTCTGTAGTTGCTCTGAGTTGTAATCGGCATCTGACATTGGAACAGCCGCCTCTGGGTGTTGTCCATCTTCCCTCTGACATGCTGGGGGATTTGATATTCTCCCCTTCTCTGTTTCACTTGTGCATTCATGAGGTGAGAAGACATATCCTTCCAAGGGATTTTCCCTTGAGGTGCTACAAACAAACTACTTGGGCTGTAAGGAAACACCAATAATATATGAAGGTAAACCAAGTTGTGGGTTTAATGTGAACCATTGGAACCGTTGTCACAGAAGAAGAAAGTGTTAAACCTTTCAAAAAGAAACCTTGAAGTAGTATGGATTAGCAGTATTTTACAAAGAACTGTTGTTTGGTTTTTGGTGTGTTCCAGTGCGTGCCTGAAAGCTGTTTGTAATTTTTTGACATCACATGCAGAGAATGGAGCAATCGAAGAATGGCTCACGTGCCACAGGGATACTTGGAGTAGAAGGAATACTATTCAGTTGTAGATGGTTTATCTGCAAATAGACACGCTCATTTTCTTTCAAAGATGAAGCGAGTGTGTACACAAGCTAGACAAAGGATTCTGCTTTATTAAACCGGAGTGTTCTTCATAATGTTCAGCGTTTTGTGAGAGAGCTTTTATAAGTCTTACTGTTGCAAATAGCTTGTGCTGCTTTTGGTAGGCCTGGCATGAGGTGAGCTGACAGCCCAGGGCTATTGGTGATGGGGTGGTCTGTGTTGTTTCCCTGCCAGCCCACATCAGCCATAGATAGCCCTGGGTACCTGAGTTTCATAAACAGGTTCACTGCCTTAGCATAGTTCTTAGTGGACAATTGTTCCTGCTGTAAAAATAAGCAGCAAAACTGACTCTGTTTAGTCTCTGTAAAAGATCAGGAGGATGTACTGAGCATTCCTAGAGAAGAGCCTGCATCATTTGACATAAGCTACTTGGAAGAGGGCAGAGGGAAACCTGGAGGATGCAGAGAAGAGATGGAACCAGTATTCCTCACTAACATCCTGCAGCTGCAAGAAAACTGTGGACTCAGAGAGGAAAATCAAGCACCTTTTGGAAATACTGTGTGGATAGGGGAGAAAGAGAAAATACTGTAAATGAGTCTGTTGTTGAGTAATGGAACCTGTTGTGTCACTGAAAGTACTAAAAAGCCTTTGTTTTGAGTGTTGTGAATTAAGATAAGAATAGAGTATTCAGATACGAAACTACAATATGCTCAGGTTCTGTAAATGTATATGAGGTATACCAAAGTCTGATACAACAGCTCCCACTCAAATTGTATGTAAAATATGTGTGTAGTTTCAATAAAATGTGAGTGTGGAGGGAACTGAGCCTTTGTTTACAAGTTTCATGCTTCTTTGTGAAATCCAAAGTGATAAAATTGGGCTTTGACAGAGTAAGTCAGTAATCACGGCTTTGGGTTGTGGGAGAAAGTTATGAGTGCTCCATACATTGTCTTGCATTTTGGGAGCTCTTGACTTGCTATTTCTTGTTTCTGGGAATGGGGTTTGCAGTCCAGAGAGCCAACAAATGTTTTAGGTTGGGTTTTTTTGTTTGGTTGGTTTTTGGAAGAGCTGAGTCTTGGACAGAAACCCAGTGTGCCTCTGAGGGGTCTGGTGGACAAGGTGGGTCTGGCTCTGCGTGTCTGGCTCATGCTGTGGCCGTTGCACTCAAAAATAGCCTGATAGGGGTGTGTGTGTGAGAGAACTTATGGTTCATCCCTTCAGTATATGTGGTCTGTGTGCTCTGGGTTGGAGTATAAGGCTGGTGTGTGACTTCTATTATAGGCAGCGGGGCAAAGAAGGTGCTTCTGGAGGGGTTGTCTCATGGTGAAGAACATAACAGCAGTTGGTCAGGTGAGCAGAAACCTGTCTGGAGGCTGCCATAGGAGCCAAGGCTCGTGGGTACGATCACACTTTCTAAATTTCAAAATGACCTCTTGTAGCTCCCGCTGTTCCCATTCAAGCAGACAGGTGCCTCCCAGCAAAACCATGACTTGATTATCAGTAGCCACAAGCAGGCAGCGCGTTCCCGGCCCTGCGCTGTGGCCTCCAAACCACTGCAGAGTGCTGGGAAAGGAAAGAAAGTGGGTGAGGGCAGGGCAATTAGCAACCTCTTTCTTAGCGTTGCTGGACTGGTAAAGGTTTTTGCAGCACATGAGGATACTGTGTGCGGCACCCCTGGATCTGTGGCCAGCCCCTGGCTGGCTGACACTGTGCTAACCCACTTCTGCCACCTTTCTCATCCTTGTCTTTGAACAATGAAAGCTTTGAAAGGGCAAGTGTGGGCTCCCTGCCAGCCACCCCCCAGCCTGCTGGACGAGCGTCTTCTTTCCAAGCCTTTCCTAGGGGCTGATCCAGATTGTTTTTTCCTCCTGGTGGAGCCCTTGAGTCAGCAAATATTAATGTTTCTGTCACTATATTATGTAGAGCTCCGTCTGGGAGGCAGTCACCGGCAGCACACCGCTGATGTGTTAATATTATTTGTAGCCGAGTATGTGTTTGCCAGGAGGATGCCTGTGTGCCTGGGGACCGCTGTCCACACTGCACTGAGCAGAAATACACATGTGCAGGTACAAAACATGTATGTGCATGTGGGTGTGCACGCCTGGCATACAGAGACGTGTGTACGCACCACACGTACGCAGTAGAAGGTCGAGGAGAGAAGCTGTTAAGTGTCAGGTTTCAGCAAACCTTCTCCCTGAAGCAGAAGGGCAAGATGGGCTCTCTAATATTGCTATTAAGAGATGCTATTCCTGGTTTGCCTGCAGATGCCTGCCTTGCTCTGCTCCTCACTGCCTGGGCACAGATGATGGCAGCAGCACAGCCAGAGGCTTCCCCCAGCACATCATGTGTAATCTGGCTCTAGGAACCTGGGCTGCCCAAGCCCTGAGGATAGAACTGTGCTCTGCTAACTGAAATCTTAAGCTGAAGTTTTTTGAACTTTAAATGAAGGTAAAATGAATGGCTGTTTTTGGCCAGTGTGGAGCATACATGCCTGCTTTTAATAGTAGCTTAGGTATTTGGCTGGGTGAGTGTAGTCACGTGGACAGGCTCGGGAATTCCCTGTTGAATTTTGATCCTTCTATTGAAGTAAGAGGATTTGTGAGTGACAGGCATGAGATTTCTATGACAGGCAGCAGTGCTGCCAATGTCACACTGGAGTGCTGCTGACCAGGGGCTCCTGCCCTGCAGATCCTTCTTTACAAATTTGCTTGAAGGACTTAGATGGGAAAAATCCTTCCCCCAGGACTGCAGCTGCTTTGCCAGCACCATTCATCCCTGCATTGGCTCTAGTGTGGCTGCTGATGGGGACAAATCCACATCTTCAATCCCTTTTGTGGCTGTAGTCCACAGTTTGGTTAATGTTACTCTGGGAGTGGCCTCACGTAACTGCTGCAGCATCTCTAGAAAGGCTGTAGTGGTATTAGGAGAACTGCCACAGTGAGCTGCGTGACCAGCCTGACATTGAGGGTGAGGTGTTGACTCCTGCCATGGGGACAGGCCACCTTTGGGCTTTGGTGGTGCCTATTCCTTCAGTGAGCGCCTCTTGGTGAAGAGGCAAGAGGAGGTCCTCAGCAGCAGATACTGAAAAGAGATCAACAGATTGATGGAAAGTTATTTTAGTGAAGAGGCTCCCAAAATCACACTGCAGGCTCTGGCTAGACAGCAAAGTAGTTAGTGAGATTTTTTTCTTTTTCTTGTCAATTGGCAGATCCAGGAGAAATGTTAAGAACAAGTCTTAACATCCAAGTAAGTTTTACTGATCTGATGAAAGTCTCTGGCACCACAGTTTAAGCTGAACTTGAGAGCTACAGGGAAAGTCTGTCTCCCCATCACTGTTCCTTAGCCCACAGATGTGTTTCAGAAGAGATTATACTGAGGTTGGTTTACGAGGATGTACAAGAATCCTCTCCCCAGCCAGTGGCCGTAGCACGCAGGATGTTGTCCAGGCTCTCTACCTGTGCTGTGTCTGCGGGTCTGTTACCAAACAGCCTGTCCAGGGCCCACTGTGTGCTGATGGTCACCATCTCTGGCTGCTGCCATGGGGGTTCTCCAGAGCACGTTGGGTTGTTTGCTGCTTCACAGGCAGTTTTGAATGCAGACTGAGGTGGCATGTCTGTCATCTCCTGGGACACTGAGACCACCCATGGAAGGGCTGGGGGATCCTGAAAGCAGTGACATGCTTGGGGTAAGAAAAGTATTACAGGCAAAAGATGTGCTGGTGACAGTGAGAGTGGCAGCTGGTTCACTCCTTGTTGCCAGCAGTTGTGTGACAAAAATGATCATCACACACAGACTCGTGTGGTCACTCATGTCACGCAAAAGCTTTCCTGGGGGCCCCATCACCCAGTTCTGGGGAAATTAACCCAATGGTGAGCAGCACAAATATTGGCTAATAAATATCTAATAATAATACTGAATAGTAACACCAGTGCTACCATCTGCTCCCTGGGAAGTCATGGCAGAAGCAGCTTTTGGGGGCCATGAAAATCATAAGTGCTGGGAAGATTTACTGCTAGCGGGCAACATGAGGAGCCCAGAGCAGGCCTGGGGGAGGCCTGAGCCCTGAGAGTTTCAGCCTACCGTGGTTGTAATCCCTCTGCTCTGAGCTACAGCCCCTCAGTGGAGAGACCCTTGTTCCCCAACACAGGGCCTGTGCATGTGGGCAAGCCTAGGCAGATGAAAGTTGCAGGAGGCTTAGATCTCTCTGGTAAGATAATTTACTGCTTTGGAAAAAGTATAATTTTCTACCAAACTGAATATTTCATTACTAGGTCTCTAGCATTTAAAAGTATTTCTGTGAGACTTTTGGTTTATTTGCTCCTGTCTTAACTTACTCGCATCACAGGCTCGCTTTGTTCCTCATGGCATGGAGCAGGACTAGGGGTGTCCCTTGGGAGAGTGGCAGCTGGGGGGCAGCTCCTTCAGACCAGTGCTGTGTCCAGGGGCACTTAGGCCACCTTCTGATGCATGGAAACTCCCCCAACACCTGCCTGTCTCTCAGACTTCTCAGCTCTGCAGGTGGGAGGAAATCTGGGTTGGCAGGTCTGTAGGGGAGAATGGGTACTAAATGAGGCTCCAGGAAAGCAGGGGGGTTTCTTTGAAATTTATCTCATCTGGTGAGTTCCTTTTGTCTAGGTAGCTATGGAGAGGAGTTTCCATTAATGAATGGAAAGTTAGCCAGGTTAGTGAATAAAGGCTGTTCCAGCCTTGGCTGCAGAATTCCAAGGCAGTGATAAAACCCATCCCTCTGTGGGGTAGTAGGACCATGTCTGGTGGGTACTGCAGCTACTCCATCCTACAGCCATTACCCATATGCATGTTTTTGGAGTAACATATTGAAAAAAAAGCATTTCTCGGTTCGTTTCTCCAAGATTCCTGTTGTTACAGGAATTCCCCTTCCATGCAGCCGGTCTGGTCTGCTTAACTTATCTTGTTAGCTGAGCAGGGCTTAGGGCCCAAAATTGTTTTCCCACCTCCTCCCACACTGAGCATGGTTTGAGTGCAGAGCCAGGATGTCACCTGCATTTAGAGCCACTTCTGAAAGCAGGACAGCTGCCCAATGCCACAAGCCCTATAGCCAGACAGAGGGTCGAGCTGCTGAACTTTCCTCCTTGTACCCCCCAGTCCTCCTGAGCTATCAGGTAGCAGTCACATCCATGGGATGCATATCCTGCACTTGGCACAGGCAGGATTTTTTATGACTCTCAATAGACTGCTGAGGCCAGACAAATCTCATGGAGAAACATTACATGAAGCTGCTGAGATAAACACAGACATTCTCACAGTAGGACATGGCCTACTACAACATCTCTTTGCAACACAAAGTCACTGGAGAAGAATTCCTCTGTATAATTGGAAAATAATTGTATTTTTAGCTCGATTTTTTCAATTTTTTCTTCCCTGTCTGGTTGACACACTTTAAGCCCATTAGATCTGCATGCTTTAAAAACATGAGTTTCTTGATGGGTGTTAAACCTCTTCTGTCACTTATAATGTACTACATGTACTCTCGGTGCTGCTGCACTCTGTGGTATGATACCTGCCTAAGCAAATCTCTTTCTCTCCCACATCTATCAGATGGAAGTGACAGCATTACCACATGCTGGCTGTATTTTAAGCTAAAATGGTCTTACCCAAAGCCTGTAAAGCAGAGACCAATCACTCCCACTTCTGTTTCATTTGTGTCATGGATGCTGATGTATTTCCATGTTGCTGCTGCGTGTAGGTCTGAATTGTCAGGGTCTGGTTATTCTCACATCAACTGCGTAAAAAGGTCAGTTTTTGGCCAGGAGTAGGAAAGGCAATTTTTTCCCCCAAACATTTACTTTTGCTTGTGGGCCTGAACAGCTGAAGGTTACCACAACTGCACATACATCGGGGACGTTCAACATGAACGCTGCTTGTGCAGAGTGAGGGCTGTGACTGGGATGAGAAGCACTTTCCACAGATCTTGAAGATGGTAAGGCATATCCTTACGCAGGATGCTGGCGAATCCAGAAGAACAGAATCACAGAATTGTTTGGGTTGGAAGGGGTCTTAAAGATCGTTTAGGGCCAACCCCCGTGCTCTGGGCTGGGACATTTTCCACTAGACCAGATGGCTCAAAGCCTCATCCAGCCTGGCCTTGAACACTTCCAGGGATGTGGCACCCACTGTTCTCTGGGCAACCAGTTTCAGTGCCTCACCACTCTCACAGTAAACAATTTCTTCCTAAAATCAAATCCAAGACTACCTTCCTTCATTATTATGTGGAGCCACTGGAAGAATTGAACCCTGTCGGTGTTTGACAGATGTGAGGCTGGAAGTGTGGCTTTGGTGTGCTAAGCAGCTATACAGTCCCATTCTCTGCTCTTTCTGCAGGAAGTAATACTTACACACAGGTGGGGTGGAAAAGAAGTTAGGATGAAGGTGGGGTTTGTACCATGCTGGGCAGGTATTCACCTTTCCTGAGAGCCAGCACTGTTTCGAACTACACTAGAACAAACACCCATTTAAAACAAAACCAAACCATAAACTCATGAAGCTGCAGTCCGTCAGCAGAACGTGCCCACGAGCAGTGCTTTGCTGTGCTGGGCTCATCTGGGCTGTGCTGGGCTGGGCTCTGGGGATCCAGCCCTACAAGCAGAGCACGGCAGCGCCCCTTCCTCAACAGCCTGGTGCCTGCTAGCAGGGTGAAGGCTGGCAGAGATTTCCGGGGAGAATTTACAGTGCTGGCTTAAACAGCATTCGTTCGTTCATTTCCCAAAGGCCACCCTGAAGACCTTATCTGAAGCTAATTAATTGTCAGCAGCAGCTGTCCTAATTTTATCACAACTGCAATGAAAAAATCACTTTCAATGAAAGGCAAGAACAAAAGACCATGAGAGGGTGAGAGAATCTGATGCAGGGGCAGAAGTACCTCCAGGGCTGTGTTCAAATCTACAGGGCAGCCCAGCTGCTGGCTGGCCTGAGTACTAGCATGGCAGCCTTGGGCTGGAGGCAGCTGGTGGTGTTTGTAGGAAGGTGCTCAGCCTCCTTGTGCTCACAGCTACCCTCCCTACAGCCCCTTTGAACAGCCTGCACCACATCCCAGTGCTCCTCGTGTTAAAAGGCTTGTGGTAAAGCTCACACAGGTTATCCCTTGGCTCCTGGGGCCATTTCATGGCAGGCAGCATTTACAGGCTCATAAACTATATTTGAGAGTCAATAAACTTTACAGGAGTGAAACATGATTCCACCCACAAAGGGTTTTTGCATCCAGAGGTTTTTCTCAGTGGCAGAACGTGTGGTGGTCTGGGATTGTACCGTGCATGGATCTGTCAGCAGAGACAAGCAGCACAGGCTGCCCTTGCCCTGGGGTTTAAGGAAAAGGAAGATGATGTCTGCGTGAAGTACAGGCACGTCTGTGAAGGCAGCCACAGCAAGCAGTGAGATCTGCAGCAGCTCTGTGCTGTGGCTCAGTCTGTTGAGACCTAAGTATGCCATTTACTGTCTCTCTATTTGCATGTGCTGTGAGAGGAAGAATGAGAGGATCATGTGGAAGGCAAATATACTTTACAAACTTAAAAATAAACCCCAGCCCCCTGCTCAGCTGTTCTTTGGCATCTACTCCTACGTAGTAGGAGCATCTCCTGTGACTCTCCATTAGTGACTGATGAGTTATTTTGCCCAAGGCCACTGGCCAGCATGATGCAGCACCCTCCCACGTGGAGGTGGAGGCCAGCTGTGGGGTGTTCTATGCACCACTTTTTGCTTTGCAGGGACACTGGGCTGTGAGGTCGAATGGAGCATCTCTGATGGGCAGCCATATAGTAATGCACTCAAATTACACTTGGATTTCTACCTACACGTTAGCATGAATCTTGCTTTAGGAGCCTAATTAGTGTAAGCTACGAACTGGGGTGCTTGAGGTAGAAGCTGAAGTGGAAGCCAACTGTGCAAGCACCGGAAGAAGTAAATTAGAATAACCTTGATGTGACCTAGTTTAATTTACACCTTCCTTGCATCATGAAGCTTTTCCAAACCCACAGAGTGTCAGCCACACAAGTTTAGGCTGTTGATTAATAAAATTCATGGGACCTATTATGCGAAGAAATCAGGAGACGATTGCACTTCATTAACTTATGTTCCCTGCAGATACGCAATATCCTTCTCCTGGGCTTCTGGCTACATCCAGACTGCAGCTCCAAATAATGTACATTGTACAGGACTATAGCCCCAAGGTAAGAAGTCCTCAAAAAATGTGAGAGGGACATTGGTGGATGCACAGCAAGTTTTACCCCATAAATCTCCTGGGGTTTGCTGCCAGACCTACATCATCCAACACTGAAGCCAGAAGAAGGGAGATGCTGAGTTTTCAGAGTGCTTGGGGTCCCCTGGGTGAACTTTTACCATTCCTGAAAGTGGCAGGTGGGAGAAATTCAGTCATTCATGTTTTGTGTTAAAAGCTCCAGAAGTGAATCATGACAGATTTCCCAAGCACACTGTTGAGTAGGTATTAAGGGCAACAGGCAACCACAGTCGTAGTTGCTCTGTAGCCACTACATTCCCATCTTTTGTTTAGCATGTTCATTCTCCTTCTTTCCTTCTGAGGTCATGAGACAACGCAGCTTGTGCCCATGTGGCTACAGTCTTCTCGCCTGCGCCCCCACAAACTATGCTGGTAGGATTTGTCTGTCTCTACCAGGAGAAGGCTCTGGTTCCTGGGCTGTACCAGAGCACCAGCTAGAAAGGGGCTGGTGTGGCTAAGAGGGACTTTATCCATGCAGGGGAGCACACTGATGGTTAAACTCTTGTGCATGGCTACAGGACAGTGCTTGAAGTTGTTTCATAGGGACATATGACCCAGATGCCTGGCATTAGCTCAACACCAAATCTTGCCTTTATAGCTGTGAAGGTGGCTTCCTGAGAAACAACTTGGGTTTAACCACAAGATACTGGACTTGATTTGAGACCTCCTGGGTGTAGTTTTAGCCCTAAATCATCCTGGAAATTGGAGCAGATGATGAACATCTAGCATTAAAATATATTAGTTCCCAAGGAAGAACCTCCAGAAACAGAAATGGTTCATGATGATGATTCCAAAGCTGTCACAGTTGAGCGAACACTTGATAGATCCCCAACTGCAGGTCACTTAGGAGGAGTACCTGATCTTTAATGCAGTCTCATGTCTCTCAGGGAGTAGTACCTGGAGGAAGTCTGTTTCTACTCTATGTATCTCATGGCTTTGCTTGAGAGGTAGATAATTGTTCAGGTGTCATGGTTTGGTTCTTGGAATTTTACCTTCCCCCCTGCCTCAGTGTGTGTGTGTGGGAAGGGGAACTGAGTACAAAGACCTGGCAGAGCTCTGTTGTCTCTGTTAACGACACTACTTTGTCTCCAAGGAAACAGGGCTTTGTAAAGTTGGGATGTTGGTACAGTTGGAGTCCCTTGCTTGAATTTCCATCGGAAGGAGACGGGATGTTATACCATTTCTGCATAGCAGC